>REGL01000008.1:898196-915526 GCA_004194395.1 Aurelia aurita complex sp. Pacific | reverse complement strand
ATGAAAATTTAAGAAACTGCCCAATGGGTGATTGGGGGGATGACTTCTGGCAAACAGAATATCATAAGATCTAAAATTGTTCAAATTTTATCAAAGGCGCCGTGGATTTATTCGCTGTGCCCCAAGAATTTGCTTAGGCCAAAAGGCCAAAGCTCTGGTTTACAGGGGAGGCAAATTCGAGCTTTCAAGATTAATATGTCTGCTATTAAAGCACCAATACCAACAAATAAGGTACCTATGTTCACATTAACTATCGAGGAGCATTTTGAGAGTGATTACCCGTTGATTGAAGCTAAATTCACATCGCTGGAGCCAACAAAATCCGTATATTTTTTGGGACACCCGGTGGTAAAAGGAAAGGCATTGCCATTTATTCAATCAGTAAGCGACGAGAAACTGGAAATTTATGTAATACATCTACCATTTTTAGACATACCTTGAAATCACCATTGACAACAAACAGTAATTCTTCTTTATTCCACTTATTGCCTTTGTTCCCTTTGAGTGTTTTCAAAATGCTTATCTTTCCTGTTGCTATATCCTTCATTTTCACTTTTAATTCCCCCATCCATTCTCCATACATGTGGTTCCAGAAGATGAGGCATTTCTTCCCTGAGGCTGGTTTTTTCATTGTGTTGCTTTCTAAGATCGCTGTATTGCCAGTGGCAGCGGGGCTAGATGCCTCCAAGAACATGTAGTAGCCTGAAATGTAACGAAGTCATACTATTTGAGATGTTAATCTTGGTTGGCCTTTCTTGTCGAACATAGGGCTCAATCTTTAAAAGAGTCGGTGTAAAATTATATTACAATTTTCTTTAAATTAAATGGCTTGAAAGGAACTTATGACACTTTGCTGTAATTCTGCCGTGGAAATTTTTTGATATCTTGATTAGTTTGAAAATGGCGGCATTTATTAAATTTGAGGCTATGACGTCATCAAATTTCTAAATCCTAAACCAGAAAAGCTACAGAAATCCACTTGCCACCATGTTGTAGACCTCCATAAACTATGGTTTCCTTGAAAGTTATATTATTTTTCATCTATCTGTTTAGGTTTTACGATGATTTTAGTTTTTCCGAGATTTTCCATGAATTTTTTCAAAAAATAATTAGATTGCCGCCATATTGAAAGAAATCAAGATATCAAACAATTTCCACGGCAGATTTACAGTAAAGTACCATAAATTCCTTTCTAGCCATTCAATTCAAAGGAAAATGTCATAGAATTTTACACCCACCTTTTCAAAGATTTGAAAGATATGAGCCCTATGTTTTCTTATCGCCATTTTCATTGATCATGAAAATGGTGACAACAATGGCTAGCCAGGAGATGGCACGCGCAAAGCATTCTGGTTGAAACAGACTCTTTAATGGCTTGAAAATGATTTGTACTTAAACTTTACCATCTCCAGAAGTATGATCTCCACTAGGTCCTGTATTCTGGCTTGGTGTCGATCCGCTGCGTCTCGTCCAGTCCAGTTGATCATTTTTAACATTCACCCAGAAACACAAACCATTTTCAAATTCGCAATCGTCAGGGCCAAGATTGCAGGATATCTTTTTACAGTTTGAGGTCCCTTCTGCAGCCCCTACACAACTCTTGCCCCCATTTTTGGGGGCTGGTTGGTTACAAGCACGGCTACGTTTTTTTGTACCCCAGTCACAAGTTTTGCTGCAGGATGTCCATGACGACCATTGTCCCCAGTGTCCATCAACGGGTTCTGTAAAGAGACATAATAACAATAGTAACAATAGTTAACAATAGTAACAATAGTAACAATAATAAACATTGTCCCCAGTGTCCATCGACTGGTTCTGCAAAGAGACATCATAACAATAGGAAGTCGTTTTGGAAAGAATATGTGAGTTAAATAGTTAAATACAAGCTGGTCTGCGTGTGGACTAAGAAATCAGTAGAACCTGCAGCAAGGATAGATAGTGTTACAATAGGACAAAGCGATCAGAAATTGCAGACAAAGGGAATTCTATGCCTGGTCGGTCAAGGTATAAACAAAAACAACGCAAACCGCAAGAGAATTNATAATAACAATAGTAACAATAGTTAACAATAGTAACAATAGTAACAATAATAAACATTGTCCCCAGTGTCCATCGACTGGTTCTGCAAAGAGACATCATAACAATAGGAAGTCGTTTTGGAAAGAATATGTGAGTTAAATAGTTAAATACAAGCTGGTCTGCGTGTGGACTAAGAAATCAGTAGAACCTGCAGCAAGGATAGATAGTGTTACAATAGGACAAAGCGATCAGAAATTGCAGACAAAGGGAATTCTATGCCTGGTCGGTCAAGGTATAAACAAAAACAACGCAAACCGCAAGAGAATTGCTCTGAAACCAGGTAGCTAGCTCCTTTGTTGTGCATTCCAGAATTGATTTTTAAGAGCAAACATGAGCATAAATCCAAAGAAGAAGACTATATCTCAACTTCTACCTCGGGCATTTTATTTGTTTGGTTCAGAAGCAGATTGACAGGCGATTCAGTTCACTAATTTTTTGGGTGTAATTAAAACACTTACTGCTCAGCTTCTGAAACAAAGGATACGGTCCTGTTTAAGACAATAGAAATTGAAATGGAAATTGAACATTTGAATGAAACTGAGTACCTTTTCTCTGGCTATTGCTGTAAAGTTCAAGCAACTTGAACTCCATGGCGAACCGCAGCAACCGGCCTGTAGATGTGAAAAAGTTAACTACGCATCCTCAAATGCGGCGATCTCTACGATTCGCTTTAATTGAGATTGGCCGTAATGTTTTGCTTTCTCTGTTTATTTTGAGTTGACCGAGTGCCCTCACAGGTGTGAAATCTATTCTTCAGAAAGGCAAATTGCTTTGTTTTTTAAAAAAAACCTGAATCTTTTGTTTCACAAGATTTGCCCTTGCTTTGCAGAGCAACATTTGTATGATGATAGTTTTTAGGAAGACGGTACAAAATGATGTAATTCCAACATTCGACTCACTATAGCATTCATCATGTGTGCATTGTTTTAATACTGTTTCAACTCCAAAATAATCAACATTAGGACACTTCGTCAAATCTGTATGACTGCAAAATCTTTGTCTTTGTTTTATACAGCCGGGCTGCCGGGTTGTGTTGGTTGTGTTGTTTTGAAAAATAGATAGGCCCACACTGTGCCGCTCGGCGCCCTACCCTGTTGCTATTTGTTGCTCTCCTCCTCGCTTTTTTTGCTCTATTTCTGTCCCTTCAATTATTNGAGTACCTTTTCTCTGGCTATTGCTGTAAAGTTCAAGCAACTTGAACTCCATGGCGAACCGCAGCAACCGGCCTGTAGATGTGAAAAAGTTAACTACGCATCCTCAAATGCGGCGATCTCTACGATTCGCTTTAATTGAGATTGGCCGTAATGTTTTGCTTTCTCTGTTTATTTTGAGTTGACCGAGTGCCCTCACAGGTGTGAAATCTATTCTTCAGAAAGGCAAATTGCTTTGTTTTTTAAAAAAAACCTGAATCTTTTGTTTCACAAGATTTGCCCTTGCTTTGCAGAGCAACATTTGTATGATGATAGTTTTTAGGAAGACGGTATAAAATGATGTAATTCCAACATTCGACTCACTATAACATTCATCATGTGTACATTGTTTTAATACTGTTTCAACTCCAAAATAATCAACATTAGGACACTTCGTCAAATCTGTATGACTGCAAAATCTTTGTCTTTGTTTTATACAGCCCGAGTTACATGGTTGCCAGTTTCCCCAACTGCTGTAGAAGTCAGTCGACGTGCCTGGAAATAAGATAATGAGAGGTACAGTAATATTTTTGATAAACTTTATTTGATGACCTGATGTATTTTCCCACTGGTGGTTAGACGCCACAGTTGTATTTGATTGCCACAGCTTTATGCTCCTGCGGAGGAAAACTTATATACCGCTACGGAGGACGTATCGAAAGAGATACCTGTCCTCCGCCGAGCGATATGCAGTTTCCCCCGCAGCAGCATACAAGCTGTAGGTTTGCTGCAGTGTCTATCCATAGCCATGAGTGATCACTACTTACTTTTGCAATCAAATATTGAGACTTATATGCAAGGGCGCCTACCTTGTAGGGACTGTGTTTATTCCCAGCACTGCTTTCGTGACCCAAGTACACAGTGTCTGTCCTATCAAGGTCAAGATGACGTATAAATAACTTTGTGGTTTCAAATTCCGGTGTTGTTGTAATACGAGATCAACTGTTATGACCAGACAGCGTGATTTTGATTGGTCAACACTAACGGACGTTAGAATTTGAAATATACACGGATTAACAGGACACTAATTACTCTGTGTATTGGGTCACGAAAACAGTACTGGTGATAAACACAGTTCTTACAAGGTAGGCGCCCTCGTTATATGTTGTTACTTTTGCGCAATTACCTTGGCTCAATTCTTAGAATTGCAGCCAATAAAGATTTGATCCCTGTGCTGTTGATCCCTAATACGAGTTAATCATAACGGATCATTACTTACTTTTGCAATCATACAATGCATTGATTTCAATGATATCCTGTGGGCTCATTCCATCTCTTTGTCCGATTATCGCATTTGGATTAGATATAGGAACAATCGTCTTCTTGCCATTCGCAGAGAATGAGTATGGCCCATAATGCATCACGCTGTTATAATCATAATCAGTAAGCATTTCTTGGTTTTCTGCTTTTTGGAAATTGGTTGTCGTACCTTGGAGAAACAAAAGCAAATAAGTCATTCTTATCATATTCGAGTAACAACTTCGTTCCGAAAAGTATCTGTTGGTGTCGATACGAGGAAAGTCTTCGGCAGACACCCTTAAATAGAATGATGAGTACGATAGGTGATTGTGCAAAAGATGGCATCAGGGAATTTCAATGCAAAATTGTAAAGCCTTGTTTATATTTTTGTTTATCCTCGAACAGTTGAATCAAAAAACGTTTAACGTTTTATAAGCTGTGGAGTAAAAAGTACGAGGCCGATATTCAAAACTAAACTGTTATTCTATCAGTCAAAGGCTGACTAAGAGGAAGATTGAACTCAAATTTCACTGGCTTGGCAAGGTGCGGCACTAGATATAAAACAGGCCACAGGTAACGGGGAAAACTTGGTAAAAAAGTAACAAGTACCTCTCTTTTTACGTTAAGTGTTTGCTGAATTTGCCAATTTTGTCTAGATTAGATTACGCCAACCACGACAATGTTTGTGATACAAACCGAGATACAAACAGTTCTGGTTTCCACTCAAAAGAAATATTCTTTTGTATCTCGGTTTGTATCACAAACATTGTCGTGGTTGGCCTAATCTAATCCGGACAAAAATGACAAATTTAGCAAACACTACCGTAAAAAGAGAGGTACTTGTTTTTTTTTTTTTTTATATATTCAGCATAAAAATTTACAAAAACGGGATTACTTATAACAACACTTACAAACTACTTTACTACACTACCAGGACGAGATACCATGGGGAGCAAAATATCATGACTACCCCATGGCTTTGACATAAAGACGAGCAACTAAATTAAACCTACATACAATTAAATACAGTTACTAATAAAATTACGCGCAAACAATCTCTACTGATAAACACTGGAGTCAGTTTCACATTGGATGTCAGGCAACTACTTGAAGGCTTATAATTTAAGTGTGAGTTACACGTCAATCACAGTGTGAGGTACTTGTTACTTTTATGCTAATTTTCCCCGTTACCTGTAAACAGGCCTTACCTTGTTTGATATTTTCCCAATAGATTTCAATAAATTTATCGCGATCAGATCTTGCTTGCTCATGCCAAAAACCAAGGGAATGCATGATCTCGTGCTGTATGATGCCTTTTTTATTGCATCCCTTTCCAATTGAAATTGTATTTATGCCAGTAAAATATCTTCCGATGTAGGAATAGCATCTGAAAATTAATGTACATACATCCAGGTTAATTCGTTGTGTCTCTTGCAGGATTTAACAGTTTTCTCCCTTGTTGCAGGTTAATTCGGTTTTTATTCTTGTACAGGAGTTAACGGTTTTCTCTCCACAGATTTCTTGATCACAGGGTACAAGTGAACATATACCTTCTATTACCTAAACTAAATGAATAAAATTTCTTAAATAATCTGCTCCAGTGCTAAAGTTTCTTAATTTTCTGGTAATCTTAGAGTTTCGTTTGTTGTGAAGATTCAACCTCGTCCCCAGGGTCTTACAAAAGGCCCTGAGGACGAGGTTGGTGAAGGTTCTTTCAAAGATACACATGTTGCTCATGCTTTTTATTGGGGTACCTGATAGATCAAGGAACACTTACCCTTGTCCTTGAAAAAATTTCACATAGTTTGTTTCACTTTCTCTTTTCTTGAATTTGACGCATGTTTTGTTTGATATCTCATTCATTGCCTCGTTTAGCAAGTATTCCAGGTATTCTTTGAAATAGAAAAAGTGAGAATTAATTTTTCTACTAATTCAAAGCGGTGTTTACACTAGAAAATTCCAGGCAACTTTGAAAGTTAAAACCGTTTTAAAATTAGTGATAATCACCAAAACTTAGTATCCTCTTTGGTGTTTGACTGATTTACACGAGAAGGTCTCATAGAGACTTGCTGATAAAATGAAATTAGCATAACGTGAAAAGTAGTTTGAATTATTCAGCTACCGGGTGTGCCAAAATAAACTATGCACGTTTGGCAGGCCACAATAAATCGTACACTGGACCGATTTTGAAGATCGATGATTTAATCTTTAGCAGAAAGCCTGAAAAGATTCTTAGAATTTTTGCCAAATCTTCTGTTTTCAGTTTTTAGAGCTAGACGCAAGTTTTTTAAAATTTACGTTCTCGAAAACACTGAAAACGATAAAAAAAACGTCGATCAAATTTTCTAAAGAATCGACATGAATGGACAAAAAGAACACTTTTTCGTGTGATTTGGGATTAAGAAATCGATTAATTGTATCGATTAATCGTATCGATTAATTAATCGATTTCTAGATCTCTAATCACCACGATTCATGTCGATTCTTTAGAAAATTTGATCGACGTTTTTGATAGTTTGCAGTGTTTTCGAGAACGAACATTTTGCGAAACTCGCGTCTAGCTCTAAAAACTGAGAGCAGAAAAATTTCCAAAAAATCCTAGAATCTAATTCAGGCTTTTGCTAAAGNCTAAAGAATCGACATGAATGGACAAAAAGAACACTTTTTCGTGTGATTTGGGATTAAGAAATCGATTAATTGTATCGATTAATCGTATCGATTAATTAATCGATTTCTAGATCTCTAATCACCACGATTCATGTCGATTCTTTAGAAAATTTGATCGACGTTTTTGATAGTTTGCAGTGTTTTCGAGAACGAACATTTTGCGAAACTCGCGTCTAGCTCTAAAAACTGAGAGCAGAAAAATTTCCAAAAAATCCTAGAATCTAATTCAGGCTTTTTGCTAAAGATTAAGTCATGAATCTTCAAAATCGGTCCAGTGTACGATTTATTGTGGCCTGTCAAACGTGCATAGTTTATTTTGGCGCACCCGGTAGCTATTGGGAAATTTTTACTGATTTCAATGGTATCAAAATAGTTTAGTGTAATCAATAAGAATGTTTTACACCAAAAACTAAGACTGGGAATTACTGGGACTCTGCCAAGTGCAGCAAAACAATTCCTTGAGGAAGCACTGGGGATACATTTTCGCAAAGGCAATCCTGAAAAGTTATCGATGTGGGTGGGCTTGAGGAAACTCTAATGCTCAGACTCCATCGAATCAGAAGTCCTCTACCCTTAACCCAAAGGGATATCACTCAGTACAGATTTACTATCATATTTTTACTAACGGACGGAGGGGTCAATAAGAAATGGAACAACTTTGCCAGTCCAGAGATATCTTTTGTCATTCCTGACATTTCTCTTTTCATTTATAGCTTCATCGAGTTCTTCTTGGCCTCCTGAGATGTCAGACAATTTCGTTTTGTCTTTCATGATTAGGATATCGCCTTGGTATAAGCCTGTCAAATCGTGAGCTGCAAGAAATAAAATAGGTGAGAGGTTATAAATCATGCTACGTCTGTGTTGATCTTCCCAAGGGCGCCTACCTTGTAGGAACTGTGTATATCCGCAGTCCTGTTTTCGTGACGTAGTACACAGAGTAGTTGCTGTCCTGTCAATCCGCGTGTAACATTTTAGTTACAGTGATTTTCAAATTCTAGCGTCTGTTAGTGTTGACCAATTAAAAATCGCGCTGTCTGGTTCCCTGTGGTCATCTCGTATAGCAATTGATATCGTATTACATCAACACCGGAATTTGAAAACACAAAGTTTTTCTTACGTCATCTTGACAGGACAGCTATTGCTCTGTGTACTATGTCACGAAACAGGGCTGCTAATAAAAATTTTTATCACTCATAAAAGCGGGTATAAGATTATAGGTGGGTTGCTCAATTTTATCCACTTTTCAACCATTAAAATGGAAACATTATGTTTTTCTATACTCAGTCATTGCCTTTCAATGATATGGCAAGCATTAAATTGTAATAGACCTTTTAGCTATTCTGAAAAGAATCAGAATCGAACGATATTTTGCTAAATTTTGTAGAATTTTCGAATGTGCACAATAGTGATAGAAGTTCTAACGCCGTTCGATCGAACCTCGCGTATGAAAATGTATGAAAATAACGCTCGATCCAGGCTCTTTTGTAGAACAGCTGAAAAGGTCTATTGTCTGTTCTTGTCAATGCTAAGCATCAAAAATTCGAAATTACATTGCAGTGAACAGCTCATTTTTTGGCTGCGCTTTGGCAAATTGCAAAATAGTACTTTTGCCTAGCTCCTGATTTCAGACAGTAATAGTAAACTTAAGATTATGAGAAAAGTCTCAAAAATTAAATTGAAGGCTCAGTAAGACGATGGAACTAAAATATTACGAATTGTCCACATTTCTTTTCCTTTGCAATTTTTCCAACAATGCCTTGCATTTTTTGGACTCACACAGTACATTGAGGACTCTTTTGAAGTTAGGCAAAGAAGAACATTTTTTGGTAATAACCTGATATTTTTAGATGGGAAAGCATCAAGCTGTTGAACGAATAAATATTTTTGTTGTATGGAAAATTGCAAAGATGATGAGGAATAAACTTGCTTACTAAACGTGTCGATTGAGCACACAAACAAACCAGGCAAACAAAATCATATAGATAGCAAACAGTTATCTTATTAAATGTGTTGAAAGATCCATAGCTAGCCCTGTTTCCTCCTTTCTCGCACCTTGTTTTCTTAAATGTGCTGTGGAACAGTGGTGTAATCCTCTGACTTTACAGCCGGAACATTCAGGCGGACAGAGTTCGAGCCCGGTAGGGTCCCACACTTGAGCGTCTTAACAAGAGGTCGCGGACTCGATCAGGTCTTCTCTGCTTTTACGATCACAGCTCTTGGCGCTAAATACCGCAACTTAACCTTCATCTTCTTTACATCACCTTTCTGAAAGTGGCAGCCACAACAAAATGTTTCTTATCAGCCTCTTCTCATTGGAAATCTTCATCACCCAAACTCACTTACCCTCATTAATCTCCTCCAAGATATCAAATGGATTTTTGTCCTCCGCAATTCCACTGTCTTCTACTTCCTCAATCTCCATATCATCTGCCGTTACGTCGTTTCGCTCATTTTCTACGACGAAAATCGTGTTGCGTATTGGTAACATACTACATGGGGTGGATGACTAAACGAAAATTTTCTTACATTTTGGTTGCAAACAGTTGCTGCGAGGAAATTGCAAATTTTTTAGCAAACGCTTCGACGAGTGTACTCTGGTTATCAAAATTTGGTTCAGGAAAGTCTGATGTAAGCTTTCCTTTTGATATTAAAAATGTTAGTTTATGGAAATTGTTGCATGATGTATGATTTTCCTTTCTTGCAAATGCTAAGACTGTTTGTTGTACTCACCCTGCAGAAAATGTTTTAATCCTTAATAGATTGGGAGAAATCCAGTACAAGTCACATTTTGTTGTCAGTTTTGTAATACTAGTTATACTGACTGCTGCTTTATCATAGGAAACTAAAGCTGCAAGCAGTTAGAGTAGATTAAATTTGCATGACTTAAATTAACGCGGGGAAGAGGAAAGACTTGGATTTTAAGTAAATTAACGCGAAAGGAGGAAGATGATTCATTAAGAAGATTAATTTGAAGAGCAGACGAAAGGTTGCTATCCAGGAAAGCTATTTATTCACAGCGTACTGCGTTATTGAAAGTGAAACAAAATAATTTCAGCAACTTGAACCAAACCTAGCTCTTTGGACAACATTAAGAAACAAATAGCATCGACGTTAAAACCTTGAAGAATCGTAATTTGGTATTTTAGCTAAATGAAGAAATGAAACGTCTTCTCAATTAACGTGTCAAGGCACATAAACTCATCGTCAAACAAAATATACGTGACTTAGAATAACGTGATTTTTTAGAATCCTTGGTAATTTCAAGCAGAGCTGATTCACTGTAATAAAGGAAGCTCTTGTTCCTACCTTTCGTTGGTTTACAACTGCATCCGATGATCAGAGTCAACCCCAGAACGACGACGAAGATCTTCCAGCTACCTTCCATCTTCCAAACACTTTGCATCTTTCTTTCACCAACAGCAAATGATCACCACTCCTTCCTTCTTCTTAGATTGTCCACCTTCTTCTCGGATCGTCTGCCGATTGCCCAATCGTAAATGCTAATCAAGCGAATTTATTAATTTTCATAACATGGACTTTATTTATCATCTAGATTCGGAAACATGTGTGTTAGGTCTCATGGAAATTTTCATTGAAAATCCAATCTTAATTATTGGCTTCATTCATCGATGAACTCTGCTTGAATATGATTGGCAGTTGTTGTATACGTTGTTGTCAATCACCAGACTGTTCACACGATGATGCATTTTCAATAGAAATATAAATAGCATCGCCATGACACCAGTTTGATTGACGGTTACTTTCATGATATTGTCATTCATCAGATTTTAAGACGATACGTTACGAACAGAATTACAACAGCTTTGTTATGACAACTTTTTGATTGGCAGTTGCTTTGTACGTTTTGTCAATCATCATATTTCCAAACAATGCATTTTCAATAAGAATATAAACAGTCTTGCTGCGACCCCAATTTGATTGTCAGTTGCTTTCATAGTATTGTCAATCATAAGATTTGAGGCCGTAGTTTGGGTGGCTGTGGAATAAAAGGTATGTGGCCGATATTCAAAACTAAGATGTTAATCTATCAGACAAAGATTAACTTAGATGAGAAATTTTTTGTTTGGTAGAATCACTCATCTTTAAGACCCAAAACTCTGGTCCATGATTTACGTGCTATTGACGTCAAAATTCTTAAGACCATGAATAGAATGTAAGTTTCGACGCCAAATAAATCATGGGCCAGAATGGAATTTAGAACTCTCGATTCCGATACAAGCCCCTTGCCGGTATTGTTCTAATATTTTGGTCTGAAACATAGTGATTTTACCAAGCAGAATTTTCTAATCTAAGTTAACCTTTAACTGATAGATTGAAATCTTAGTTCTGAATATCAGCCACATACCTTTTATTCCACAGCTTGTCAAACAAGTAAACTTTATTTGAATCACTCGGTACGCCTCTTTGATTGACTTTCCTTTCATAATATTGTCAGTCCTCGTATGGTAAGGGGGTAAATTCTGAATGAAACGATAAAACCTTTGCTATTACTCCTTTTTAATTGGCAGTTGCTTGGTAAGTCAGTGTCAATCACCAGATATAAAAACAATACATTTTCAATGAATTTGTAAACTGTTTTGGTTTAGTGTCTTTTAAAATTGCAAACAAAATGTAATTAAACTTGGCATTCTTGGCGAAATCTTTCGGTAACAATGTAAAGCAGATGATTTTATTTTCTTATGTTAGTTATTTTGTCCATGGTCTGTGATGGTTTTCAAAGGAAGATTTAACAGACACGAAGTTAAACAGACACGAAGTTTAACAGACACTTGTTTTTCTTGTATTCTTTTTCAGAAGAAGATGTCTGTCGTTCAGCAATGGAAATTACTTCAATAGACCTTTTAGCTATTCTGAAAAGAATCAGAATCGAACGCTATTTTGCTACATTTTGTAGAATTTTCGAATGTGCACAATAGTGATAGAAGCTCTATCGCCACTCGATCGAACGTCGCATTTGAAAATGTATCAAAATAACGTTCGATCCAGGCTCTTTTGTAAATAGCTAAAAGGTCTATTTAAAATGAAACCTTCATATATTAGGATAGCTTATTTCGAGGGTGAAAATTGCTGTCTGTTAAGTTTGCTCAACTGCAGGACATTCTTGGTAAATTCTTCTTGAAATGGACACAATAGAAATGGAAAATAGACTTTGCTTTACTTCGGCTAGCTAAACGAGAGAATTAGCGATCCAGCTGATACGATAATGTTGCCTCGTGAAAATATATCACTCTTTCGAATTGTGCTGGAAAAACAAAATTGAAGCCATAAAAAAAAAATTGTGTTGCACCAAAGACTACATCTTTGATAAGATCGCAATGCAATCTCTGTTAAAGATATCTGTCCTTTCTTTTGAAACAAGTTGTTCGTTTGTACGTTAAGGTGTATTATTTTCGCTATTAGGACTTCAAAATTAATAGTTTTCATAGAAGTTAGGCAATTGTCGACCTAGTTAAAGGAAATAGAATGGAGACTTGGAGAGGAAGCTCATACTTGTGAAATTCATAGCCCAGAAATAGAAATTATTCACCCTAAAATGCACAGACATTAATCAAGTCAACTTTCCATCAACAGAAAAAACAAAGGGACACCTTTTTACATATTTGGTTTATTATATTCACCTACTTACCACATATTGTTGCCATGGCTACAATTTCAAGTCAGCAAACATTCCTACCTTTTAACACTTTAGTTTGTTGTCTTTCAATTCCACTGCTCTTCAAACTTCTTTATTGCTCGTCCGAAGTGAACTGTCGATAAAAACAGCCACTGGCTTTATGTATCCCTCGAAAAATCTTCCTCTTTGTTTATTCACACAAATAGATCACAATTTTCAAATTTTTATTTTAGAAACAAAAATACTCTACATAAATGTTCTTAAGCTACATAATCTCTTTTTGATTATTATTTCTTTCCACAGAGTTGATAACTTAGTCTTGGTGAGCATGATTTATAAACACATGAAATTAAGAATGATATGATATCCCCAAACATGCTGAGATTTTGTGCATAGATTGTGTTTGACGATTTGCTTTTTTGGTTGGAATTCTACTTTTCTTTGAACTTCATCAGTACTGTTTTTCATTTCACAGTCTCTTACATTCCCTTGATAAATAAACAAAGATCAAACTCTTAGTTGTTTGTTCTTTGTTTACTTCTCAAGGGATTTGCGTTTGGATCCAGATTATACCTTACTTTTGAAATTATTTCGTGAATCAAGTAAACAAAGGCAGATTTTGTAATACAATAGCACGAGTTGCTTTTGTTGACACTTCAATTCAAAGCGATTAGTGTTTGCAGACAAAGGAAGTTCTATCAACCAGTAATTCAAAACAAACTAAGCCGCAAAATTTTCTCTGAAACCCAGGTAGCTAGCTCGCTCGATGTGCATTCCGGAAATTGTTTTAAAGGGCAAACATGAGCATAGATCGAAAGAAGAAGGATATATCTACACATCTGCCGCGGGCATTTCATTTCTTTGGTCCAGAAGCTGAGCAGTAAATGTTTTGATAACACCCAAAAAAATAAGAGAATNGCTTTGTTTGTTTTGAATTGCTGGTTGAGAGAATTTCCTTTGTCTGCAATCGCTAATTGCTTTGAATTGAGGTGTCAAAAAAGCAACTCATGCTATTGTATTACAAAATCTGCCCTTGTTGAATCAAGTCAATCTGCAGTCTTCGATTTAATTGTTGACATCGTCTTCAAATTTCCCTGTTGCTTCTTTAGTCAGCTTCTGCTTTGCTTTGAAATTCTCATCTATTATAGTATTTCTGACTGAACAGTTCCTAAAATTGCATATGTCAAAAGTCCTGAATCAAGCGCTAGCCTTAGATTTAGTTGTGCTGAGAGTGTCTTGAGAAATTGTTGGCCTCTTGCTGTTTCGTGGATTTCATCTTCCAGACAAATAACAATTGTTTAGTATCAAATTGAATCATACTATGATTGAATTGAAGAATTTCTGTTACCAGTTCTACAGAACAACTCTCTTTCTTTTTAATTTAACTTTGCTGATGATTCAGAGCTGCATGTGTGTTTTATACCAAAACAGTCCTTAGTAGAAGACATAAAAGACATATATGTCATCTCCTTCTTTCTGTATATTTTGGAAAAAGTTCTCTGTGATCTTATGTTTGAACGTATTAATACTGTTTGTTGATTTCAACTCAGATGGAAGACTATTCCTTGTTTTGGGCCCTAGATAAGATAGGCATTTTTGTCCAGTATTACTTTTGCGAAATGGAAGTTCTAATTTGAACTTGGTCCTTCGCGTTGTTTGGCCCTGGTTGACTGGACGGAATATCTCAACACTGTACGCTTGGGCAGTTCCTTTGAAAAACTTCATTATGTTGACACAGACACTTTGGTCAATCTTGTTCTTTGTGGGGATGTGGGGAGCCAATTTATAGCCTTGAATTCTGTGACCCCAATATGAGCTGTGTTTTTAAATTCAGGTAAAAACGAATGCATTTGAATGCATACAGTAGTGCCCCCGGGAATAAGTCGACATTTGTTCCTGCCTCAAATATGGTACGAGGAACGGGTACTTTGAAGTACCTAAACAATGGCAAATACCAATCCAAACTTGGCAATGCCCCTTGGAGGGGTAGTTCCTTCCCCCTGCCACCATGTGCGTTTCTTGGATTCGAAATTCGAAAGCATTATTATTGGCGGGAAGCGTCATATGACGTAATGCGCAGATCTCGGACAAGTGTCACTGCGCTATTCTCCCAGGAATAATCTCCTTTCATTTCAAGCTCCTTGTCAAGGAGTGAGGATCTCGCCGCTTTCAAACTTCCACAGCATCATTTGGTGAACAAGAACGGCTTCATCATTTCAGCAAAGCCGTCAAACGTAGCAAGGCGGGTCACAGGAACGGGTCGTGTATGTATAAACTTTAGTTTCCTCTTTAATTTCGTGTTGTGATGCAATTTGTTGTGACATGTCGGCATGGCCTAAGTGTGTGCTTTGCTGGATAGTCTGTGTGTGTGTGAATGGACACGTGGTTTTGAAGAGGGCGGATTACTCTTGGTAATTTTCGATGTTTTCGGCGGAGATCATGTTTCAAAATGTCGTCAATGGACAGTCTGGTACTGAGATGATTTATATCGAAGCTTAAAAGGTTTAATGCTATCCAAATATATTTCTTCCGTCAAGTTTCACACATCATTTAACTTTGTTGTGTTACCAAGAAAAGATGAAATATATTTTGAAGGTGTTGTGGCGCAGTGGTGCAATCTTCTGACTTCGCAGCCAGAACAGAAAGGTGGACAGGGTTCGATACCTGGTAGTGCCCCACCACTTGAGTGTCATGGCAAGAAGGGGTCCTGGACTTGATAAGCTACTTATAATCCCAGGGCTTGGCGCTAAAAACCACAACTCCACACCCACCCACCTTCACTTCAGATAAGGAATCTTCATTGGAGGTTTGGGTTGGTGTGTTATTGGGTTGGTTTGGGTATGAACAGCATCTCAAGTGAAATCTGAAGGTGTCAAAAAATAACTTTTTACAATTTATTACAATATGTATTACCATTTGCAACAAATGCAATGTCATTAAGCGCCAGTTCAGAGCTTTCTGACCATGTGCCAAAAAATGAAGTATCGTAAATAAAAGCTCTATTAAGCCCCCAGGGGGCTTATTTGATTTTGGCCACTCCAGAGGGGGGCTTAAAGGAGAGGGACCTATTAAAGAGGGGAGGGGGGCAGGCTTATGTACAAAATCAAATGACAAGGATATATATATACACATATTTTTTTTTTAAGAAACTGCCCATAAGAAACTCAACTCTCAGATCGCCAAAAAATTAAGCAACTCCAGCACTGGGAAGGTATGCCCTCCTCTCTATCTGTTAAGCCCCTCCTCTCTATTAAGCTTGAAGTTGTTTAACAGCTTGAGTATATCTTCCCAAACCCCAAAGTTATGGAAACAATCAAGATAGTTGGCCTAGCAAATATTATTTGCATATTTATGAAAAATTTAAGCAGATTTGATCAAATCTTCCTGCATCTGTTTGTTGTGGTTTGATGGTTTAGAAATCTCACTGTTTAATGTCACGCTAAACTTTGTACTGGCCAAGATTTAGCTTAATTCCTTCTTGATCATTGATTTGTGTGCTGCTCTGGCCTTAATGTTGTGGAAAAGGTGTTTTTATATTTCGGAGTGTGGGAAATACACATATTTTAATTAAGAAACAACTGGTTTGTAAGAAACTAGTACTACAATCACCAAAAATTTAAGAAACTCTAGTACTACGCTCAAGAACAACTAAGAAACTCTAAAATTTTATTTTTAGAATATGAGTCGGTAAGTTATGGTTTGCGCGGCATGGCCTTTGTAAATAGAAAGATTTGACTGCAAAGAATTGTTTACTTTTTGCCTTAATGTGCATGGCTTAATCCTGGGTGACAATATCAATGCAATATGAAAGGCCTTCTTTGTTGATAAGAAGGCTCAACTTTGAAACGTAACACAATTTTACACCCCAAAAATAGGGAACAAATTCAGAATATTTTTCTACTAAAGCACCAAAATTTTCATGCAAAATTAAGAAACTTTTGGTACCAAGTGCTAAGCCAAGTTTCTTAGAAAAAACGTGTACAGTAAATGTGCCAGCAACTACTGTAGTTTGTAATGATATTTTGTGCGTGCGAGCAGTGCTTGCGTCTTCGCACACATAGATGAGGCCTGATTAACAGCTGGGGGTTGAAATTGAGAAAAGGTATTACCATGTATTTTCAAACGTTATGTCATACTGTTTTTCCCAATTATTTTGCCAAGAAATACAGTATAAATTTAAGAAAAGAGGGATCTAAGTACATGAATATAATAATTTGCAAGCAAAAGCTGATAACTGCTTTCTCTCATTTCATAAACAAATTTAGAAATTTGGTTCATTGACCATTAGTGCTAATGATTTCCTTGTGCTTATATTGGAGAGGTTCCACTTGATGCTGTTCCAGAACAATGTACATCACAGAACTTTCCTGAAAACTTTTTTATCTAAATTTGAATGGGAAAGGGAATACCGCATAACACCTTTTTTAGACGCTAAATGATGGTTAATCAGACAGTGAACTGAGAATAGACCTTTTAGCTATTCTGGAAAGAATCAGAATCGAACGATGTTTTGCTACATT
>REGL01000008.1:837299-874900 GCA_004194395.1 Aurelia aurita complex sp. Pacific | reverse complement strand
TTTTTTTTTTTTTTTTTTTTTTTTTTTTTTTTTTTTTTTTTTTTTTTTTTTTTTTTTTTTTTTTTTTTTTTTTTTTTTTTTTTAAGAGCGTCGCCAGGAGGTGGACATGATTGGAAAGGCTGCGTATATGGGAAATCCTGTGAAGTCCTTCCTTCTTTTTTGGGGATAGCAACGTAACGTTCATGTCGGTTCTTGTATGGAAGCACCTTCCCACAGCACACCAGTCAGTAGAAACAACAAGTGACCTGATTTTCGAGACAACCGTTTCTCCATTGCAATGCTAACTCACTAGATTGTTGACGCAAAGACAAACGGTCAATGCTTGTGAATAATGACGCACATCTAACATGAAGGTTAGGACGGCCGACAGTTATTTTCGTCGGAGTTTCATCTCACGTATGCCCGAAATCTTTCAGCACATAGCCGTAAATCCTCTGCAAACCTTGAATGAGAAGATCGTTGTTTTCTTGGATTGAAATGGTGAAAAACATCTCCATAGACTGCACGCCAAGGTTTGTGATCTAGCCGACGTTTTGTGCGTATTACGTTGATTTCTGTTTAGTGCGTCTATTATGATAGGCCAAGCTGATAATTTTTACCACCAGAGGCAAAAGTTTTCACATATTCCATTCGACCAAAGAAGCTTTGTGCGTAGCTTCCTTTCTTGCTCTGTGATCTCTTTCGCAGCTAGCCGAGGAGGAACTTCCTTTGTTCGACGGGAAATCAACCCCCACCCCTGCCAAAGAGCTGAAGGGTCTTGAAAGTTGCTCAGAGATTTGAAGGATATTTCGCAAAAGCAACGGTCTTTTCGCCACCAATATGGGGCGGGATTTTTATGAAGCTATCTGCCAGCAAGGGATGAGCTCATTACGCGAAATGCAAGTTCCGGAATTTTCACCTTTAGTAAGATTTTCTAATTTCTCTGTAGAAGCGTACTGTGGACAGAAACTTGTGTGCATTGTTAGGCTAACTGAAGTAACCAAGGCGGAGAAAGGTTTCAACCCAGCTATTTTCAACAGAGCCTATCGCTTGTTTTTAAACAACCCTTCCCCAAGAGGAAAATCTCGTACAATTTTTCGATAGGGTGACACACCCCTCCACCCCTCCCTAACATTCCAATTTTCTAACATTGCATTACGTAAAGATGACGGGCTTGAAAGTAATGAATGAGGAGTTATTTTTCACAATTACTCACAATTCTCTCTTTATTTATGAAACTTCTTTGAAAGCGGCGTCTCGTAGACGTGCCCCAGACCTTCTCGGAACCGTCGTACAAATACAGCCGCTTTCCAAAGATTAACACATCAGGCTTGAACGTATGTTGAAAAGAAAATCTGAAATTTCACGCCTTTTTGGTGAATCACATTCGATCTTTGATTCTCATCAATCTCCAAGGGCATATCGGCCTTGAAAATAGAGCCAATATTTTTGGCATTTTGATTAACACTCGTGCTACAGAACAAATGTTACTTCTGCAAGTTAAAATTTCACGTTTGAATTTTGCGAGTGGTTGATAGAAACATTCGTACATTCGGTTCGTATGATCATATATAGTCAATAGAAAAAGGTATGTTTGTAGCTGAATTTTTAGCTTTCTTTTCTCAGCCTAGTTAGTTACATTTTTGAAGTCCAATGATTTTCCAATGATATTCCTTCTTTGAGATGAGCAAGATTTTTTACGGGGTATCCAAGTCAGACCCAAATCACGTACTAGGCCCAGAAGAAATTCACGTGGACCCATTTTTTGTGGAGGAAGGCGTAAAAATTCCAGATAAGTTTTGTCATGTTTTGTGAACAGCAGCAAGAAGGCAGGGTTTGCTTTTTCTGCGAAGATCCTGCTCCTTGGACGCTCGGAAATAGTTCTGGGTTTTGGAATGGTTGAAAGAGTAACCAGATTTTTGAGGACGAACATCAAAACTGATTTGGGTTATCGTTTCGCTTCGCTAGAGCCTTCATGGCCAAGGATAGAGCATTTTTAGTAGGCTGATGGCAGTATTATTAGAGTTTTCTCCTCGCTTCTTTAAGATGTTTTTTTACTAAACATATCTCTCCTTTGCAGGTAAATAACACAAGGGGTGCTTGCTGGCAGCTGTAGAAAGTTGAGAGAGAAGAGGTGAGTCAATAATACTTAACTACTGTACTGTTAAAAGCAATCCTTTTGAAAAATCTCACGCACTGGCCTTGCAAATATCCGCTTGTTTTCACGAAGATTCTCCCAAAATTAGAATAATTTCATCTTGAAAATAAAATCCCTTACACGCTTATTCGCCGCTCATACGCATATTTGGTAAAAACTTGCTGCAAAGGTGTTTCTAATTTTTGAAATTCTCTTGAGTATTGCGAAACATTTCTTTTTGTATTTAGATTTGAATCTTAGCTCCAATCGATTTTTGAAGGCAGAAATTTTTAGAAAAGTACCATTGTGCACTTGTGTAAAAACGGTCATGAAAGGCAAAATATTTTAACATGCTTAACATTGCCTTGAAGCACACAGTTAGAGGATCAGAATAAAAGCAAAAAGAAAAAGATCGGTTAAATCTGAGCCTAGAAGCAGGGAGTTGTAAACTGCGATAAAAACAGTGACATGCCTTTACAGGTCATGTACAAAAAGGTCGGATTTAGACCCAACTTTGAAAACCAATATCTCCGCTTTCCATTTTGACAAATTTTGCAACACATTAACCCATGGGTAGCTAGACACTGCTGGTGTGCTTCTATGGAGGAGAGCGCTGCAACTAATATGTACCTGCGGAGGAAAAATCTCTATAGTTCTGCGGAGGAGGTAACGATAATGTTTTCCTCCGCAAAAGAACAAAGCCGTGTTGAGTCAAGCACAACTGCGGTGTCTAACTACCCATGATTAACCCTTGGGTTATATTCCATGACGCAAGCCCAAAATCTATCTGGGATTCTGAACTATGTTTTTTGGCATTATTAGCAACAAAAAGGCCTTATGGATCACAGTGCCCTGTCCAAAATCCAGATTTGCGGTGATCTTTATATTTTCTTAGGATCTATCTACACAATGCCTTTTATGCTTTGATCTTGCTTTATACACTTGCTATTTCATTCTTCTTCAAAATGATAACATGTTTACTCCTTCTTATCTCACCTTTCAAATCAAAGCTACCCCATTGTTTCTGCATCCTATATTTGTATTGTTCCAGGGTTCTATTTTCTTACCCCATTGTTCCTACATCCTATTTCTATTGTTCTCACGTTCTATTTTTCTCGTCTTATTTCTATTGTTCCAACGCTCTATTTTCCTTGCAACCTGCCTGGTCTCAAACAAAGTTCTCATTCATTTTCCGTTGAATTTAAAACCAAACATTGCCGAATTTTTTTAATAGATTTATTCATATGTAATATCCCTATGCGATTATTTTCCGCCCGGTTACAATGCCCGGCTTTAGAAAAGAGCGGTGGTTAGATTTCCGGCTTGCCACATTCGCGAAATTCGCTTAATCCGCCCCTGCATGAAACTTCTCTGAGTCTTTATTGTTTATCGCAAAACGGACTGTGCTGGAGGGAGTAATCGAGTAAAGTTTTCATAACAAGGAGCTAAAAGGCTTTTTGTCAGCGAAAGAACCAGAAAGGCTTCATAGAATCTTACAAGACGTTGAAACATCAAAACCTGCTGCCTGGATTGTTGAATTCTTGGGACGTGAGTCAGATTGAAATCTTTGATTACTTGTACTTCTTAAATTTGATTAAATTTCAGCTTTAAAGCTACTTTGCATTAACCATAAATTTTCATAATTGCTTATTTAAAGCCTTGATGAATTTACAGTTTAGTGAATTGAAAACCAGTTTATGTAATGACCGCAGCATTCATAGTTATTGCAAAGGAGTAAAAAAGTTGTGAAGCAAAGATGAAATAGATTTCGACTTAATAGCTTCTTTTAGGTGATGGCTTCTTTGCGATATCCAAACAACTTAGATTTCAACTTTACTTTAACACTTGATTACTTCATACTAAGTGAATCTGAAACTATTTACTGAGGTCATATAATTTTTCGATGAAGTTGTAATAGCTTCTAACTTTACCCTTGTTTGAATTACATTATTTTTGATATTTTATCAAATCTAAAACATTATGACTGACACTTGCATCGGTGGAAGTTATACATCAAGGCAAGCATACTTGCTACCGTGACACAACTGAAATTTCTTTAAAAGGAGCAGAGCAGGGCATACGCGGGGCATACGATAGCAAACAGACAATTTGAGGGCATATCGTTTTTCTTCGAAAGTTGCTGTCACTCCTGCAACTTTGATGTTCTCGATCATTCTTAACAATCGGAAGAAAAATGTCCCTGTGTATGTAACAATAAAATAGTGATCTAGTGAATGCAGGGTGATTCATTCTGCACTTCTTCAAAGCAAAACTTTACCACTAGATTATTATAGTTTTCAATTCCTCACTTCCCTGAGCAACTCTAAACTTCTGCGTGAGGCTCCCAAGCCGTGACCCCGTTTGAAATTCAAAGCGTTGTTTCCTCCTCCACATAATCACTGAGAGCTAAGACTGCCAAATGTAAATTCCACAAATCCGGATGTCTAGAACTGTGTAGATAAGACAGAATCTTGTATAATCGTCGAAGCTTCTTTAAAGCTAAGAAGTTGTAAGCCAAAGTCGTCTTTATGGTGGAACTATTTTGTAATCGACTTTTGATGGAGTGACATTTTATACATTTGAGATCTCAGAAAGAAGTCAAATTTTCGAATATACAAAATAGAAGGTCAAACGCAAGTCGCTCCCTGTTGCTAATCACTCGAAGCCCTTCGAGTAGAAATTAAATGTTCTATTAAATTGTTCTAAATGTTCTACTACTGCAATATCGATGAAAATGTTTTGGCGCAGTGGGGTAATCCTCTGATTTTGCAGCCAGAACAGTCAGGCGGACAGGTTTCGATCCCTGGTAGAGCCTCACCACTTGGGCGTCATGACAAGGGATCGCGGACTTGATTAGGCCTATTCTACTTCTGCGATCCCAGCGCTTGGGGCTGAAAACCGCAGCTTCCCCGTCACCAATCCATATTTTCCGTTTAGGCCAAATGTGATTTTCAGACAGTCTGCAGTATTTGCATTACATTTGCATACAAATTGCAGTATCCCTGCAAAAGACGCTAGGTTACAATGGATCTTTAAGGCAAACTCAACAATCTTTCAGTGCATAGCACGCACTTGCGGGTTTTATACCCACTTCATAGAGACTTTAGCTTCCNAAATGAAAAAAAAATGGTGGAGCTATTTTGCAGTTGAATTTTGATGGAGCGACATTTTATACATTTGAGATCTCAGAAAAAAGTCAAATTTTCGAATATACAAAATAGAAGGTCAAACGCAAGTCGCTCCCTGTTGCTAAGCCCTTCGAGTAGAAATTAAATGTTCTATTAGGATAACTACTGCAATGTCGATGAAAATGTTTTGGCGCAGTGGGGTAATCCTCTGATTTTGCAGCCAGGCGGACAGGTTTCGATCCCTGGTAGAGCCTCGCCACTTGGGCGTCATGACAAGGGATCGCGGACTTGATTAGGCCTATTCTACTTCTGCGATCCCAGCGCTTGGGGCTGAAAACCGCAGCTTCCCCGTCACCAATCCATATTTTCCGTTTAGGCCAAATGTGATTTTCAGACAGTCTGCAGTATTTGCATTACATTTGCATACAAATTGCAGTATCCCTGCAAAAGACGCTAGGTTACAATGGATCTTTAAGGCAAACTCAACAATCTTTCAGTGCATAGTACGCACTTGCGGGTTTTATACCCATTTCATAGAGACTTTAGCTTCCAGGGAATTTATAGATAATTTCTTTCGCATTTCAGACCGATCTGAAAATGGCGACAGACAGAAAGCCGGCATACGAGATCGGAGAAGCAGATTGACAAGAGGTGCTTCACATTATGAGATGGTACGCAATGGAGTCCAATTTTGTGACAAAGTTGATGAAAGTGCCAGTAAATGTACCAGCAAGCCAGTCGTGATCAAATGTCTGCTTTTGCCTGAAAGAGAAGTCCATAAGGTATGATCTTGAAACATTCCATTTGTTTACTTTTTTGGCTTTTCGCATTCCAATAGAACTTTACTTTCTTGACTAGGCCCACGTGGTGTTTTGCTTTCATCTAAGCGCGCAAAGGATCACTGTTAACAAGAGTCTTTAAACTGAATTCACATTTGAAGCGTGTTTCTTTCCACTGCCCAAATAAGGGTTAAATGTTATGTAGATCTGTAGATATGTAGATTTATAGTTTTTGTGTAGATCGCATCCATTCGTAACAAAACTCGCCTCCTGTGGGCATGATAAAAAAATGCGCCTGTTTAGGAACTCGGTAACTGACACTGAGTTGGGATATTCCTCAAGACAGCTCGGTTTATCAGTCTGTAGGCTGTTACAAAAGCAACCTCCGCATTTTCCGGATTCAAATTCTGACACTATATTACAGAAAGGCGTGGCAAAATTTTGTCACAAATTAAACCCCTCACTTTGGCCTACCCTTTCCTGATAAATTTTGTATCAATATACTTGTTATCGTCAATGCCACAGAGCTGATCCTATGCCGATATTTTTTATTTGTTTACTCCTTTATACCCTTAAGCAACATTTCTGAGTCTAATTTCAANAAAAATGCGCCTGTTTAGGAACTCGTTAACTGACACTGAGTTGGGATATTCCTCAAGACAGCTCGGTTTATCAGTCTGTAGGCTGTTACAAAAGCAACCTCCGCATTTTCCGGATTCAAATTCTGACACTATATTACAGAAAGGCGTGGCAAAATTTTGTCACAAATTAAACCCCTCACTTTGGCCTACCCTTTCCTGATAAATTTTGTATCAATATACTTGTTATCGTCAATGCCACAGAGCTGATCCTATGCCGATATTTTTTATTTGTTTACTCCTTTATACCCTTAAGCAACATTTCTGAGTCTAATTTAAAATTAGCTCATTTTTCACGTTCTAATTGCTTTTCTGTTGGACCTTGTCTTACGAATCTCTGGCCCAGGTTTTCTGAGACCACTATCAAACTGACCCATGTAACCAGTTGCTCCATTTATCGAAAGCTATCTTCCTGTTATAGAAAATTAGCCCATGTTGCTTTTCGGCAGTACCTTATCTATTATTAAACTAGCGTCAGCCAAAAAGCTTTCGGTACCTTTTAAAAATCCAAGAAGGAAGCTGTAATGAGCGGCAAGCGCAAGTCCCACGCACTCTTTTACAAGGCCTAAGGGAAAGTACTTTGTAAATACATAACTTACATAGTCTTATCATTTCGGAACTATAATATGTCTTATCAGGCATAGGTTTGAGCCAGAGTAAATTAGGCACAGGCTTGAGATAGAGTAATTAATAGAATAATTGGTGCCGTAGAAGCTTCCCTAAAGTTCCTAAAGTCTAAGTATATACCTCAGACAAAGTTAATGAAATTCAGGTGCCAGAAGCGCTCACATATACCGCATATTGGTTTCTTTCACGAGGATTTTGCTTTGCGCATCTCCGTCTCAACCGTGCTGTATGCCACCGCATCTCTGATCAAGTTAGTCCGGTTTAAGCCGCAGCCCGCAAGTAGACGCGGCGGGATTTGACTAGCCACATTCACGTGCCCTTGATTTGGCCTCGCTTCTTCTCGCCTCTCTTTGGCTACGTCTGTTTCGCCTTTTAATCACCATCTTTCCGGCCTGATCAAATTAGTCCGGCCTGATCAAATTAGTCCGGCCTGATCAAATTAGTCCGGTTTCTCCCGCCCCGCAAGCAGACACGGCATTTGAATCTAACTAACCACAGTCATATGCTCTGAGTCTGACGTGACCTCGTTTATTCTCGCCTCGCTTTGATTGCATCTGTTTCGCCTTTTAATCACCATTTCTCAGTCTCTGCTTTATAATTCTTTCAATACCATACAACCACATAACGTCACAAGCACAGTTTACATCGTCAATGTGTTTTTTATATTGAGGTCAAAGTCCTCCATATTACTGATGCACTGTGTGCAGGAGGTTGTTTTTGAGAAGCACTTAAGCTTGCTCTGAATGACTAACAAATTCACTTCGATATTTCAAAATATGCTAAGGTGATATAGCAATGTTGTGTATCAAATTCGCTGTTACTGTTTTGCAGCTGAGTCATACTTAATAATGAATAGGATAGGGATATTTGAAATGAATAGAGAGCTTTTTGGCGGTTTTTAACCACGACGTTGCCTCAGAGATCTCCTTGAGTGCGAGAAAGCTACGCCTTCTATTTTGTTCTCTGGTGTTGCTTCATCTTCGTGACCAGAAAATAAAGAATTCTTTTTCGAAAAATGTTTTGAGGTCACTCTGACTTTCTAAGACGTTGTCCTGGAAACTTGACGTTGACAAGCAGTGAACGTTCTGTTTTGTTGTTGTTTTTAGCCTTGTGTAACGTTTTTATTCAAATTGGTTTTATTTTGGTACACCCGAACAGCTAACTTTGTAGCTGTTTCATATTGCGAGACATTGTTTCTTGTTATTTTGGATCATCCATCAACTGTTTTGATCATTCCTTTTGGGTCAGGAAGACTGCAGATGTCGTTGGATTAGGTATGCAAAGAGCAATCTTGATTTTTGTCAAGCAGAGTTCTAATTTTGTGGTGGCTACCTACAGTAAGGACTCAAACTTTTCGTGCAAACTGGGTTATTTATTTTCAGTTTTATGATAACAACAACAACAAAAAGCAAGTAAGCAGTTACATTTGTTCGATTCTTGCACACTGTCTGCAGATGAAACCGATGAAATTAGTACACCTCCCTTAAATTTTCTCAAATTTAAATGTAAATGTCTTCCAGATATCCAGAATTAGGTGTGGTCTAACCACAAACAAAAACGACTTTACATGAGACCCTAAAACGAGAAAACCAACTGAAAAGCTATCACACTGCTCTTTTTACAACTGAATTGTCGATTGATATTCATACGATACTATATACCAAGGCTACCTGTCCAACTACTAGCTACGTGAGATCAATAAGGGGAGGGAGTCAATATAGAATTCACAGTTGTGCCATGCAGGCAAACAAGCTCTGATTACTTAAAAAGCCATTGTCACCCAGTGTCCTTTGTGGGCATGTCCAAGCTCAGACTGTCTGAAAATCAATTTTCCCCCAAGTGGAAACTAAAGATTCACACACAGTGCAGTAGATAAAGTAAAACTTTCAATCAGTTCAACCACTGCAGTGTGGATCCATGGTTTTCGCTTAGGCCAAATTTGATTTTTAGATAATCTGAAATTGCAGCGAGCGTGCAAAGGACTCTGGTTGAGAATGTCTCTTTAAGTAAACAGAGTTTGTTTGCCTGCATGACACAACTGTGAATTCTATATTGACTCCCTCCCCTTATTGATCTCACGTAGCAGTAGGACAGGTAGCCTTGGTATTTGGTATCGTATGATTATCAATCGACAATTCAGTTGTAAAAAGAGCAGTGTGATAGCTTTTCAGTTGGTTTTCTCGTTTTAGGGTCTCCTGTAAAGTCGTTTTTGTTTGTGGTTAACCCACACCTAATCCTGGATATCTGGAAGACAATTCGTCAATAAGGCAGAGTTTGTTTTGATGTTTGTATTTGATTGTAGAAAGTTTATTTGTCTTGCTAGTTAATCAAGAGCGTCACCAAGGGATGGACTGGGGTGGACATATTCACCCCAGTTCTTTGAGGGGGTATTTATTCATAAGCAAAAGTGATGTAAAGAGGCTGGGCATACCTTTCAGGAAATAGTTCCTTACTATGTCCGCCCCACTTTTCAAGTCTTCAAGGCTTGTGACAGTTGCTGTTCATGTTCGTCAGCTGAAAACAGGCCAAAGTCCGTCAGCTGAAAACCTTTCTTGTTAATGAAATTTTTCCGTTCATTGTTTTATCTTGTAATTATCCCAACTTTAGGAGACAAGTGAGCCAAGCTATTGGTAGGAACAGGGACCCCGGACGGGTGGCAGTTTTAGGAAGCAAAACTGCAAAGTTAAGGGCAAAGCAACAGTAAAATAACAAATTTAGGTAATTTTCGAGCGGGCAGGAGGTATGATTGCCCTCCGCGACACCACCCATGTCTGATGCTCCTGGGTAGGGGTTGCAAAATGCGACATTTCAAATTTGAAAACAGCACGCACTGCAGGTCCAAGCATTTCCCAGCCCCAAAACTGCGTTGCCTTATTTTACAAAGTAATGTAAGTGCTTGCAAGCGTACAAGCTGCCACAAGATTCCCACGACGTCCCATTGACTTAAAACGGCAAACACCTCACCAGGAAACATGCAAACTGGATGCGAGCCAAAATATTAAGATGAATTTAATCTACAAGTAATAGATTCATTTGCCACAACTTTTAATCAAAAAACGCCATATGCAAATAAGTAGATCTTGCTTCTTAAAACAGAACTTCGGGGTGCTTGTATTTTGATTAATGGAAACAATAATAGAGGAGGGAGTCAATTCAAATTGCACAGTCTTGACTTCCCAGGGCCTAAAGTTGTTTATTGTTTTTAGCAATGAAAGGTGGATAGTTGCTTGATAGCCCCAAGCAGTTTACAGCATGAATGTATGGTTATGTCTTTCCTGTGGAGAGCACAAGCTAACCCAGTTGGCTTCCTGATAATATGTGTGGCGGAAGCATAACGGTTTTTGTTTGGCTTCTGTTTTGTGAGCAATATGCTGGACTTTTTACGCCAATGATAAGCATCCTTGTGTACAGTAACTCCCCGCAGGTGAGGCTAAAATCAAGTTTGCCAAAGGCCCAAGTATTTTATAGAAATTATTTGGCCATTGTAATAGGTTATGTGGATGATACAATAATAGTGTACAATAATATGCATATAAAATCATTATTCTAAAATTTTGTTTGTGCGCTCCACAGGAAAGTTATAACCATACAGTTATGCTGTAAACTGCCTGGGTCTATCTAGCAACTATCCACCTTCCACTGCTAAAACAGTAAACAACTTTAGTCCCTGGGAAGTCAAGACTGTGCAAATTGAATTGACTCCCTCCTCTATTATTGTTTCCATTTATCAAAATATAGGCACCCTGAAATTATTCAGGATTGAACTATAAATGTGTTTCATACAACGTGTGAATAAAAAAAGTTAAAACCTTTTCCAGCTTGCAACTTTTCATCAATTCATCAGGTTTTCTGCAGCTGTTGATCGTTGTTTAGTTTATATGCCATCTTGTTTTTTTATTATTTTCAGGCTGAATTTTTAGAAAATGTGATCAAGGACTTTAGGCCTGTTTTTGAAGGATTCTGAGATACTGGGGAGATACTGTAAATCATTNGCAAATGAGTAGATCTTGCTTCTTAAAACAGAACTTCGGGGTGCTTGTATTTTGATTAATGGAAACAATAATAGAGGAGGGAGTCAATTCAAATTGCACAGTCTTGACTTCCTAGGGCCTAAAGTTGTTTATTGTTTTAGCAATGAAAGGTGGATAGTTGCTTGATAGCCCCAAGCAGTTTACAGCATAAATGTATGGTTATATCTTTCCTGTGGAGAGCACAAGCTAACCCAGTTGGCTTCCTGATGATATGTGTGGCGGAAGCATAACGGTTTTTGTTTGGCTTCTGTTTTGTGAGCAACAATGTTGGACGTTTACGCCAATGATAAGCATCCTTGTGTACAGTAACTCCCCGCAGGTGAGACTAAAATCAAGTTTGCCAAAGGCCCAAGTATTGTACAGAAATTATTTGGCTATTGTAATAAGTTATGTGGATGATACAATAATGTACAATAATATGCATCTACAATTATTTTTCTAAAATCTTGCTTGTGCTCTCCGCAGGAAAGTTATAACCATACATTTATGCTGTAAACTGCCTGGGTCTATCAAGCAACTATCCACCTTCCACTGCTAAAACAGTAAACAATTTTAGTCCCTGGGAAGTCAAGACTGTGCAAATTGAATTGACTCCCTCCTCTATTAATGTTTCCATTTATCAAAATATAGGCACCCTGAAATTATTCAGGATTGAACTATAAATGTGTTTCATACAACGTGTGAATAAAAAAAGTTAAAACCTTTTCCAGCTTGCAACTTTTCATCAATTCATCAGATTTTTTGTAGTTGTTGATCGTTGTTTAGTTTATATGCCATCTTGTTTTTTTATATTTTCAGGCTGAATTTTTAGAAAATGTGATCAAGGACTTTAGGCCTGTTTTTGAAGGATTCTGAGATACTGTAAATCATTTTCAGAAAATCACCTGTAACTTCGGAACAACATGACCAATTTTAACTAACTAAATTTCATCATCTAAATTGTAATTGTAGCTACATAAAATCATTAGTTTTAAGGAGTCTGATAAATATCTAGCGAATTACAGTCTTGCAAACGTTTTTTAACTTCTTGACTCACCCTGTAGAAAGAATATTATTTTAGCTATTCTGAAAGGAATCAGAATCGAACGATATTTTGCTACATTTTGTAGAATTTTCGAATGTGCACAATAGCGATAGAAGTTCTAACGCCATTCCATCGAACCTCGCGTATAAAACTGTATAAATACAACGCTTATTGGCATGTGCTTGTCTAAACGCGAGCGGTATGAAATTGTTTATATTAGAAATGGAGACATTAATCCACAACACCATTGTCGGCAGATAACAAGTACCGGCAGTTTCATACTCTTATGACGAAAGTACTTCTACTCGCGTGCGTTTGCTAAATGATTTTTCAATGTATCACTTTGTTTCGAAAATAAAAACAAAGCAGCGTTATTTGAGTATTGTGCAGACAGACAGACCTTTCATGCTCTTGTCGGCTATTTTATGGTTCGTCATCGTGTCTGGAAACTGGTAACTCTATCTTCTTACCATAAAATTGCATGAATTTAAGACAAGAATGTATTGTTCTTGTTTAAAGGCAGCGGAGACGCATAGATTCTAAATTCTGTCGTCATCGGCATGAATGAGTCTCTAGCGGTAACTTTGTTAACTTTGTCCCTAGAAAGAGTATGTTTTATTTAGGCTACCTTCAGCTTCTTACAAATGGTCTAGGATAATGACATGAAAGAATTTTTATAAAATGGCTAAGTTAACCCAAAAGAATTTATTTCAACCAACTAAATTTTTGGATCTGAATTGGCTCTTTAGCTTTCCACAAAAACATGCGAACTATTGTCAGATTGACTAGGTTTTTTCACTGTTCCCTGAAAGAATTTGCCTCAAATATTTGTAGGAGAGAAATTAAATTTCCCTTTCCATTAACAACATCAATAAAAATGATAGTAAAGTGCCAAACAAATTATAAATCATGTTAAAGAATTTAAAAAGCTCTCTTTATCGTTAGGAAAAGAACAAACTAGACAGGACACGATCTCATTAAGGCCTATTCACAAGGAGGAAAGGACAGCTTCAGACAATTTCCCTTCTTGTAAACAAGGCAATGCATTTGCTTCCGAGCCTTGATATCCGAATGTTATCAGGATTTGGCCTGAAACCATCGGAGCGAAAACAAGTCAAACAAAAGAGCATTACTTTGTTTATCGTTTGACCTACTGAGAAAATCCCACTAACAAGCTTATAGAGGATGGAGGAAATTATGTCCTAGGCTGATAGCAGACCACTGAAGATACAAGGAGCGTGAGGGGATGTAAATACAATACAGAGTGCTTAATAATTGTCCAAGAGGAGTCGGTATCTTCAACAGTGGTATTTTAGGTTGGCATTAAAAAGGTATGCATTGAAAATGGCATCATTATATCCTTTCTAGCAGACATTGCATGTAGCTGATGTAATGGAAGAGGAATGGAAGGGTCAAAGGGTTACTGCTAGAAGTACTCTAGAAGTTTCTGCCGACAATAGAATTTTAGATCAATGCGTCTTTATGCACTATACACATCTGTCTTTATTTGTCAATATAATTGCTTTGAAAAATGTAACTATGACAAGGATTCTTAGCACATCCTTTTCAACGTCTGATCTGTCGCTGAAAATGCTTTATATAAGATTCCAGATCTGGGTTAGGTCTGTTTTTATTTCACCAACAACGAGATTTAGAACCCTTTTAAGACGGTGAGATGCAGCAAAATCTTGTGCAAAGGAACATGTTAACAAACTTAAAGACGCTCGAAACTCAACCCTATAAGTCGACGCTCTTATAATGATGGTTCGTGAGATAATTAGGAAGGGACAAAACACCACACATAAGAAGCGCACTTACATAAAAGCAAGTTGTTGTTTATGGTACTGTAAAATCAGGAAATTGATCAATACATAAGGCAGGTGGAAACTGCTCATTTTTCATGACATCCACAAGCAAACTGCTAGAATCTTATCATTGCAAAAAGTCATTGTAACAGAATAGCATAATAATCACGGCCCGGTTGTTCAAAACTGGTATTAGGCTAATGCTGGATTTGGGCTATGCAAATGACTACAGAATCATGCTTTTAATAGAAGATTAGCATTAATCGTGGTTTGAACAACCCTGCCCAGTTGCTCATTATTTCTCCAAAAAACAAGGAAATTTCTCAACCTGTCAGTCTTATCTTGTTAAATGGTGAACCCTGAAATCTTTGAACTCCTAAATGACGTCATAATTTCATCAACATTAGACCAACAGCTAATCACTGGTATTTATTTGAAGAAATCTATCAAATTTGGAGATAAGAAGAAATTCGATTATGGGAATATTGAGTGCAGGCAGGCAGGAGCGCGCTGAATTTAGCCAACTGCCAACCTGTTCTTGTTTTCTCATAAGCACTAAGTCGAGTTGAGCTGATGTAGTGCTGAGGCTGAGTTTCATTAAAAACTTGATTGCGTCTGAAGGTTGATTAGTCCATCGTTTGATGAAAATTTGCTGCGTTTTGTCTACTTCACGTTATATCATTTTACAAGGAGGCAAAAGTGCTCGCATCGCTCGTGCTTAAATATTCCTAGCTTTTGTAAAGGACTGCTGGCTTACAAGAATAGACCACACATCCACTTTCAATTCATTATTTTGCTTTTTAAATTAAATTTGAAGGATTTCCCTTATTTTTAAACATACTTTTAGCTATTCTGCAAAAATTGCTGGACTGAGTGACATTTTACTATATTTTAAAGGTAGAGATTTGACAAATTTTCAATCAACACAACAGTGATAGAAACTTGCACGCCAATTGCTCGAGCCTGTCGAATTATATTCGATTCCCTGAATAGCTGTATATGGTCGATTGCGAGTTCTGGCACAAAACCAAATCACCTGAAACATAAAATTTGTTCCCGGGATGGCGAAATCTCCCATACGTTACGCAGCACCATGAATGGCCTACTTAATTCATTGGCTACCAGGTTTACGTGTTTAAATCAATTGAAATTAAACACGAATAAGAGATGATGAAATGATTCATTTTGTTTTTAATAAATAGGCAAATAAAGTATGGATGAATGTATAATTTGGTTCTTAGTCATGGTCAGACAATATAGTGTGTTCTATTCAGACAGTAAGCTTCAATACTGAATATGGCTGATCATTATGAATTATTTGCAAATTGTCATTTTACTGGTTCTTCTAGCTAGGTGATGAGTTTTTGTCTCCTCTCGTCTTCAAACAAACTGCTTTTGGAAGCTTTGAGGCTACAATTTAATTGCTTTCTTTGTTTTGTTTCAAGGTAATAATTTCAAAAACCTGTTAGATGTTTCAAGGCAAAATCATTATCCCTGGAGTTATACAGGATGATTTGATAAATTTAGATGTTGCTGAATGTAGATACAGCAGCATATTGCCCAAAAATCTACGAAATTTGCCAATAGACCTTTTAGCTATTCTATAAAAGAGCCTGGGTCGAACTTTATTTTCATACATTTTTATATATGCGACGTTCGATCGAGAGGCGATAGAGCTTCTATCACTATTGTGCACATTCGAAAATTCTACAAAATGTAGCAAAATAGCGTTCGATTCTGATTCTTTTCAGAAGAGGGTTAGGGCCTGTTTATATGGGGCGGGCTGGCCCGTTAGCGAGCTGGCTCGCCGTCAGGTGAGATCCTACTTACCTGGTCACAGCTTTGTAAACAGCAGTTTGCGTTTATATGTATGCCGGGCTGGCCCGTCTTGCCGAGATCCCGGCTATCGAGTGCCGGGATCCCGCCTCAAACGGGCTGACTTTTCTCATATAAACGGAAGAAACGGGCTAGCCCGCCTGTAACGCACGCGCAGAACACAGCAGATTTGCTAAGTTTCTAAAAATGGAGGACCCTTTGTCACATTTGGCGCCAAGGCTGTAATCTTCCTTTTGTAAAAACGAAAGAACAGGAAAATATTTCCTCATTCTTTCAAATTTACACAAAAGAAAGACGGCACGTGGCACCCAAGGGCCGGGCTGGCTCACTATCGAATGTCTCATATAAAACCGAGCTGGTTTGGAGGCGAGCCAGCTCGCTAACGGGCCAGCCCGCCTCATATAAACAGGCCCTTAGACATTTTACTGGTTCTTCCAACGAGATGATGAGTTTTAGTCTACTCTCGTCTTCGAACAGACTGCCCTTGAAGGTTCCGGGGCGAAGTTTTGATTGCTTTGTTGACTTTGTTTCAAGATAATTACTTCAGAAACCTGGTTAAAGATGATGGATTTTGTGGACAAGATAATTTCGTCAGATACTTTGATGGCAAGATAACTTTATTCCTTCGTAGTTTTTGAACAATGCCTATGTGTTACAGTATCTGGGTTAGCTGCAACCTCCTTGTGTGTTACAAAACTTGCAAATCGCGCTGATTTACGGAAACAGTCTCTAGAATGCAAATAATGTACAGTAATTCTATACATATGTCTGCAAACGTTTGAACTGCTGTCCTGGTCTTGCTGTATTCCTGCAAACTGCTGTCCTGAGCTGATACGTAATGTTTTTGCATCAACTTTAGATATGAACAGCTGACGTCTTACTTTTAATTGCTTTCAAAGGCTACTTCTTTTTTCTTTTCTTTTTACATTCCATTAAAAGCTTACGAAACGAATTACTAACTACGCTACTCTCGTATTTTCTGTTTTATGTTGCCATGAGGTAATGATTGTTTTTCGCTCCTAATGGTATTGTTTTAGTAGTAGGGTATAGTATTTTGAAAATACTATACCTTACTACTAAAACAATACCATTAGGAGCGAAAAACAATCATTACCTCATGGCAACATAAAACAGAAAATACGAACATAGCACTATACGTAACAACTAGAGAAAGAAAGAAAGAAAAAAAGCAGCACTTACTAAAAGAGAGATGGTGGTTCTGTGATTTAAGGACTTGCTAATCAAATCGGCCAGTTTTATGGATAAAACGCAGAGTTAAAAGAAGTATGTTTTTATTAAGATCATCTGGAAGATCGTTATCACCATACAATGAAGTCTTTAGTAGAACATCATTTGAAAGAAAATCGACATCGAAAATAGTAACTGCAAACTTCGCTGGAAAGCTGGATGAAAATAATGCTGGGTGAAAATAAATTACACTGCTGGGTGAAAATAATGAACCACCTCTTTGCAGGAGACTTTCTATTTAAGACCACATTTTTGAAGTTCCTGACGCCATCTTTAGAACAATCATCCATTGTCTGCCTTCTCCAGGAAATGCTACTAATACTAACAAAACATCTTCAAAAACATTTTTGTTGATTTCGAATGAATATGTCTGGAATACCAAACAAATAATCAACATCAAATTTTTCAATCATTCATTGATGTTTGCTCACTACGTACTAGGCCCTCAGATTAATCCACGTTTGCTGCAAATTATTAATGACGTGAGGAGTGTTGTTCCTCTAGTGTTTTTTACTTCTTGAGTTTGCCTTAACAAACAATAGCTTCTTTTTACAATCAAGACAGGTCATAGTTCAAACATTCCTCAACAAAAATTTGCGTTCACTTGGAGTTCGTTAAACAATTAATAACTCGCTTATGCGAAGCCGTGCGCCATTAATTCAATAATGCCTTGTATTTTGGCGTCGAGATATTTGTAGCCTGGGTGCTAGAATCTGGTCGAATAGAACACCATGTTTGAAATTGAACGGAACAAGGCGCCAATCAAAATTCGAACCTAGGCTCTAGAGTATTAATTATGCAGCCACGTTTTGAGGTTTTGACTCGGTGCATAATCTAAAACAATGGCGGCGCTCCGATTAGTTTTAAGCAGACAATCTATTATTTATAAACACTGGTCTCATATCTTTCTTCTTCTTTAAATCCTCGTCCCTTGTGAATTCTGTGTCCAGTCATTCAAATCGTCCTGGGCCTCTGGTAGCGATTTCTTCCTGCACTGTATCGATATCGAAGCGTTCGAACGTGACGTCATCAGCCTGTCGCAGTTAGCCGATCACCCGAGCAATAGGTTTTGCCATCAATCCGAAAATTTGAGGTAACTGAATATAATTGTTGGTAGATTTTGCGACAAATAGATTTGCCACCCTCTAGGAAATATGTAGCCAGAAATATTAGGCATCTACTGTATCTAGTGTGGCTTGACTGGGAAAGAATCTTTTTTATTTGGATAGCAAAATTATTATATATCTCAAACAAGATGTCACCTGCAAATGCCCGCGAATAACACCAATAGAAGTGTTTTTCAAATGAATTTTGCGTTATCGCAAATCTCAGGTGAAATCTAGTTTGATACGGATTTTAGATAATAGTAGCAAAGTTGTGGCAAGTATATAGTAGATAGCAGGCAGTCATCTTGTTCCTTTTGCACTCAGTCTTAGAAAGAGTTGCAAAATACGTAACCCTTCCATTCCTTTAAGGGGATGTGTTGGCTATACTTCCAAAAAGCCATGTCTCTCTCCCAAATGCAGGCAAATAGCAGCAGATATATTGCAAATGAAGATATTTTGTATGAGTTTGAACTCCGTAGAATTAGACTGCGTTCACACGATGCCGGCATATTTTGAAAACGGTGAAAAATGTGATGGATAGGCCTCCCGTTCACATGAAAATATCACTTTTTGCCGGTAGATTTTGAAAACGGTAGATTTTGACAAATCGGGATCGTGTGAGCGTTAGCTCAAATTTGCTACCGTTACATTTTTCACCGTTTTCAAAATGTGCTGGCATCGTGTGAACGCAGTCTTAGCAAGTGTAATCAGATTTTTCATACCAGCAACCAGTTTATACCCCCATCCCATTCACAATGACACAGTTAACCCAGCTTAATCCAAACCAGGTTAGATTTCAACCAATCAAATGCATTCAACTTGTTGGATTGACCAATGAGAAGGCCCCATTCGACAACCTGGTTTAGTTCAAGCTGCGCTGGTTTAACTTTCAAGCGTGAATGTGACATTAGAGAGATAGCTAGCTGGGTCCTGACCTGCTTGTTTTAGAAGTGTGCTATGCAGAACCCCTTTGTCTGAGTGCAAGAGGCAGAAGTCAAGTAGTTACAGAACTGTAGAATGTCACATGAGTTTGTGATTTGCGAAAACTTAATTTCGGTTCTGACTTAATTGATCCAAATATTCGGATTTCAAGCATTTCTATACACCACGCCACTCACACCAATGTATCGCGCGAATGTCCATCTGCCTTTTGCTAAAAGACTTTGTTTTCAAACCAGACTCGATTAATTAAGTCGAATTGAATCTAAGAGGGCAAGTTGGACTAAGGAAAAGGCCAAAGAAATTAGATTGATCAACTTAAATATGCCTTTTGCGGCAAACGCTAGAGTCAATTACACATGTTCCCCATACAATAAGCGAGCTAACAGTTCAGTTACTTTTAAAAGATAAAATTCGCAGAAAAATTGATTTGTTTTTAGTCTAATTTGAAAGGTTACCAAAACATACTCATGCCCTTGTACACAATGACATGAGAGTTCAGCTACTTTCAAGAGATCAAATTCATGTAAAAAGTGATTTGTTTTTATTGCATTTGAAAGGGCGTTAAAACATGCATGTGCGCTTTTAGTTGTATGGTAAATGATCGTCATTGAAAATTGACTGATAGGTTGATGATCTCATTGCAAAGGGAAGACGAACGGCTGTCGACTTTTTCAAAACAAATGAAGCAATATTGTTTCATTCTCATTCAATTTTGTGAATCTGAAACAGCACTGTTAAATATTTCATTTGACGTGCGCCAAATTTTCATGAAAGATAGTTAGCAAAGACGTTCACCGAAAGCGCGGTTGGCAATGGTCACAAAACTGTTGGCAATGATGTAGGGAAAAATAAGCCACTGGGAAGGAAAGAGAGCCTTTGCTTTTGTGTGATCGCCTTGAGGATCAGATTAACAGAAAAGATGATTGTTGTTTTATCCCCACAGGCAAGAATGTTGAAATCGTAGTTCGAAGACTTTTATTTGTTTCGTTCAAGGAATCGCTTTTCACGAAGCATGTTCATCAAAATCTAGCATTTTGCAATTTATTGGTTAATTTTGACATTAAAGTTACTCAGGATAGGAGAGCTTTCAATGTAGAATTTAACATGAAATAAATGGCCAACTATGTAAGTAATTGATGTCCGCTATCTCGAACTCTGAGCGAAAATCAAAATTGTTCGAAATGGTCAATGTATTCGAGATGGCGGACAGTTTCTCTGTGCAAATCCCACGAGGGTAAATGAACGTTTGTTCGAAGTAACGAATGTTTTAGACAGCATGCAATCGAGATTGCAGATGTCCCCAGTTGTAGCTTTCTTGTTTTCAAACAGTAGTTTTTTTTCCTTTTTGGCCTTATCACAACGCTGTAGAGCTGCACACTCAATTTTATCGCTTCTGCAAAATGGTAGCTTCCTAACAAGATAATAAAATTTCAATTTCGTGGTTTTTATCAATATTAAAGCGATAAATAACACATTGCCTATGTGGTTAAATGATTACAACGAGCTGAAGGCTATCTTTCGTAAGATATCTTTAATAAATCATTAGGTATTCTTCTTAGATGATAGCAGTCAAAGATCTTCGCTCCATGATGTCCGTATGACGTCATTATTTCCCATAAGACTCTGCGGGACGTAAAATAACTAAAGAAGGACAACGCAGTTTTTATAAACATTTTCTTAAACTTTGGTACGAGAGGCTTTCTTTGTAAGGCCAAACTCTCTTCTTTCTATAGTAGATTCTCCGTGATGTTTCAAGAACTCTCTTCGAAATCGTTTGATTTGATATATGTTATTTACGTTATTTTACGTTACGCTTTCTCGCTTTTACGCTGCTCTACGCTTTCCCGAATTATATGTTTCATTTTGGTATTCAAGATAGAAATTTTTAATTTCGTAAAATCATTTTGTTTTCGAATTGATGCTCTAAACTGAGAACAGAATTCAAGAAGAAAACTGAAATTTTCTCACTTATGAATTGGTATTTTTTGAGAGAAATTTTATGCTATNTCTGTGCAAATCCCACGAGGGTAAATGAACGTTTGTTCGAAGTAACGAATGTTTTAGACAGCATGCAATCGAGATTGCAGATGTCCCCAGTTGTAGCTTTCTTGTTTTCAAACAGTAGTTTTTTTTCCTTTTTGGCCTTATCACAACGCTGTAGAGCTGCACACTCAATTTTATCGCTTCTGCAAAATGGTAGCTTCCTAACAAGATAATAAAATTTCAATTTCGTGGTTTTTATCAATATTAAAGCGATAAATAACACATTGCCTATGTGGTTAAATGATTACAACGAGCTGAAGGCTATCTTTCGTAAGATATCTTTAATAAATCATTAGGTATTCTTCTTAGATGATAGCAGTCAAAGATCTTCGCTCCATGATGTCCTTATGACGTCATTATTTCCCATAAGACTCTGCGGGACGTAAAATAACTAAAGAAGGACAACGCAGTTTTTATAAACATTTTCTTAAACTTTGGTACGAGAGGCTTTCTTTGTAAGGCCAAACTCTCTTCTTTCTATAGTAGATTCTCCGTGATGTTTCAAGAACTCTCTTCGAAATCGTTTGATTTGATATATGTTATTTACGTTATTTTACCCTCCGCTCTTCCGCTTTTACGCTGTTCTACGCTTTCCCGAATTATAGGTTTCATTTTGGTATTCAAGATAGAAATTTTTAATTTCGTAAAATCATTTTGTTTTCGAATTGATGCTCTAAACTGAGAACAGAATTCAAGAAAAAAACTGAAATTTTCTCACTTATGAATTGGTATTTTTTGAGAGAAATTTTATGCTATTTGGCAACAAAGAAGCTACCTAGAAAAGACAGTTTCTTCAGATTTTTAAACCAATTTTAACCTAATTTTTAGTTTTTCCAAGGCCTGAAGCACTAGATTTAAACTGGAAAGCAAAGTATACATTCTCTTGGCAAGAAATCCTTCCTGTGTCCAATAGAACACTCGAATTATAGGTCAACACTTCAATGAAGAGAGCTTTCAAAAGTTTATCTCAGTTGATCTGCTTACCTTCGTACGTCATCTTGAATTTTCCGCATTTCATGGGATCTTTAAGTAGCTTCTTCCTGGCAAAACGTCGAGTTAAAGCTAGTGATTTTAAGTGTGATCAAATATGAAAACATCTGAAGTCAATTTCTTGGCAAGATTATTGTCTTTTAAGTGCTCCTTTAAGTGGGAAAAAGCTTAATACCGCCTTAAGTTGATTGCTTGACTTTGCTTCTCAAGTATATCGTTTACGAGCATTTGCTGTGGTAATATTCCTGTAGAAAAATCTCCCATTACATCGACAAGGAATGGCTGATTTAAGCAAGGTGGATTCCTGGGGTTTTTGCTATTCATAAGAATATTTATGATCAATCTTACTTTCTACTGTGCTTATCTAATTACTATGCAACACCACAGAGACGATACCAAGGGAAGTGAAGATCAAATGTTGGCCTACCGTTTTTGACCGTTAATCAACAACCTTCGCAACATACCCCCAGTCTTGTTGACTAAAGCATCCGTAGCATCAATTAAGTTGAAAGCACTATGTTTGCTCTTCTCCTGTGTTCATCTGCTCTCGTATCAATTAGGCCTAAGGAGTGATGTCGGGGAACTGCTTCGCTTGCAGTGTGCATTGACAGTTTCGATAATACGAGAGCAGATGAACACGGAAAAAGAACAAACATGGTGCTTTAAACATTTAATTGATGCTAAGAATGCTTTAGTCAACAAAAGACTGGAGGTATGTTGCGAAGGTTATTGATGTCATTGATTATTGGGCATTGGGCCATAACGGACAAAAACTAAGGTAGGCCAACATTTGATCTTCACGTCGCCCGTGTTCAATCATAGTTACTATGGTTCAATTTAGGAAATCTTGAATATCTTTACAACATGTTTCAACCAAATGTTTCGTGACGAAAAAGCAAATAATCCACTCAAAGGCGCCACTTTATTGACCCTGAGAAGGCCTAAACCGAAGTTTTAAGTTGATAATCTTCTTACATTAAACAAACAAAAATATCGACATTTTTCATGTCAACAGTAAACATCTCGACGATCGTTGTTTCTCCATTCACATCAAGAATCTAAAGCTATTGTTAGTTAAAGCAAACTTATCTAGTCTTAGGCCATGTTATTTCGTAGCATCTGCTCAGTATTTACCTATCAAGCGTTTTATTTGCGTTGATAAAATCTTGTGATGGTTTGTGTGGGTTTATTTGTTTTCACAAGTAGGGCACGAAAATGGAAAGTATGTTGGATTTTCGATAATATTTTGCAGATGTTATACAGAAAGTGTTTAGCCTACGTGGGAAATTTCACCTTCAGTTTCCTCAATCTACATCTGCCTATATTCGCAGATATAACATACTGCGCCTTTCAAATATCGTATTCTTTGATTGGGCAGTGAGATGTTCTTTTGTCTGTTAAAGAGACTTGACTTTCTGACAATTTTCAAATCATTTTTCTCCATGGAACCAAGTTTACTTCAACAGGCCTCTTTCTAATTGTTGTGTAAAAACTTTGTTGTTCCTGGCCTTGGTTCCTGGCAGTCTAAGACGACGAACTAGATCGAAGTGGTTGGCTATGATTTCTTGCTCGCGTGTTCAAAAATAGAACCACGAAAAATACTTAGCTCGCCCAACATTGCCTCTGAGAGCGAGAAATGATACTATGTATTGCTGTCTGATTGAAGGTTTTTTGGTAATTTGGCTGACAGAAGTTTCTGGTATTTCATGGGAGGTTTCGTAACTCCAAGTTTTCGAAACACTCAATCAAGTTTGTATTTCTTTTCCTTCATCTCATCGAGTAAATATCTATCTTTGAGCTTCGCGACAAATTCAATCAATAGAACTTTGTTTAGTAGAATTCGGTTGCAAATACCGTGACCGAAAATCTGAAAGTCTTGATTTTTCCACAGGTTTAAGATATAAGTACTTTCACACGTCCAAGAATCCGCGAGTGGTATATCCTGTGCGTAAGGTTGCTCGAGGAGTTGAGGCTGCGCACTGGTTACTACTGGCGTTACTGCGCACAGGTCTACAAGCTTCCTTTTTTCATTTCGCAAAAATAGCTTCTGGCAGAAACGTTCAATGTTTGAATGTGTAAAGTGAAAACAAACATGGCCAAAGAGACAATCAATCCAGGTGTCATAATCAGATAAGATTCAAATTATTTTTAGTTATATTTCATTCTTATCAGACTTCTTTCAATTCTAATTTAAAGGATTATCGAAAATCACCAAAGTTTTTATTAAAAGAATTTATTTCGATAAAGAAATATGGACCTAAACATGAATGATTTATNGAATGTGTAAAGTGAAAACAAACATGGCCAAAGAGACAATCAATCCAGGTGTCATAATCAGATAAGATTCAAATTATTTTTAGTTATATTTCATTCTTATCAGACTTCTTTCAATTCTAATTTAAAGGATTATCGAAAATCACCAAAGTTTTTATTAAAAGAATTTATTTCGATAAAGAAATATGGACCTAAACATGAATGATTTATAAAACTTCACAGGAGGCTTGATTGGGCTCTCTGATAACACGTTCTGTTTTTTATGATAGTGGGGGTAATAACAGGGAAACTGTCAATGATGTAATCATTAACAGTGACAAAAAGTAGTAGGTTGTTTTATTTATAGGAGAAAATTCTAGTTTAACTCTTAGGGGCATGTAAGTCATCAAAGAAGGTGCAGGGGAGCTCTTCAATTTCTCTGCTAGCACGTTTTGTTTTCCATGTTAATGGTGATATAGACAGAGTGACTGTCGGCAATATGATAATTAACAGTAATACAAAGTTGTAGGGGCTAGGAAGCCCTAACATCCTCCAAGGCGGCACCACGTGCCCCTGCCATTGCTGCAAGAATGAGAATATGTAGAAATTTGATCCATGGGCTCAGCTGTTATTGGCATGTTTTAGAATAGCTATTCATTTGGAAAAAACCTATTTACAAAACAACAAGGCTTATTAACTACGTGCCATCCATAGTGGGAAAGGACTTATTGTCAGCGAGTTTCCACTATGTATGGCACTTACAATTAAATTTAAACTGTTCCAATGATAGTCGTAAGAGAGGGACAGCCCGGCAGCAGACAATTTGCCATTGTGTTAGGCGCTTTAGGGTTTGACGGGTAAAATCAACAACCAATAGATGCACACTCGTGCACCTTCGAAGGTCCAGGCTCTTGAAAATCGATTAACTTAGATTAGCATTTTAGATAAGCATTTTTTAGAAACCAGATAATTTCAAAATTTCAAACAACGATGACTATCAGATGAAAGAGACTATCAATCTGTTAGTTGGCTTTGTGGTGAATGTAGTCACATAGGCAGGTATGTTAAGCAGGCTCGATTATAATGTGAAGAGAATTGGCCCAAGCAAAGATCCTTGTGGAAATGCGTTCCCTTCCTGACGCAAACTATTATCTATCAATGGGAATTATGATACTTCATCAGTCTTATGAATCACCAGCAAGGCGTGTGAAAATCAGAACTGAAAGATGAATAAACGTTTTTGTGGCTTTGCAAGTTTGAATATGGCCTCCTTTGATTAGGGGCAGTAATTGGTTACCAGCAAGAGCGCAATTAGTTTCTGAATGATTTTCTTGTAACTGCTCATATCCGCGAATTTACTGCCCAAATTTTGAATGAATTTCCCTCCTATGATGCCCTCCTACGTTGCCTCAGCAGGGCTACCATTGTTTCCCATGCTTTCTCGTGCATATAGTTGAAAAGAATAATGGACAAATAAGGGATCCCTGCGATACCCCACAGTTGAATGAATCCTTTTCTAATTAGGGGCCTGATACCTTCTTTGTTGAATCAGCAAGGTAGCGATTGAAGTCTACGCTGTTCGGTATTTCTTTCATGCAATTGTAAACAATAATGGACAGTTGAAAGATCCCTGCGATACCCCAACTTTCAATTGGATCCTTTGCTAATTAGGAGCCTGATGCCTTCTTTGCCAACTCAGCAAGGTGCCAATCGGCATGTCTTTCAGAAAGTTGTAAGCAATAATGGACAGGTGGAAGGATCTCTGCGATACCCCAATTTTGAATGAGTCCCTAATTATGGGCCAAAAGTCTCACCAGCAAGATAGCAATTCTAGACAATGATTATGGCGTCTCTTGTCTTGAATCTTGAAGAATAATGGACAAATGATAGAGCATTGTGGTACCCCCAACTGTGCATGTTTATTTAACGCTTGTTTAATTGATCTGATGCTTCAGAAAATTATTTATTTATCTAGTGCTTACATTCATTTACACAATACTTATGATAATATTTGCTTTTTGTAAAATTTTATAGTTGTGTATCAGCTGAATTGATGGAAGTGACCAGCGGCATCTTTTGTATGAAGAGAATTGGAGTAAGGACAGCCCCTTCTGTACCCCAACTCTCAATATGCCCAGCTCCAATTAAGAGCGGCATCAATCTAAAGGTTTTAACAACAGGGGAGCAATCGAAGCCTGAGATCATTTTGGCGACTAATCTGTCAGTTAGACCGTCTGCAATAGACCTTTTAGCTATTCTACAAAAGAGCCTGGATCGAGCATTATTTTATACATTTTTATTCTCGAGGTTCGATCGAGTGGCGTTAGAGCTTCTATCACCATTGTGCACATTCGAAAATTCTACAAAATGTAGCAAAATATCGTTCGATTCTGATTCTTTTGAGAATAGCTAAAATGTCTATTAAAGGCCTATAACCAGTCATGATCCTCTGCTCGCCGAACGAAAGGCAAAGCAATTATAACTTAAGCCAGAAGCTACTTTCATATCGTGCGAGAGTGGCCTTTGACGCCGATAAGTAGCATGGTTAGTACTATTATTATTATTATTGTTATTATTATTATTATCATCATCATCAAACTGTTAGTCTTTAAAGGCCAATGACTCTAATTTGCTATCAAAATGGCAGCAATTGAAGGCTGTGTGTTTTGGTTTCTCTTGTATTATGTCATAAAGAATCAAGGACCAAGAATAGACCCTTGTGTTGCCCCAACTGTGAATGTTTAGCAAACTCTGATTTAATTTCTTTAGTGCTTGCGAAATCGTTAACTGTACTCGTGCTTCTGATTACTTATTTGGTATTTGTAATCATATTTATGCAAATAAAAGTACAAACAAGCGTCGGTATCTCTTAACTTCGACCCAGAAGACGAAGGAAGCTCCTTGCAATGACCCAGTATATTCCATTGGAAATTAATTATTGGCATTTTTACGCAATGCATGATGAACAAGCTCAGTGCAGTTAATTTTCATTTCAAAATTCTATTATATACAAATGCCGTTGAAAGTACTACAACATACTACTTCAAGACAACCAATTACAATCAGGACATATGGACTGAAAAAATTTAACAACTTTTTACGGGAATTTGTATGCAGGGAATTTCTCAAAGAGTAAGCTAAGAACAGAACCTTGTGAAACCCCAATCTTTTTATCAGAATAAGACGCCTAATTAACGAGCTACTAGAAGGAAAAGATATTTCAAAGTTGTAGAATATGGTGTGCCTAATTTATGACAAGAAGTGGACTGAGAACTGATCCTTGCGATACCCCCAAATTTAAAACCAGCTACGGAGTGCCTAACTACTTTTGCTTGGGTCGTAAAAAGGAGTGGACTGATAATAGATCGTTGCTTCACGCATGCGATTTATGAAAATATCTTCTCGTGACTTGAACTTTTAAACCTAACCATTTTATTAACCCTATCTGTACTGGGCGATTTTTTAGGTATTTTGTACTGGGGGGGGGGTGATTTTCGCCCCCCTCTTTTTCTCCAAAACTACAAAAGATGTAACAATGAGACTTACCCCTATTGTTCTTTAGACAATTGGCTATTCAAATATAACAATGGTAATTAATAAGTCACGTGATTCGTTGCTAGGCAACCGAAAAACTGACGAAAATTGGCAAATTTATACCTTCTTAACCAGAAAAATTCTATTTAATCAACCACTCGACCGATTTTCTCCAAATTTGTTTTAAATAATAGGAAACATGTTATAGTTCAAAAATACATACTTTGCAAAATGTTTAGTTTCTATTTTTAGCACAATTAGCCTTAAATTAGCCTTTTGTTGCATGCATTTACTTTCATCGTAGGTTTTTGCCAGTCCTGCCCTTTTATCTGGTAAATATAGACTCAAAATGAATTAAATTAATAAGATGAAGCAAATTAGACTAAAAAAATTTATATTTGACACTTCTTTATTAGGTAAATGACGTCATAAATGTGAATGACGTCATAGATATTAAATTTTGCTGACATCAGCAAATATGAAAGATTTATATATCAAATGAACGTACTCATCAAATGCAATCGAATGGTGCATGTTTGAGATCGATCAAGCAAACGACACGAAAACTACGGACATTTTAACCATTTTTTTGTTGACTACTTTCCAAATATGGTATTACTGTGGTCACATGATCAGAGTTAGAACAATGAAATGTTAAGAATTTAATTGCCTATGAAATTTGAGTAAAAGTCACCAAAACTGGTGGTTATATCTCTTGTCGTTTTAGCGTAATGGAGCAAAAACTGGTAGGGGGGGGCGAAAAACGCCCCCCCCCCCAGTACGAATAGGGTTAAGAAGCCAATGAGAAGATTTGACGTAAATTTTTACGACTTTTTCAAGTTACGAACATGACTTAACAACTATGACTCATATTTTTCTGTACTAATTGTCCAAGGGGAGGGAACGCAAGATTATTTGACATTGAGGTTTTCAAATGGTGCAGATGCTCAAAAAGAGTCAAAATCTGTTTGTTGTGAAGATGATTAGACCAAGGAAAGATCCCTGCGGGATGCCTAAGATGAGTCATCCATGTAATTGGTTAGAAATTGCAATTACCTATCATAAAAACTACAACAACGTTTTAGCAGAAGTATGGTATGTAATTGATTAAAGATCTGGCGAGAGCTTGAGATCTGAGGAAAAGCATTGAAATACTGTCTGTTTTAGTTTTAAGAACGGTTTAAAAGAAATTCTGGTTTGTTTGTTGTCCAGTAACCATTTAACATTCGGAGCCTGGGATTCATCAATCGATAGAGACGTGGTGTAAGAACCAGTTTAGAAGAACCATTCAGGCATATATTAATGTGTTTGTTGTCCAATAACTATTACAAATTGGAGCCTGATGGTTGATCATTCGATAGAGCTAACCTAAACCACTTTGAAGTTCCTTGAGGACCTGTATTAATGGGTTTGTTGTCCAGAAACCATTTAAGGTTCGGAGCCTTGGGGTTAATAACTCGATAGAGATGTGGCTAGTATAAACCAGTTTGAATCGCCTATTTACAAAATATCCCACATGAAATGCTGAATTATTTTAAGGCACGTGGCAATCTAAACCACCACAGTTAGCCAATCATAACAATCTCAGCATGAAAGTGCTCATTCAGTTTGCAATGAAGGAAGTTGAGTAATGCCATGCTTCTCGAGCAGGTTGCAACCTTTCATATCAACAGGTAAAGAGTCGGTTTAACTTCTGTACTAAAATCTTGCAATCCCAAAGCAAAATATTGGTCAGTTTTCAAATAAGATGTATTATTGTACTATTTTTTTTCTCTTGGAACGCTTTCAGCTAGGTCTGTCCTCGTTGCAAAACAAAACAGAACCTGTCTTTCAATGAATAAAAATGTTCTTTGAGAAATCTGTCAACAGACCTTCTAGGCATACTATTACTTCGATTGTGCTGGGCGCTTTTAAGCAGCATTAAGCTAAAGAAGGGAGTCAAGTGTATCACTTATATCTAATTTACTATAATGCAAAAGAAGTTCTTCGCTTTGGCATCTAAATTTGCTTGTAACAAGCATTGATAAATTCTCTGGATGACTCCAAAGCTTTGCGAGGTAGTTGAAAAATTAATCGAAGCAGAATTTAAGCAGAGTATAGCTTTCCTCTTCTGGCTCGGCAAATACTTTACGGACAATTTGCAGCTAAACCCTCCAAGACCTCTCCACCTACCCATTGCAGTTTATAGTAGCTAATAGGCTTTGCCCCTGCAAATGTTAAGCACGCCATATTCTCTTACATCCCTTTGGTAAAGTTATCGCAACTTAGGCTATGTAAATTGTTTTCTCATGGCTTTGAAAACTTCTTTGCAGTTTCTTTGTGGCTCATGAAAGCCTTCTTGGGGTTTATGACAAACAGTCGACCAGTTAACACGTGACTTGTACCATGGGCAGTACAATGTGTTTGCATTGAATACAGACAATTTGTATTTAGAGTAAAACCCTTTGAAAAATGCGCAATGTATCAGCAAAGAGCAAAGAACCTGTTAGATTCTTACTTGAAGTTGGACTAACATCAACAAATATACAACTTAGAAGCTACCTGAGTTTAATGAAGGCAATTAAAATGCAATCAGACTATTGAGCATTGTCGTACTCGACGCGCAACCTGTTTCGCCGCTTGTGAAATGCTTNTTCTCATGGCTTTGAAAACTTCTTTGCAGTTTCTTTGTGGCTCATGAAAGCCTTCTTGGGGTTTATGACAAACAGTCGACCAGTTAACACGTGACTTGTACCATGGGCAGTACAATGTGTTTGCATTGAATACAGACAATTTGTATTTAGAGTAAAACCCTTTGAAAAATGCGCAATGTATCAGCAAAGAGCAAAGAACCTGTTAGATTCTTACTTGAAGTTGGACTAACATCAACAAATATACAACTTAGAAGCTACCTGAGTTTAATGAAGGCAATTAAAATGCAATCAGACTATTGAGCATTGTCGTACTCGACGCGCAACCTGTTTCGCCGCTTGTGAAATGCTTCTGTCTGAGTGCAAACGTGTTCTGCTTGCCTTAAATCTTCATCTTCCATATCCCTTTATTTTCACATAGTCCATTTCTCTTTACAATTATGGTGACAGCTGTGAGCAGTCTGTTTCAAGTTAAGCACTTTGTTTCTGTCATGCATGCCTTCGCTGTTAAGTCGGGAATGTGCTCTGATGCAGTAGCAAATACATTTCAAGTTGGGATACCTCAAGGATCTATCCTTGGTTCATTTATCTTTGCAAATGATATAAAAGCAAGGTAGTCCATCGGAACTCTGTTTCAGATAAATATCATTGCTTCCATTCCTCCCAAAATATTGCAAGAGGGAAACGTTTTGATTCAAAGGAAATGTTCAGTAAAAACATGGGGTACCTCAGGGATCGATCGTTAGCTCATTCTTTGTGCATTATTTGACGTCGAAAGCTAGAATCGTTTGAATCAGATTACCATGTGCACAGAGCACATCAAAAGCATTATCCATAGCAAAGTAAGCCTTGAAAATGTAGCACGAATAGAGCACGGGGTACCTCAAGGATCTAGGCTGGGCTCACTTCTTTTTACAATGCAGATTCAGGTCACCATGTGCTCAATTGTGTGTGCGTCTAAAGATAGTATCAGGGCCCACAGAGATGAAATTCATCCTCGCAGGGGCAGATTAAAAATTACAGGAATCCTTCAATGACCCATAAATAAGCATTGATAATTTCTGAGAAGAAGTGTAATCGTTAACTCTCCACTAATGGGCAAAGGATTTTTGGCTCGTACCGCTGTTAGCGGCTTGTCTTTGATGTGGTTGTGTAAACTCATTTCTGGTTGAAGAACCCCGGACAGATTTCTATGGATTCCAAGTTCTTTGATAATCATACGTTTGAAATGGAGGATTGTGAAATCTTTGCGATTTGTGGTGGTGATTTTGCTTGTAACAATTTTCGAATATTTTATGAGATTGTCATTGACATGATGTGTCGGTTGATTCTTTCAGTGTTACGCGGTTTCGCAAGAAGTTGCATTTGGGCTTGTCATTGCCATTAGACTGTTAAGAGTCTCGATGCATATATGTTTCGGTTACTTCTTATAGAGTTACGCGGTTACGCTTGAAACAGCGTTTGACTAGGTCATCTTTCCATCTGGGTCTCGATCATTTTGCCGATTCGAAATTCTGTTTGAAGGCCTAAATCGTTCTACGCCGAATTGCGTTAAGCAATTTGACATGCTAGCTTTGTTGAAATTTTCGTATCATGAATGTTAAGACTCGAAAGGTTCTAATTGTATATTCCTGTACGTAGAAGAATGTCTGAATACATATCGTTTAGATTCATAGCCCCTCCAAACCTCTTATTTCCTTTGCCTATCCGTGTCTCCCACCTACACCTGTGTGTGCTATCCTGTCCTGTCCTCTATGCTATATGCTATCCTATCCTGTCCTATCCTATCCTATCCTATCCTATGCTATGCTATGCTATTATGCTATGCTATGCTATATGCTATGCTATATGCTATGCTATGCTATGCAATGCTTAGCAATTTTACACGATATTGCCGGGGATGTTACTCCAATTCCTGTGACATTTTTGCTTCCCTTAACTAAGATATTTGAGCTCTGCAATGTTTCTTGATGTGTCAACACTGGTAGAGCATATATTTCAATTTGTCCGATAATATCCGAATTCATATATTTAGGAATAAGAGCTTCTCTAAGCCGTTTTCCCTCTTTCCTGTGTCAATTCTTTGACGGTGACAATTTCCGTTGATTGTGGAAAGGTTTGAGGCTGCATTGGAGTTCGCAAAACTAAATTTGGAGAAGACTTGAAGTATAGCGCAAAATTTTTAAGTATAGCACAAATCTATCTTCAAAGTTTTGCATTTCATTCTTTTGTTAATTTCTACTTCAAAGCCAATCAAATATTAACAATTTCCATTTCCAGTATCTGAACCTTCCCTATTGGGCAACGGGTATAATAACCTGCGTCTCCTCACTGTTAAAATTTCTCCCCACCATGAATTTCGCTACAATGCTGACAGCTCTCTGTAAGGGCAGCATGTTTTGACCCATATGGCTTCGCACTGTACCTGTTACCCCCATTGATTGCAACTGTTCTGTCTAGACGCTTGTTCTTGTAATTTCTAATAGACGAAAGAAATTTGCAGGGCGAGGAGCTTGTCTGAATGTTATATTCGTTTTAGTGCCCCTCCTCAACTGATGAGGAATGAAGGGTAGCACGTTTTGACACATATGGCTTCGCGCTGTACCTGTTACCCCCATTGATTGTAACTGTTCTGTCTAGACGCTGGTTCGTGTCTAATAGATCGCGGAGCTGCATATGATAAAGCATGGGGTACCTCAAGGATCTATTCTTGGCTCGCTGCTTTTCTTTGCTGACATTTTAGACCAGTTTCAGGGAAATTCTATCTTCTGTAGACAGAGAATGACTTCATTCCTAGCGTTCTTCAAGACAGGAACAATAATTTCATGTAAGTTTAGAAAAGGAACAGTTCGCTTTTGTAATTGGCTTTTCCAAGCCTTGATGCTGATTGGTCTTGAAAGACAGACAGCAGTGTCATGGCGTCGCTCGTTCAACTGCAGGGTTTAGTTTGACCAGGACTCCATTGATCCAAATGGGTATCCTAAAGCCCATGTAATAACTCTAATCATCCTTTCCTCTTCTTCACGAATTGTCAAGTCTTACATCCTAGTACACTTATGTCTTTCCGTACGATCGCACTTTGCCCCACAGCACGAATAGTCGGCTCCGAAGTCTAATCGGTTCATTTCGCGACGGTCCGTTGCGCAAAGAGTGTCCTTGGAACCCAAATTGGTATCCTAAAACCCATGAAATAATGCTCATTGTCTAGTCTTACATCCTAGTACACTTGTGTGTTTCCGCACGATCGCATTTGCCCCATAGCACGGATAGTCGGCTCCGTAGTGTAATCGGTTTAATTCGCTACGGTCCGTTGCGCAAGTTAAGTATTCAACTCATCGGTCCTTGATTCAAACTGCAATGTGGCCCCCCAGGTGAACGTTTATACGTATAGTAAAATTAACAGGTGCTATAAAGTCCTGGCCTTCAGATACCTGCATTTTCATATGGACGCTCACTATTAAATCATTCACCGACAATTTAACCTCAGGGATCTGGTAAACAGTTAACTCGTTCTGAATACATTCAGATGGTTATTAAAGAAAATCCCTGTGCTGTACGGCTTAATTGGAATTACATAGAGCAGAGACTGGTTGTGTGTATAGACTGGCTGATGTGATTTCAATTCGCAAAGATTTTCAATTCGCAAAGATTTGCAAGTATCAAAGATTTTCAAATTGTAAAGAATAGAATCAAATTCTTCAATATCAAGATTTCCACAGCTTTCATCGTCAATTCTCAATTTTTGTTATGCGAATTCATCTTATCAATCCAAATTTGATTTTGGCATATTTGGAGTGAAAACTTTCATGATTTTCTTGCAACGAATCGTTTTATCGTCAAGGTATGGAGAGTTTAGTTTAACCAGGTTCTGTAATTAATTAACATTATCAAGTTTTGATTTTATATTTTTATATATTTCAACCAGAGTTGTGAACTGTTTCTGTTGAGATATTGTCATGAAGAGATGGAGTCATTGTTTTAACTTCAATATAAAGTGAGAGACCTTAACTGTTGTAAGATTGTAAAGGCTCAGCGATATACCGATATGTTGTCATATTTGACAAAATTTCACGAAAGTAGTGGAATTAAACTGTTTTAACTTTTCCCATTTTTCAAATTATTGCCTTTTCAAGACTTTGAGGAAATACGAACAGTTTTTACCCACAATTTTCAACAACGTTCACTTGCAAATTTTACGTAACACTCTGATAAGTTCACGGCAGCAAAAACATTCATGTGTCCAGCGTTTTCATCATAATGCTTGTATTTTTTCAAAACTTTAGTTTTCTAAGCGGAAAGGCTTCATTGTTAGATAACGCTTTCTATTTACTTTCTCCACCCTGAAGATGCTCAAAGTCAACTTTTGCGTTCCTTGAAATTTACCTGTTGCGCAAAGTGATTGCACAAGTTATCAATAAAATCGTCGTTTCTGTTTTGTAAATAAATGCATCATTTTATTGAAATTTCATATAAACTTTCTCACACACGACAAGACATCATAACTTTTGATAACAGAATTTTGATTAGATTTTCGAAGCAAATTCGCTAACTAATTTTGATTATCCGATTGATTTATTAATCAAAAATTCAAATCTAGCGGTCGTGCTTCGTCGAAGACTTCGTGGCGAAATTTATTCGATTGGCGTATTTTCTTTATTATTCGTTTATTTCAAATTTTTTAGAAGGTAGCCATTCAGCAATGCTGATTTTTAAGGGCCCTCCAATATTCAAACAAACTATTATGGCATTCGAAATTGTTCGTAAGAACTTTGCACAAAATTCTTTCGCTTAAAGTTTGTCAAAGATTTTGCTGTGAGTTTTATTCGAACGAACTATTATGGCGTTGGAAATTGTTCACTAGAACTTCGCAGAAATGTTTATTATTGCCAAAACGCTTTCGACGAAATCATTTAACGTTTTTACAACTTCCGGAATTTTTTGGAGGGTTTTCTACCATAGCATTTACTCGAAATTTGTCAGGAAAGCTAAAAGCTATCTGAAACTTTTGGAGTAAAATCATTTACTGTTTTTTCTCATAATTTCTTTGTCAGACGTTTGAGAATACAGAAGCCGCATAATTTGAAAATCCTTTGTAAGAATTTCACCCAAACTTAAATTGCAGTTGAACTTTAAATTCGAACATAGTTTGAATCGAAGTATAGGTTTTCCCGAATAGTTGGATATTTCTCCGGATAACTCGTCTGGAAACTTCTCGTTCAGTCACAATCGTGGGATTTCTGAATGCATTAGTAAACACAAAGTCTAGCATTTTGCTGTTGCAATACCAATTGAAAATATAGCTACACTTTCATTTCAATGAGCATTAAATGCATTCCTGAGTATGAAAATTCCGAGGAATTCATCTTGGTTTCTCGTGGAATGCCACAAATCATTAGGAACTATTGCAATATGTGCTACTTCGTATTTCAATGCTGGCCTGATGAAATCGTTCCATAGATATATTGTGGATGCGTCTCTTTAAATCTTTAAAATGTATCTTTGTCTGTCTGGTATATTGGTATCAATGTTGATACATACACGGTCCTCTTCCTTGCTTTTGTTCAAGTCATATTGTCATAAATTTCCCCGCGGGTTTTGGACGATATTACATGTGCCATATTATGGGCCATTATGATTGTCTGCGACTGCTTCCGTTATAATTCATGTGCATTGATATTTTCTTAAAAGAATGCTAACTATTTTTGTTTATTCTTCTTCAAATTTTGATAGAATATTGCATGTATCATATTATGATTGTCTGTGACTGCTTCCGTCATAATTTGTGCATCGATATTTTCTTGAAAAGAAATGCCAAGCAATTTTTGTATATTCTACCTCAAGTTCTAACGTAAATATTGTTTCCATTCATCCGTTCAATTTACTTTCGATATTAGTACAGGTGCAATCCTTTGCCGAGTGTGTTGTTCCTTCGAATAAATAGCAGAAATTCGGTAAACTGAACTTAAAAAGTTCGATCATTAGCAGGGAAACTAAGTCAGTTCCTTTGTCTTGCTTTCAGTTTTCCTGTAATGCTAAGCATCCGGGATCATTAATTAGCCAATCAGATTACTGAAAAGCATTCGAAATCAGTCAAGCGTGGACACAGCTTAAGTAACTAAGATAGTTTAATGGCGTCCTTACCGGGCTAGCTGTGGATAATACGAAGAGATAGGCCAACAATTACTCAAAGGAGAGATATTTGGACTGGGACTACATTGCTGAACGGCAGTATTTCAAAGTAGTTCTGTACATGTGCAATCCTACACAAATTTCAATGTTTAGTCAACCGTTTTGCGTTTAGTGATTCGTGATTCTATTTTAGTGACTTCGGCAACATTTAGAAGCATGTAAACAACGCCTCTCTAGATGAGTGCGGAGGCTACTTAGTTCTTCGTGATTTTTGGCATGTTTTGAACGTTTTTTGAAGGGGCTTTCTTTAGAAAATCTTTCATTATCTCAGAAGGCAATGGCCGATTTCGGTCAAGTGAATTTTAAAATGGATTTGAACATGTCCACCATCAAATGATAAATCTGGCAATATCATTTCATTGATATCCAGGGAGCAATGGTCTTTCAAACGGGGATTATTTTTACTCTGCTCACCCGGTATCTCATCGCAGCAACAGTTGGTGCTCATGATGTTCATATGCTGAATATTTGAACTGTTGACCTAGGTCAAATCGTGCATCTTCGATACAAAACAAAGCAGTAGATAAAGCTTGATAAAATCAGTCACTGAATCAGTGACTGATGAAATACACAACTTGTGAGCTAACATGTATTATTTGTTTATCTCGCTGCTACATGCATTCATTACCAACAATACAGCGATAAGACCTCAGATATGACTGATTGCGGGATGTTCTGTAAA
>REGL01000008.1:818472-837074 GCA_004194395.1 Aurelia aurita complex sp. Pacific | reverse complement strand
TCCGAAAACTGTGTGTTTGACACTTTGATTAAAATATTCATGGATTTGGCAGCTTTTCATTCAGAAAATTTGAAAAATCCACCATTAGCTAATCATGAATAGGTAATTTTGAATACAATGGCATGAAAACCTGGCGGTCCTTTTCACACTGTAAAATCAAATTTGTGTACACTTACCAGAATTCCGTTCAGAACCTTTTCGAAATTTGTGATGTTCCACTCTAAGTGCCAGTTTTAAGGAAGATGCTGTTTGTTTACAAATTTAGAAATGTAAGGTTTTGATTTGAGCACGAATTATTGGCTTCTGTCAGCCAAAGTTGTCCATAAATTAGAAGGTTGCTCTGAATAGCAATTGTGGCAATTTTTTAATGAATAAACAATGTAAATCTTGCTGCAGTGAAAATCTACAAAAGAGAACCATTTTGGCCAGCAAAAAGCGAAATAGGGTTTCATTTCAAAACAACGAAGTGCCTTTTGACCAGACAAAAACCCTGTAGCTGCATCCTTCAAAACGAGGGGTGTTTCAATCCGTAAAAAGTGCACAAGATTACTAGAAGAAGAAAGGGATGTCAGGGATGCTTTTCTCTGTGTTTTACATCTTTACCGACAAGTTTAAGTGAGGTTTCTCGGCGTAGATGAATTTTAAGAACCTTCATTCTGTCTTAAATATTCTTATGCTGTTTAGTTCTCATGTCTCGTTCAATTCCTACCCTGGCCACTCCCCCCCCCCTCGAGCAGCCCGGGGGTCAACGAAAATTCCTTGCTCAAATGCCCGGGAGCCAGGGAAAATTTATGGTCAAATGCCTGGGGGCTGGGAAGATTCTTTGAGCAAATGCTCGGGGTGTCCCGGGGGTATGGTCAAGGTAGGAATCGAACGAGACATTACGTGAGGCTTTTATCTGCATTAGCTTGTTACTAAAACTGCTTGATAGAGAAAAATAAAGTTCTATTCAATAAACACGATTATTTCATGAGAAATAAGACGATACAATTGAACAAGTCTTGTTGAAACCTAGGAACCAATTTTATTAAGAAATCGTATCAGTTTTGATAACTGAATAATCAATTAAGGAACTGATTAAAAAATGAATAAGATGCAATGTCAGCTGAACTCTACCACCCAGCAGTGTCACGGCAGCTCGACGTCATAGACGTTCTAAAATCGAATTTTGTGGTCAATGATTCATTCGAATTCTGTATTGTTTATTTTACAAACCGTCTCGCTCACGTAGGCTCTGTGTATGTTTTCATGGTAACGTATAGCGAGATACCATCAATACTCTTAATTTTTCCAATGAAACCAACGTTAGTAGCCTCGTTTGGGAGTATTGATGCAAATACGTTTGTTTCAGGGCATGTTTTGTGGAAATCGGAAACCTGTTTGCTGCAAAATTATGAAAAACATCATTTCGTTGTTGTCTGTTGAATGAGAGCAGTGGAAAATGTTGCTGCCTTTTTGCTTCAAATTATCGTGATTGCAGACTTTACCTATACTGCTATTTTAAAATGCTTTTATGACATAAAGATGTGTTCCTTATTTAATACAATTTAGGTAACTTTGGGTTGTCAATTTCATTGGAAACTGTTTGAACATTTCAGTTATTTTTAGCATGGGTGGCTGGACACTGCAGTTGTGCTTAATTGCTGCAGCTGTGTGCTTCTGCGGAGGAGATAGTTTTTAGTTATACGGAGGCTCCACAGAACGATATCTAAAAGCAAACAGGCTAAATCATAACTGCGGTGTCTAGCTACCCATGCTTTTAGTTTTTTATATTTGGGTAATTTCAGTTATGAGAATTGTTATATTTCGTCCAATGATTTACGTTTCTCAATTTTCTTCGTAGGTAGAAATCAGTAATAACTGCCAGGAGCCAAAACGTCACTCGCTCAAAATGTCTGTCGAGGAAACTCTTCAATATTTCGATGAAACTGTTTCTGCTTTAGACAAATCACACGAGAAGGAAATATCTCCAGCGAATTACNTGCAGCTGTGTGCTTCTGCGGAGGAGATAATTTTTAGTTATACGGAGGCTCCACAGAACGATATCTAAAAGCAAACAGGCTAAATCATAACTGCGGTGTCTAGCTACCCATGCTTTTAGTTTTTTATATTTGGGTAATTTCAGTTATGAGAATTGTTATATTTCGTCCAATGATTTACGTTTCTCAATTTTCTTCGTAGGTAGAAATCAGTAATAACTGCCAGGAGCCAAAACGTCACTCGCTCAAAATGTCTGTCGAGGAAACTCTTCAATATTTCGATGAAACTGTTTCTGCTTTAGACAAATCACACGAGAAGGAAATATCTCCAGCGAATTACGAATCAGAGAGCGATCTGCTGTCCGAGTTTGGCTACGCTTCAGGCTACACCGAGCTGTCCGCAACGAGCGAGTACGACAATGATAAGCCAAAGCAGTTAACCGGGGGATATCGAAGACGAAAATCCAGGCAGAATCGAAATAATCGCTACCAGAGCGACCCAATTCTCGGCGATTTGGAATCGGATAGCACGAATGACGGACAGTTATTCGGGAATGGTGTTACGCACAGAACACGCACTCGTACGAATTCAGGCCAAAGGAGGCAACGTGAACGAAGACGGCAACGAAGACAACATGCCAATCGAAATTCATGGACTGATTCAGGTTTATCGTTATCAAAGACCGATTCGCAGCGAAGCAGTCACAGCGAGAATTCTCCGATGAAACGAGCAAGATCGAAGACCTCACCCCCTGATATGGATCAAAATATTCCTACCGAAGTAGTGACGAGAGAACCGAAAATTGTGGATGAAGCTAAAATGACTGATGAGCCAACCGAACAGTTTGACAGTGGTTATTCGCCGAGTACTAGCCTCGAATCAGCAGTTAAGAAAGAGGCTAAGCCTGAGAAGCCCAGTTCAGACGATAGTTTGATTTCAGTTGAGTCAGCGAACACAACAGAAGAAAACAATAACAATGCAAGCAGTAAACAAGAGAAACTTCTCGAAGGCCTAAAAGAAACTGAGACGAAGCAAAATGACGACGTCTTCGAAATAACGCCTGATAAAATCAACGAGCCCCCGGCCGGAAGCAGTTCACTGACGAGTAGCCTCAATTCGGCTTCGACGAGCCTCGATCAGAGTTTTCTTGATATCAAGCCAACTAACCTAAACGGAGTCGTTAATGGTACTTATTCGCCAAAGGAAAAAGAAATTATGCGGCAAATTTTCGCGAATGCTAGAAGCTCAACAAGCGGTGCCGCAGACAACGTTCCTCAGTCGTCTCGATTAACACCAGCGTCGCGTTTTCCATTACCACCCCATCTTGATTATCCGTTCTGTATGTATCGCACGGAGGAGAAAGAGAAGAAATCAAACGGCCTAATTCGCGGTTTAAAGAAACTAAGGCAAGGAATAACTAACAAGAGGAGCTCAAGCGTAATTGGACGCGATGCAAAACAAATGAATGCGCGGGAAAATCCCAAGACAGGAAGCCAGGAAGATTCACCACTGCCTCCTTCAAAGTCTGTTGAAAAGAAGAAAGGTTTCATGAAGAAATTATTCAAGAAAGGCAGCGATTCTGCGGCAAAGAGTAAAAACACTGACAATTTTAGACGCGATAGATTTGGCAGCACAAGGTCATTCTCAGGATCGGTTAGCCAATTATTCTCAAAAGGAAATCGTGCACGATCGCAATCTGTTGAGAATTTAAAGAATTATTTCAAACGCGATAGAGGATCCTTCATGAAAAGAACAAATAGCTCAGTCTCCTTAAGTGGTAAAATGACGAGATCGTTGAGTATAAGCTCCTTAATTGGACGGCGTAACGGATTTGCCAGAACTGGGTCTATGGTTTCAATAGCAGCATCCTCTTCAAGGCAGCAAAATGGCGGGTTTCGCCGTGCCGATAGTGTCCGATCATTGTATGGTGGATGTGATATCGCTACTCGAATGTTGCAGCCTGGTAGCCGAGAAGCTCAAGTTGCAAATGAATCCGGAAAAGAGAACTTTCCACAATATCCCGGTGATTACAGTGTCCCGTTTCGAGGCGGCTGGAGACCGGCGTCACGCATTTCAAGAAGAGAACCAACGGCTTACGATGCTCAGTCTTATTACGAGGACAATGAAATTATGCATTACGATGGCTGTTACGACAATAACGAACCTTGTCAATGTTGTTACGATGAACCTTATTACGAGGATGGTTACTATAATGAATATTACGAGCATTCTATCGATCATTATTACGACCAACCTGACTCTTATGGCCCCCAATCGAACTTCGACAACCGTTCCGTGAACTATGATAGCCGCTCAATTAACTACGATAACCGCGCAATGAATTACGACAACCGTTCGGTCAATTTCGACAACCGTTCAATGAACTTCGACAATCGTTCAACGAAGCAACAATTCTCAAGGGCTCCAAGTGTAATGTCGATACAAAGTTCGTTTTCTCGATGTCCAAGCCAAGCTCCTAGCTATTATTCACCCGTAAGTGTGCGACGAGATGATAGGATGGTCTTCGCCCCATTGAGCGTTCAAGTCACACAGGAGCGACGTGCGGAGAGAAGAAAGTTGTCTAAATCAAGCCAAGTATTCGATACAATGGTGTGATTCGTTTCATCAGAAAGACACAAACAGACCTTTAAGCTATTCTACAAAAGAGTCTGGATCGAGCGATATATATTTACATTTTTATACGAGAGGTTCTACTGAGCTTCTATTACTATTGTCCACATTCGAAGGTTCTTCAAAATGTTTCAAAATATCGTTCGATTCAGATTCTTTCTTAGAATAGCTAAAAGGTGTATTCCTTGGGTCTCAGGAACCGTCTCATAAACTGTTACATCTCCTGGCCAACTCCGTTTGAAATACAAGACTGTAGTCAGAAGTCCTTCATTTTGACAGAAGAATGGAGGAATTATAAGCAAGATGGTAGCTTACAGAAAATAGAACACAAGGCCTTCGAAGGGCAACATGTTACGAAGACATTGTACACTGAATCTGGTGTTAATTATTTGAAAATGGAGGACAATAGCTAAAGCAGAGAGAGAGAGATTAAGAATGACGTTTGTGTATAGCTAGAATTCAGTCTTGTTTTAATGTTTATATCGTTAAAATGCTGCTACTTGGCTCCGCTGCTTAGAATCATGTAAAAAAGTCTTTAGATAAGGTGTAGTTTCTGCACAAACGTTTAGTCTGATACTAAATTTGAAATACTATGTTTGTAATAGATACATAATGCATCACATTTTCGCCAAAGTTACCCTGAAATACCGGCAAACGTATGAAAATCTGTAGTTCTTAAAGTCTTTATCTCTTATAAACTGACAATACCTATCCTTCAAAACGGGCCTAAAATCCTGGGCCAAATTTTCCTCGCAATCTAGCTAGCAACTACCACGATTCTGAGACATGTTCTATGATTCTTTTTACTCCGTAAGCCAAGTGGGTTTTGTCGAAAACTGAAACTCAGAGCCCAAAAATAACGCCGTCTGACCCTTACCCCTTTCTTACCCCTCCCGTGTAGCTATGTAGCAGCTTTCAAAATATTAATTAAAAGTATCAAGTAATATGTTATCAATCTTAAATCTATTCATGAGCAGAGATAAAACAAGACATAGACTTTCATAAAGAGAGACTTAGCAATTTAAAGAACATTTTTAACGAACGGATTTTTGAATTTTAAGTTTTTAATTTTTGTTATACTATTATTTATTGAGAGCATTTACATCTGAGTTAAAGTGCAACCAGCGTATGTACGAAGTCTTACAGGGCCTTTTTAACTTATCTGAAATTGTTGCTTTTAGAATTTTTCCGGAGAGAGAAGCCATAATAGGACCTTTAAAGATTCTTTGTCACCCATGGTCCTTTCCAAGCGCGCTGAAATTTCAGATCATGTGAACATCAAATTTGGCCTAAGCAGAAACCACGAATCCACACTGCTGTAGTTAAACTGACAGAAAAGAAAAGATTTACTCAAGTTGAACTTTTCTATCAGTTAAAATACTGCAATGTGGATCAATAGTTTCCCGTCAGGCAAAATTTCATTTTCAGGCAGTCTCAGATTGTAGCGTGCCCGCAATGGATCCTGGGTGAGAATGGTTCTTTAACTTTCTTTTATTTACAAATCCTATGGCGTGCCTTAGTTGAGAAAACTGTGAAAAATTCCCCATTAAATATGATTCCTGATAGGGAGCTGTTCCCCTACGCTACCCTCTGGCACCACTCCAGTTTCTGATCATAGTTCTTCTAAGTTGGTAAATCTAGGAAATGCGTCCATTTCGAATATATTAAATTGTCGGAGAGGTTCTTTAAGACTTTCGTTTCGTTGAATTGTTAGCGTTTTAAGAATTCATGTTTTATGAGTCAAGTTTTCATGAAATCATTGTGGTTTTTGCTCGTTTTCCATCTTCCAGAAATTTTAAGCAAAGGTCTCCTAAACTCACGAAATACGATGAAACTATTCTGCAAAGATACTATTATGAGTCCGTCTCAAATAAGATTTCACGTGAAAATACCCGCGAAGAATAGCAATGAAATGTTTGCATGAGTAATTTTGCGTTATCGTAAATCTCACGTGAAAACATTTGGGGAAATCTTTTTTACAACAAGCAACTTCCAAACTTCCCATCTTTCTAAATCTGCGTTCTACGCACGTTCTATGCCTTCCTTGCATGTCTCTCGAGATCTAAACTGTTTCTTTTCTACATTTGAAAGTGGAAATTTATACAGTTCGCATCTTTGTTCAAAATGTCCCAAGAGACTTGAATTTTCAAGTGTTTTTCGCCGTCATCCGAAGTCGCTTGACAAGATGGTTAGAACTTTATGTTGAAGACTCAGAAGCTGCAATGTTCTTCCAAAGTTCTTTAATCTGTGTTGAAAGCTGTGCGATGAAGTTTCGATGAAATCTATCCTTCGCAAATTGGGAAAGAACTTAATGTAAGTGTTGAACAATTTCATTGCGTTCTTTGCACATGTTTTACCGAGTGTTGCACTACGAAATCAGTGAAGGTATATATTGGCCTAAAACGGAAAAGTCTTGATAGGCCTAGCACATGCAAACAAAATGATCTTTATCGAAGGTAGCAAATTCATAAAGGCTATCCCTTGCTGTAATTCCAGGTCTCTGGGATCCCAGCGCTTAGCGTCAAAATCGCAACTTCATACTCGCCTCCATCAAGGCTCAAATCAATAAAAGCATTCGATCGAAGTCACCTGTTAATCAGGTTTTAATGACGCGCGCAAATTCATTTCTAAAAATTTTGTTTATGTTTTTAACCTGCTCACATGATTTGATCTTTTTCAATGACACAGTTGTGGAAAGTAAATGTTTTAAAATGTTGCACTGGTCTGAAATGAAACGGTAGATAATAGAAACACATGTCTTCACTGTGAATTTGATATTTTGTGGTGCTAAAATACAAGAATATGTCTTTCTTTGAATATGTCCTCTGGGCAAATCGCTGTGTATTGAATAGAACGGCTTCGGTAATGTTCTTGTGGTCTTTGATCAAGGCATGGACCAGAGACGTAGGGCACGTCCCCCCCCCTTGCAAGATTTTGCAATAAACAAAGAAGTGCCCTTTTTATTTTCAGGAAGTGCCCCTTTAGCTCAATGAAAAATGTGCCCTTAAAGTTTCGTGCCCCCCCCCATGTTTGAGATGTTTCCTACGTCCCTGGCCTATATCCTTCGTTTTACAAAGTAAGACCAAACAGAATTGGATTGAGGAAAGTGTATCGTGCAAATTCAATCCAAGAGAAGTGAAAATAAAATCTCCACATGTTGAACGTGCAGGAGCAGAAACCCCTCAGGCTACTACCAGCAACCGCCATGTTTCAGTAAAAAAACGGGTAGTGTGGCCTAAGTTTTGCATTGACGCTGATAGCTGTGGTTTTCTTGGCACGCGTGCAAATGCATTTTTAACTAGTTTGTTTATTACTTCTATACAGTCCTTCTATTCACCCAATTCGTTTGCACAGCGATGGAAAGAAAATGTCCAACTCTGCCACACGCGTCTCAATTCACCAATAATTTAATTTGTCTTCCATTCATGCCAATTAGGAGTGTATTGTCTTGGACTAAAATAATCCTAGATTATAGTTTAACTGGTATATTGTTCCTAGACAATAGCCATTGTTCTTAGGCAAAAGTAAGCCAAACATTTACTCGTGTTTACTCAAAAATTGGAATTGAGTGTCGAATTCACTCGTGGCGTGTGCAAATTGATGTTAATATTGGTGTGAAAGCGGAATTTTCTTTCGAAGCCTACAAGCTGAAATCTCAATGGGAAATCGTTTGGAAAATGGGTACTTATCATATTCGCATCCCTTCATTTGAAATTATGTGGATCTAGTAAATTCAACAAAATCTAGCAAACCTTAACCATTTAAAGTTAAGGCTTCTTTGTATGGATGTCCAAAAAGGTGTGCCATGTTTAATCAAATTTCGTTGAAAAACTAAGATAGAACAAGCTACAAAAGATGTAGAGTCATATTTTGCAAAGTGTAACTTAGATTTAGATACCTAATTCTTTGCAATAGCTCAAGAACTCGCGGAGTTATGAACTCAGAAAGATCAGACTTTGAAAAGACTAAAGAAGAAAGGGATGCCGGCCTACATTTTACCAGCTTCTGTCCTTTGAAGCTCATTGGTCAGGAAGCTCTCACAAGCTTGTGTTCAGGTCAAAAAAATATCGATATCATTGGAAATGTCGAAGTGCCTATTACAAATGTTATCTCTTTTTATTCACAGATTATTCAAGTGTTAGTTGATGTTTTGAGACGCGCATTACTATGACTTCAACATAAAATGGAGCAAACACAGGACACAGCTATCCTTATGTCATAGCTGATTCTGATCATTGTGAGTATCATCACGTTTCTAACAAAAATTGATTGATTGATTGATTGATTGATTGATTGATTGATTGACTAATTGATTGATTGATTGATTGATTGATTGAACTATTGATTGATAACTGAAGCCTCCATCCTCCACCAAGAGCACTTGTTTCCAGCACGTGCTTCGCAAGATTCATCTAAATTTACAATAATGTGTCCAGACAGAGGATTGTCTGCAAGTTGAATACAGAAACACTAATTGTTTCTATAGGGAAACAAAAACCTGTGAATCCTAACATGTAAGCATGCTGGTATTTCATTCGTGAAAGTGCCTTGTTTACCAAAAATATCATGGTTGAATGATGTATCAGTTTTAGCTTTCCTTCTTGGTTTAGATATCTTTTTTTGCTTGGAAATGATTATCGATGGTTTTGTTCGAAAGAGCTTCAATGGCCTTGAATAAGGTCGACAAAACGCGAATTTCATCTCCTTGTAAAATGTCCCACTTACTTGGCTAATTTGTGCGATTAAAGAACTTTTTCAGGTAGAGTTTAAACTTAACAGCCTATTGCTAACCATGATCCTCTGCTCTCCGTATAAACAGCAAAACATAGCCCAGACGAGAAATCATTTTGCTATCATACACTCTTTTCTGTTTATAGGAATAATGTTTATAAGAATATTCAGGTTCAGAATCATCCAATTTTTAAGAATATTATAAGAATATTGCCAGTCTCAGCTGGCATATTTGTGTCTAATTTTTCAGCAGTTGCTGTTTTGTGATGTTCATATAACAGAGAATCGCATGACTGACATAAATACTTTAAGAATATGTTCAGGCTCAAAACGAAACTTTCTTTTAAGAATATCGAGGCTGGACAAAATTTAAAGTATTCTTACAAAAAAAAAAGAGTGTACGAAAGTCAGCTTTTATTCTCATTCATTTTATCATATTTTAATACAAAACCCTTTCAGCTACATTTAATGCATAAAAAGAAAGATAATCGCCATACAATTAAATATCCATTTACATATAAAAATTCTAGAAATTTGCTGGTCTTCCTAGGGATCGTGCTTTGGAAAAGATGCTATTTTTGCAGGAATTCCTTCAGTTTCCTTTTAAACGTGGCAATCGTAGAACTCGTTCTAATTTCCAATGGGATTTCATTCCATGTCTTTGCACCAGAATAGAAAAAACTGCGTTTGGAGAATTCTAGGTTCTACCTTGGAGTGTCCAGATCTAACTGATTTCTTGTTGGATAGTTAGATACTTGAGATCTGGAAACAAGTCTCCCACTTAAGTTGTCCATTTTCTCAAAGGGTCATGTTTAGTAACGGGTCTTTAAAGAGCAATGCTCAAACAACTGTACCATAACGTTGCAGGTTTGTGTTTACTTGATAGTTAAAGGAGACGGAGATAGTACCACTTTACAGGTTTTCCTCAAATGAATAGGAAGGGGCGCAGAACTGATCCTTGTGGGACTGAGCTTCGTAAGGAAATTCATATGATAAAATTCTGATGACAACAACGTAGTACTACTTCAATAAATCTTCTTCAAAATTATGGTTTCAGATTCTGCAGAAAGTGGATGTTAATTTGATATCAAACAGGAGAGGATCAAAGAATTGTGGAATTGATAAAACAAAGAATTTACCTAATCGATGATATGATTGTGTATTTCAGAATTCTACAAGTTAAGCAATCTGTTCGAATAAAGGTAAGATCAAATTTTTGTATGCAAATATCTTAGCATTGGTAAAATCAAATTCTTCTGATAAGCTTTGAAAACAAGAGCAAGTCATGGAATGATAACATTCACGTAAAAATTGGCCTATTGTTGATTAGCCTTGCAGAGTTTTTAAAGCTTATCTTCGTGTGTTGATAACTCTCAGAGGTGTTAGCGTATCGAAGGAATCAAGGTGTTAAAATTTAAGTTAGGCTTTGTCAAATGTGAAGGTAACATTTTCATCTTTCCATCGTTCTTTGCTGTTTCACACAACTTGATCAAACCTGATGCATTTTTGCTATGCTCTGTAAAAAATTATGAAATTTGAGATTTCGGTATCACCAAGCAACAATCGTTTGTTTCACAGTAGCTCCCTAATGAAGATCTCAATCAATGTCGTCGAAACAGATTACGAGGATCAAGTTGATTGACATCAGAACAATAGATCTATTTCGAGTACGTCAATCAAATTACTCAATCTGCCCAGCACATCTGGCGCCCACGTTCAAGTTAAAAAAAACTTCGGACCTGGGAAATTTTTCAAGGAAGGCGTGTTTTCGCACTTCTCATAATTGACTAGGGTTTTTTCATAAATAGGAGGCGGAGTTTTCTAATGATTACGATAATATGCAGGTGCTTTATAGGCCGAAGGCCATTGATCAACGTGAATGGATAATAGGTTAGAGGACAATAGGTGAAAGGACAATAGGTGATAAGACAATAGGTTGGAGGTCAAGGCACAGCATGGAAGTTCATTTCCTTGGATATGAATATTTTGTGGAATTATTTGTTTTTATTTGATTGATTAATCAAATTTTCATCAAATCATCTTCAGAAAAAAATGTTTTTCCAAACAAAATAATCAAGTTTTTGCAATCAGAATATTTTTAGAAACATGATGAGTCACGTTATCACATTTCCCAGAGATGATGAAATTTGTAGCTAACACAAAGATGGCCCGCTGTAACCGGCGCCCAAGGTCTCGACAATCATGTTTTAAATAGATCAGAGTGAATCGTATTTTAATAAATATTTTTAATGGTTTGAAAACAATCATTTACACATGCCAATGGTAGGTTTCTATTTTTACCTATCAATGCGTTTTGCTTAATTTTACTTACTCGAACTCCTTAGTTGTTCCGTAATTTCAAATAGCTGTGAAATTGGGTTAAAGTTCACCTGATTAGAAGGTAAAACTTTGCATTTATCAAGGAAGGAGCACTTTGAAACTTTCTTAACTGAAGTGAAATCGTGATTTTTAAGTCTAGGCTGAGGCAAATGCAAAAGAAAGTTTTGACAAATTTCTAAATTCGAAAGTTCTGAGGTAAATCGAGATAAATGCTTGTTTGGCTATTCGAATGTTCTGTTCTATTCAGTTCGGTGTAGATTTGAGTTTTCGAAACATGTTTTGGAATTACAACTACGGGAGACTTTTGTAAGTTAAAAGCTAATTGAAATGTTGCCAAATGATTTGATAACTCGACCAAAAATAGCTCTTTGATTTCTTTTAACCATAACGTTGCAATTCCCTTTATCTAATTTAGTCAAACCAAGTCTCAAACTGTGAGTTGAAACTAATCTTATATTACAATATCAAATACGAGACATCCGTAATCATTGCTCCTCCTTAGTAGCTGTACAAACATAGCGCAATGGTTTTCGGAGACAGTTTTTTGGCAAACATGGCATTAGGTTCCTCCATTTGCAAGAAGAGAATCAGCTACTGATCATTTTTAATGCTTGCTGTAATATTATTTCGTGAGCAAAATTAAAGTTCTACTTTCATGAGAGTAAAAAATTCAAGTTTATACATCGAAAGGGGAGAGGATTCCCAGGGTCTCCCACTTGTTACTAAGGCTGTCAGAATAGGCCGCGCTGTCCGCAGTCCGTTATTCCAAATTGTGAAATGGTTTGTTTACCATGAACAAAAGATCGCAGTATCAATTGGCAGTTGTACATTTAGCTTTTACAGATTTCTTTTCACTTTTGTACATTGCTTGTTTCTTACAACCATTCCTTGTTTATCAGAATATTTGGCCATGCTGTTCCATTATCAAGAAATGTATCGTGCAGCTAATTTTTGAGTTTGTGCCAAAATCTCTTGATAAACAGATCAGATACAATTAAAAGCTTCTAAAGCTCTCAATAACTAAAGTGGGTTGTTGAAATATTTCCCCGCCCCATTTTATGCACAGTGCAACCCACACTGGCCCACAGTATGGAAGCAATTTGAATGTAATGAGATGTAATGGAGCCTTATTCAAATTCTGTGTTATTGGATTACCGAAACAAAATCACTGTGTAAAATTGTGTCCATATTTGGTCTTTGCAACACAAAAAGTGCGTGTCTCTTTGAATCTTGAAACACAAAACAGAAAGCAGTATTCACCAAGGGGCAAATCATGCTCTTTAGTCTTGTACACTTTTTAAAGGTAATCTTCTCCAAGAAATCTCGTACGCTTTTTTGAAGAAATGAAACAAGTGAGTTGTGACGGAGCTTCGTTCAATAAATTGAAATCTTGCTACTCTTCTCTTTTCAGTTGAAATTTCTGGCCTTTGTCGGAGTCGGACTATATGAAATATAAGATCCAAATTTTGTGGAAGGATCTTTTCGTCCGTTTGCTAGCATTCTATTCGCGCTAATTTGCCCATGAATNGCAAGTGTTTCCATTAAATCGGGAACGCAACGCAGACGATCGCAGACGATCGCAGACTGTCGCCGATCTCCTTACGATCGTTCTACGATTTAATGGAAACCAGGCTTAAAGTGGGTTGTTGAAATATTTCCCCGCCCATTTTATGCACAGTGCAACCCACACTGGCCCACAGTATGGAAGCAATTTGAATGTAATGAGATGTAATGGAGCCTTATTCAAATTCTGTGTTATTGGATTACCGAAACAAAATCACTGTGTAAAATTGTGTCCATATTTGGTCTATGCAACACAAAAACTGCGTGTCTCTTTGAATCTTGAAACACAGAACAGAAAGCAGTATTCACCAAGGGGCAAATCATGCTCTTTAGTCTTGTACACTTTTTAAAGATAATCTTCTCCAAGAAGTCTCGTACGCTTTTTGAAGAAATGAAACAAGTGAGTTGTGACGGAGCTTCGTTCAATAAATTGAAATCTTGCTACTCTTCTTTTTTCAGTTGAAATTTCTGGCCTTTGTCGGAGTCGGACTATATGAAATATAAGATCCAAATTTTGTGGAAGGATCTTTTCGTCCGTTTGCTAGCATTCTATTCGCGCTAATTTGCCCATGAATTCTGTCACAGAAACTCTAAAGCGACAAAACTTAAATTGGAGGCAGAACTATTTTAGAAAGATGAGTCGATGTGTTCTTGCATAGAGTAGCTGCGTCCTGCGTTTTTTGAGATAAGATAGCGCACTGCTGGATGACTTGAATTAGACTTTTATTAAAGGCTCATTACTAACCATGAACCTTTGCGGCCTTAGGAGTTGCATTTTGCTGCACATCTCCATTAAAAACTAAACATTGTGCATTCCACAAGGATCATTTCTCTGTCCGCTGCTGAGTTTGAAAACCACAACCACCCGCTGTGATGCTGCCATCAATTCGATGACACACAGATTTTAATACTACACTTTGAAGATTGGGCAAGAGCTTAACAAATCAATGAATGACAAGTTTTGTAGTTAATTGTGATTCAAAGTAAAGAAAGTAAATGTTACTGGTGTTTTTGGCTCCATGATGTAATAAACATTTCGATGTCCTGTTTAATGTTTATCTTTATTGTATTCCTAATCACGAGCTAGGAAAACAACCATTCTTTTCGAGGTTTTTTCAAGCAAACAATGTATTCAAGGACAAGAAGATGAAGAAAATTGTGAAGCTACTCTTCAACGTAGCATATGCAGAAAGGCGTGTTTATTTATTTTAAACAAACATTTGAAGAACTTTAATCACGTAATAACTGAAGCTGAGACAATTTAGGCCATTCGTTTATTGATGGTACCATGCAAATCTGAATCGATAGAGAGTTTAGGATATAAAGTTTTTTATTTATTTCAAACAAACATTTGAAAGATTTTAATCATGTGATGATTGAAGCTGAGAAAATTTAGGCCATCTATTTATATATTGACGGTACTATGCAATCATTATAAATTTAATAGATAGAGAAATTAGGCAATAAAGTTCTGTTAACTGATGTTGGTCTTGATTGCAAATTGCATCGGGTATCCCAAGAAATTTGTCCATGTTTGATTTATTCTGGCGAAGGAATAAAAAGAGATAGGATCTTGAAATGATGACTGTCATGTTTTCAACAGTTTAACTTACATTTTGACACCTTGGTCTTTCCTTTCGATCCAAATGTCCCTGATTTATGAGCCCATAAAGTTGCACAAAAATATTTAGCAATTTGTTCCGTTGTAATTGAACGTGATTTTTAAACAATTTCCTGCTTCCTTCCTAGATTAGGCTAATTGTAAATGAAAATTCAACTACCAAGGACACAGATTCAGAGAAGAATACAGGTGTGTAACTTTGGATAAAATCCAGAATATGAGCAATTCCTTTCTTAAATATGAAAAAACCAACATAAATGTTCATAGCATTATAATATATTTACAAACTTTAAATAAAGTTATTTCAGCGTTTTTCTAAGTTAGGTATCATTTTTCAATTCACAACACAACGTACTTTCTACAGCCTAAAGCTAACGAAACATTCTCTTTTCCAGACCGACCTGTTCTAAAGTTATTTTGAAAAAACCCAAGATGGAAGGTGTCGACTAGTCGACTAGTGTGTGGATCAAGCAAGGGAACTGGAGCTGATGAAATCTAAAGGTAGGTTGTTTATATTTTCGGCAAGGCAGAGTTGAAGAAATGCAATTGGAGAACGGCAATTCTTTGGGTTAATACAGTCATCATCATAACCGTAACTTCCGAAAAAGGCTAGAGAGTTAAATAAAGTCAATAAAGTACGGAAGAGGCAAAATGAACTTTGTTGCGAGTGAGAAATCTGAGGTGAAAAACTTAAAATTTGTCCCCTGAAAGAAAAAATGAATAATGTTCTCGATCTATCCAGTTTGATAGCTACCGTCTCTAGATCTATGGGTCTCTTGAGAAACACAGTCCGTAAAAGTCACTTTGATGTTCCACGGGGCTCAGGAAAAGGTCCAAAAGTCGAATGGAAACAAGGGCACATTTTGATAGGGACAAGCGCAAAAATAGTCTCTGGGAGATTTTTTCTCAAAGGAATAGAGAGAATATTCAAATTTCTTGTCAGAGAAGGGAAGGGTGGGAAGGGTGTAACAGGAAACCCTTTTAACGGCTCTCAAGGTGGTGTATTGCAGAGCTGAATTAACAAAAGGGCTAATCATAGTTTCACGAGCTAATTTTACACAACTTTCTTTAAAATCTACAAAACGTTCCTTCTTCTCTAAATTTTTCATAAATTCTCTTGATTCTTTATAACATCTCTTAATTTTCTAACTTTCCTCGTGAACGCTGCTCGTTCTGTACAAACATTAACTTCAAGTGGGGCAACCATTTCATATGCATCATAACAATCATCAAATTTCCTATACCGTTTTTCCAGTTCACACATATCATTCCTATCCATATGGTTGTATGACTCATGGTTTTGTGACTGTCTGTAATTTGACTGGCTACGATAACAATGGCTTTGTGACAGTCTGTGATCTGATTGGCTGCAGTAACAATCTGGAGTGCAAACGTCACATGAATCTTGACTGAAATCACATGATATTGCCGAAACAGAGTTACAACTGGTGCAATAACAAGGCCAGCTATCGTCACCTAAATCTTCGCAATTTGGAGGATGTCTTGAAACGAACAAAATATCCCTGCTTTGCAAATCATTGTCCTTTCTTTCTGTCGGCCTAGGGCACTTCATTGGCAATGTGTCCATGCTAAGAGATCTCTTTGCATCCGAGATACTCGAACGACACTCAGCGGGGCTTCGTTCAATTTGAGAAAACAAGCTCCCCCTTTGTCCGAATAATGAAGAATAGCTGCTTGTCCGCTGAATTTTCTTTATGTCCAGTTTATTGAAAGAGGACGTTGCATCTTTCTGTGACTTCATCGATGAATTTTCGCCAAATTTTCGAAGAATACTTTTCGGTGACTGCTTCCGAAATCCTTTCAAAGATTTCGAAATATTTTTTCGTAATTTTCCCTCTTCTTTCAGTGGCTCAGAATGTCCACTTGTTGAATGTTCAGAGGTTTTTCTTGTTGCTTCTCCGCAAGTTTCCGTTGCTAAACGTTTCTTTCCATTCCCAACAATCTTTCTGAAAAATTTACCGACTGCGACTTTAAATTGCTTCCTCATGCGATCTTTGGACGAAATGTCTCGGCTTATATCCGAGAGTTCTTTCGTCGTTTCGTGCATATTGTCGGGGTTGTTTACAAGTTCTCGTAAAATATTTAGTTCCTCAGAGTTAAATTCTTCACTCTGGAACATAGCCAAAGCAGGCAAATCTTCGAATTCGTAGCCATTCGCAGACGGGGCTGAGTTCGAATCTGAAAAATCGGCAGCTCGCTCGACAAAGTCTAAATCACGAAATTTGTCGCTCAGTCCGTCGATCTGTGATGCAGATTCTTGATTAATTCTCTCTTGAGGCAAATCGAAATTGAACGCGTTTTCAGACTTGAATCTTTGCGTGTTGCAATCACTAAAAGATAGACTACTAAATCTGCTATGATCTGTATCAGATTTATCGCAACAGTAGCCGGAATCTGACCAAGATCCTGGTCTGCTTTTTAGCCCGTTGTTACTGCTAACAGGACTGAAAATACTGCAGTTTGGACTGTCAAATTTGTCAGTTGGAAAGTTTTCGAAAATGTTGTCTTCATCGAACGATTTCTCCAATACGGTTTCACAGAAAGGACTTGTGAACGAATAACAAGATGAATTTATCGACGTATCGTTATTTACAAGCATGGCTTCGGCGTTACGAGCCATATTGTCGTTACGATATAAGTTTTCCATGTTCATGTAATTCGATTCGAAAACTGGCGAATTCTTCTGTGTAAATTGTCTTCGATTTGCGTCAACTCTGAATTCAGCTCTTCTAGAGATAAAACGATTGTTATGTTTATTTTGATAATATTCACAATCTCGGCGTGGTAAATCTAGTCTTGAGTTCGCTTCAGTTTGTGAGAATTCTCCAACTATCAGGTCTCTCGCCTGCAACGTATCTGTCCTTGATTGAGATAAATTTGCTGTTGGTTTTAACTTTAACGTATCCTCCAGCCACTTTCTAAACTCCGTTTCCTTCCAACTTTCTGACGCACAATGGAATGTGTTTGTGTGTCCAATATCTACTTGTTTTTCTCGCCTATCTGTACGAAAATCAATCGAAACTACAGGGGATTTCTCACTTGCAGTGTCCTTACTCAGCATCTGTTTATAGCATTCTATGCTCTCATCTAGAAATAGCAAGGTGTCTGCAGATTCGTATGCCTTTGTAAAACCTTCTGGATTTCGTCCTTGATTTTCTCTCATTATCTCGATCTGCCTGTAATGCAATAGGAAACCTTGCTTTTAAGGTGGAAATGCACCAGTGTGGGCAGAATAATCTGATTAAGGTGAACAATGCAATAATAGGTTTAGAGATAAAAGGTTTGGCAGGCTTTAGATGCTATCGGCTAATTTTCTATTGAAAACATACATTTTGAGCTGACAGTCTCCGCTTATATTTTCAATGCAAGTAATAGGTAAAATAGGATACAATTTCCAGTAAATACTCATTAATTTTTTGCAGGGAAATACAACAGAATGAGATTGTTTTCTTTCTGATTTGTCTATAGTCTTGCGTACCGTCCCCTCTCTATTCTTGCAAGGAGTGTAGCTGAAGACTTCTATATAAAGGTTATCGAGAACTCAATTGGCCATGTAAGTTAACTTGTTCAAAGTATTTAGTTTGCTTTCCGGGGATGGGCGAAGGAGCAAAATATAAAATGCTAATCAAACCAAGGAATATATTTCAAAGGTTGCATAGCACATTGGAGCCTATTAATAATAAGCACAATTTCCTAACTGCCACTGCAATATGTC
>REGL01000008.1:797861-818037 GCA_004194395.1 Aurelia aurita complex sp. Pacific | reverse complement strand
AATACTCATTAATTTTTTGCAGGGAAATACAACAGAATGAGATTGTTTTCTTTCTGATTTGTCTATAGTCTTGCGTACCGTCCCCTCTCTATTCTTGCAAGGAGTGTAGCTGAAGACTTCTATATAAAGGTTATCGAGAACTCAATTGGCCATGTAAGTTAACTTGTTCAAAGTATTTAGTTTGCTTTCCGGGGATGGGCGAAGGAGCAAAATATAAAATGCTAATCAAACCAAGGAATATATTTCAAAGGTTGCATAGCACATTGGAGCCTATTAATAATAAGCACAATTTCCTAACTGCCACTGCAATATGTCCGTTGCTTATTTTTTCTTTCTAATTATGAATCTCTTATTTATGACTATTCATCGATCAATGAATCTTTGCACTTTTATGTGATAATATGCCAAAGTTTTTGTCCAGTTTTAAAGCAGCCAATTTTAGCCGACAAGGCAAGCCTCTTGCCCAAGGCTTTCGTCAAAAATGAGGATTTTTGAAAATAACTGATTTTGGCTTTGTGGGACGAGGCAAGGCGATCTATACATAGCCTTACTTTTTAATCAAGAAAAAGTACTTTTGAAAAGACTCATTTCAGCGAACAACTCAGCTCAAATCTATCAGCCGATTTTTGAGCAAAAGACAAGTCTTTGAGACTTCGGCTCATAGAATTTCAAGATTAGATGCTGATCTAACCAAATTCTGATCTAATTTTGACTTTACTTTGAAACATATTAGGGAGGGGATTAGAGAATAAACTTTTTGGAAATTTGCTTTTGAATCATAGATGAATAAACAATTTTGAAGTGGGATGCTTGAAATCTGTTAGGGCACATTTCTTGACTCGGGGTACAAATATCCTCGGTAACCAAGGAAATACCAATAACGTAATGTTTAAAAATATTCAAATCATTTGATATTACATCATTGATTCTGCCTCCTAATTTGGAATTATCAATATTCAAAATGAAATTGTATGGAGTCCTTCAAAGTAGGCCTACGCACATGTGTTACCGACACAAAAGTTGTTGCAAGGTCGTTGTGTTGAATTTGCTTCCCACTCACTGTCACACAACTTTCTTTTTCGATAAAGTTTCCTATTTCTTGTCTTTTTTGTTTCGTTTCCTTAGAAGACAACTGAAATATTGAAATCATACTTCATGTTCCCCTTACACATTGAGAATGTGGGGGATGATACTTTTTGCNAAATAGGATACAATTTCCAGTAAATGCTCATTAATTTTTCGCAGGGAAATACAACAGAATGAGTTTGTTTTGTTTCTGATTTGTCTATTGTCTTGCGTACCGTCCCCTCTATCCTTGCAAGGATTGCAGGCGAAGACTTCCATATAAAGGTTATCATGAACTCAATTGGCCATGTAAGTTAGCTTGTTCAAAGTATTTAGTTTGCTTTCCGGGGATGGGCGAAGGAGCAAAAAATAAATGCTAATCAAACCAAGGAATATATTTCAAAGGTTGCATAGCACATTGGAGCCTATTAATAATAAGCACAATTTCCTAACTGCCACTGCAATATGTCAGTTGTTTTTTTTTTCTTTCTAATTATGAACCTCTTATGACTATGTATCAATCAATGAATCTTTGCACTTTTATGTGATAATATGCCAAAGTTTTTGTCCAGTTTTAAAGCAGCCAATTTTAGCTGACAAGGCAAGCCTCTTTCCCAAGGCTTTCGTCAAAAATGAGGATTTTTGATAATAAATGATTTGGCCTTGTGGGACGAGGCAAGGCGATCTATACATAGCCTTACTTTTTAATCAAGAAAAAGTACTTTTGAAAAGACTCATTTCAGCGAACAACTTAGCTCAAATCTATCAGCCGATTTTTGTGCAAAAGACAAGTCTTTGAGACTTTGGCTAATAGAATTTCAAGAGTAGATGCTGATCTAACAAAATTCTGATCTAACTTTGACTTTACTTTGAAACATATTAGAGAGGGGATTAGAGAATAAACTTTTTGGAAATTTCCTTTTGAATCATAGATGAATAAACAATTTTGAAGTGGGATGTTTGAAATCTGTTAAGGCTCATTTCTTGACTCGGGGTACAAATATCCTCGGTAACCAGGGAAATGCCAATAACGTAAAGTTTAGAAATACTCAAATCATTTGATATTACATCATTGATTCTGCCTCCTAATTTGGAATTATCAATATTCAAAATGAAATTGTATGGAGTCCTTCAAAGTAGGCCTACGCACATGTGTTACCGACACAAAAGTTGTTGCAAGGTCGTTGTGTTGAATTTGCTTCCCACTCACTGTCACACAACTTTCTTTTTCGATAAAGCTTTCCTATTTCTTGTCTTTTTTGTTTCGTTTCCTTACAAGACAACTGAAATATTCAAATCATACTTCATGTTCNCTGCCTTCAAACTTAATCTTTTTTCACGTATCTGTTTTTATCATTTTGCCTGTTCACCACACTTGGAGTAGGAGTAGGCCTACAATATTTACAAATTTTTGCAGAGTGTTCTTCTTCTAACTAGTTTAACTTACACCCTGGATTAATAGGCGCTCAGAAATCCAGTTTTGTTAAATGCACTCTTTTTTTTATATAAGAATATTGTTTATAAGAATATTCAGGCTCAGAATCATCCAAATTTTAAGAATATCATAAGAATATTGCTCAGCCTCAGCTCGCATATTTGTGTCTCAATTTCCAGCAGTTGCCTGTTTTGCGATGTTCATAACATTCTTATTGTTACAATTGCTTAAGTTTTTCTTTCGTTCGACCATTTCTTCATAATGATATGACAATTCTTTGAACTATGTTCCCCTGAAACCAGATCAGATTTGAAAAAATAAGAATATTTTAAGAATATGTTAAGGCTAAAAATGAAAAATTTCTTAAGAATATTGAAGCTGGAAAAGTTTATAGTATTCTTATAAAAAAAGTGTGTGTAACTCTTCAACAGATGAAATATAATCATAAAAACTGCAACAATAGCTTGTTAACTGTTTGCTTTAGGAAATTGAAATAAGCAGGTGGAATTCGAAGATATTTCAAATTTATTGTTTGTTATATGTAAATGTTTGCAGAGAGCTTGAACACAAGCCTCCCTATCATCAAATAAATGGAAAAAATTCGGAATTTAATTGATGTGAAAAATTGTTTGATCAAACAAATATTTTGTTGCTGCACGTATTTCTAAAGAGCATAGCTTCCAAATATTTGAAAAGGCTGATGTAGGATTCTATAACCAATTTGGTTGATTTGAATGAAGAAAGTTTAGCTACGTAGACATTTTAGCTATTCTGAAAAGAATCAGAATCGAACGATATTTTGCTACATTTTGGAGAATTTTAAAATGTGCACAATAGACCTTATAGCTATGCTACAAAAGAGCCTGGATCGAGCGCTATTTTCATAGATTTTTATATGAGAGGTTCGATCGAGTGGCGTTAGAGCTTCTATCATTTTCGTGCACATTCGAAAGTTCTACAGAATGTAGCAATATATCGTTTGATTCTGATTCTTTCAAGAATAGCGAAAAGGTCTACACTCTTTTTTATAAGAATACTATAAATCTTGTCCAGCCTCAATATTCTTAAGAAATTTTTCGTTTTGAGCCTTAGCATATTCTTAAAGTATTCTTATTTCTTTAAAATCTGATATAGTTTCAGGGGAACATAGTTCAAAGAATGGTCATATCATTATGAAGAAATGGTCGAACGAAAGAAAAATTTAAGCAATTGTAACAATAAGAATGTTATGAACATCGCAAAAACAGGCAACTACTGGAAATGAGACACAAATATGCGAGCTGAGGCTGAGCAATATTCTTATAATATTCTTATAATTTGCATGATTCTGAGCCTGAATATTCTTATAAACAATATTCTTATAAACAAAAAAGAGTGTAGTGATAGAAGCTCTACCCTGGGTACCAGACTCTCTAACATAAAATGGAGACCTTTTTAGAAAAGAATCAGAATCGAACGATATTTTGCTACATTTTGTAGAATTTTCGAATGTTCGTAATAGTGATAGAAGCTCTAATGCCACTTGATCCAACCTCGCGTGCAAAAATGTATAAAAATAACGCTCGATCCAGGCTCTTTTATAGAATTGCTAAAAGGTCTACTGTATTGTGTTAGGATCAAACCCGGATCAAAACTAAGGATTTTATTGGATTTAGAAAAACAAACTACGATGTCACAGAAAATATTAATGTTAATCTTTTAATACCCTTTAATAAGTCTCGTCTGCGCATGAAAAGCGTGCTTGCACCTGCGCGTTGGTAACAGGCTTATGATATGGTAAACAGACTGCTTTAGTTGTTTGATGGCCTGTGGCGAAAGACGCCAGGATTAAATCCACCTAAATCTAAAGATGAGTTAATACTTGAAACGTCTTAAATAGACCTTTAATTAGCTATACAAAGAAAGAATCAGAATCGAGCGATATTATGATACATTTTGTAGAATTTTCGAATGTGTGCAATAGTTGCACCGGGTGAGTAAAGAAAAGAATCCCTGTTTGAAAGGCTACTTTTCCCTGAGTATTAGAGCAGTAGGTTCTTGCGTCATGAAACGCGTGCCTTATTTGGGTAGCGCCAAGCATTTGTCATGTCAAACAAATCATTCATTGATTATTACTGTATACCGTTCCTTTGATTTTTGTTCCAATAAGAACCAAATTAACACTTCGGTGTGCTCTCTCGTAAAGAAGTAGGGACTGGGGAACGAAGTGGGATTCAGGAAGCTTTACAATTACAACTGAATTTGGATAATTAGATTGAAATGAAGAGGAAGGGACAAGGGCATGAGTCTTGTAGGATTCAGGAAACCATGGTATTTTGTTCCTAATTGCCATTGTTGAAAGAAGGAGAACTAAAGATAAAACTAAACCTTGATATGTAAAGCATGTCTTGAACTCCGCATAACTTCAAGTTTTCTTTAATTCAAACAATTTTCAACTTTAAGCAAAGACCACTGTTTGATCGAGAGCTGGCAGCGTGTTCTTTTTGGTTCCCTTTCAAGTATTCAAGTTTCATACCACAAAGATATTTTTTAACGATGGTGTGATCTTTTAGAATTTGAATCGGAAAATCAATTTTACATTGCATACATGTATTGCATGACATTTCTTTCAACAGGTCCGGTATGCGTTATTTGATTAGTTTTTATTACAAGATTCCCTACTTTTGTAGATTTGTCAACCAATAGTTTTTCTGCCTTTTCTACAAAGATGTAAATTGTCAAATGATTGGTGCAAGGAAAATGTAAAACTCGTTTGTGAGATGTNGCCAAATCAAGGAGCAAAATTGCTTCCTGGGCTTAGGTCGCTCGTCGTAAAAGTGACGTTACATTTCTTTAACAGACATTACGAAGAAACACCAGCACCAAATAATCTTTTTTTTGATTATAACTGTCACATTACAGCCCTGAAGAAGTCCTGCATGGCAGGACGAAATATTGGCAAAAAATAAATTCATCATATTTGCTGCTGTTTTTTGTCGCATTGCGGTGTTTCTGCCTTTAAACTTAATCTTTTTTCACCTATCTGTTTTTATCATTTTGCCTGTTCACCACACTTGGAGTAGGAGTAGGCCTACAATATTTACAAATTTTTGCAGAGTCTTCTTCTTCCTACTAGTTTAACTTACACCCTGGATTAATAGGCGCTCAGAAATCCAATTTTGTTAAATGCACTCTTTTTTTATAAGAATATTGTTTATAAGAATATTCAGGCTCAGAATCATCCAAATTTTAAGAATATTATAAGAATATTGCTCAGCCTCAGCTCGCATATTTGTGTCTCAATTTCCAGCAGTTGCCTGTTTTGCGATGTTCATAACATTCTTATTGTTACAATTGCTTAAGTTTTCTTTCGTTCGACTATTTCTTCATAATGATATGACACTTGTTTGAATTATGTTCCCCTGAAACCATATCAGATTTGAAAAAATAAGAATACTTTAAGAATACGTTAAGGCTCAAAAATTTCTTAAGAATATTGAGGCTGGAAAAATTTGTAGTGTTCTTATGAAAAAAAAGAGTGTTTAACTCTTCAACAGATGAAATGTAATCATAAAAATTGCAACAATAGCTTGTTAACTGTTTGCTTTAGGAAATTGAAATAAGCAGGTGGAATTCGAAGATATTTCTTATTTATTGTTTGTTATATGTAAATGTTTGAAAAGAGCTTGAAAACACGCATCCCTATCATCAAATAAATTGAAAAAATTGGGAATTTAATTGATGTGAAAAATTGTTTGATCAAACAAATATTTTGTTGCTGCACGTATTTCTATAAAGCGTAGCTTCCAAATATTTGAAAAGGCCAATGTAGGATTCTATAACCAATTTCGTTGATTTGAATGAAGAAAGTTTAGCTACATAGACATTTTAGCTATTCTGAAAAGAATCAGAATCGAACGATATTTTGCTACATTTTGGAGAATTTTAAAATGTGCACAATAGACCTTTTAGCTATGCTACAAAAGAGCCTGGATCGAGCGCTATTTTCATAGATTTTTATATGAGAGGTTCGATCGAGTGGCGTTAGAGCTTCTATCACTTTCGTGCACATTCGAAAATTCTACAGAATGTAGCAAAATATCGTTTGATTCTGATTCTTTCAAGAATAGCGAAAAGGTCTATTAGTGATAGAAGCTCTACCCTGGGTACCAGACTCTCTAACATAAAATGGAGACCTTTTTTAAAAAAAACTGAATCGAAATCGAACGATATTTTGCTACATTTTGTAGAATTTTCGAATGTGCACAATAGTGATAGAAGCTCTAACGCCACTTGATCGAACCTCGCGTACAAAAGTGTATAAAAATAACGCTCGATCCAGGCTCTTTCATAGAATAGCTAAAAGGTCTACTGTATTGTGTAAGGATCAAACCCGGATCAAAAATAAAGATTTTATTGGATTTAGAAAAACAAACTACGATGTCACAGAAAATATTAATGTTAAGCTTTTAATATCCTTTAACAAGTCTCGTCTGCGCATGAAAAGCGTGCTTGCACCTGCGCGTTGGTAACAGGCTTATGATATGGTAAACAGACTGCTTTAGTTGTTTGATGGCCTGTGGCGAAAGACGCCAGGATTAAATCCACCCAAATCTAAAGATGAGTTAATACTTGAAACGTCTTAATAGACCTTTAGCTATACTAAAATAGAATCAGAATCGAGCGATATTGTGATACATTTTGTAGAATTTTCGAATGTGCGCAACAGTTGTACCGGGTGAGTAAAGAAAAGAATCCCTGTTTGAAAGGCTACTTTTCCCTGAGTATCAGAGCAGTAGGTTCGTGCGTCATGAAACGCGTGCCTTATTTGGGTAGCGCCAAGCATTTGTCATGTCAAACAAATCATTCATTGATTATTACTGTATACCGTTCCTTTGATTTTTGTTCCAATAAGAACCAAATTAACACTTCGGTGTGCTCTCTCGTAAAGAGGTAGGGACTGGGGAACGAAGTGGGATTCAGGAAGCTTTACAATTACAACTGAATTTGGATAATTAGATTAAAATAAAGAGGAAGGGACAAGGGCATGAGTCTTGTAGGATTCAGGAAACCATGGTATTTCGTTCCTAATTGCCATTGTTGAAAGAAGGAGAACTAAAGATAAAACTAAACCTTGATATGTAAAGCATGTCTTGAACTCCGCATAACTTCAAGTTTTCTTTAATTCAAACAATATTCAACTTTAAACAAAGACCACTGTTTGATTGAGAGCTGGCAGCGTGTTCTTTTTGGTTCCCTTTCAAAGATTCAAGTTTCATACCACAAAGATATTTTTTAACGATGGTGTGATCTTTTAGAATTTGAATCGGAAAATCAATTTTACATTGCATACATGTATTGCATGACATTTCTTTCAACAGGTCCGGTATGCGTTATTTGATTAGTTTTTATTACAAGATTCCCTACTTTTGTAGATTTGTCAACCAATAGTTTTTCTGCCTTTTCTACAAAGATGTAAATTGTCAAATGATTGGTGTTAGGAAAGTTTAAATATCTTTTGTAAGATGTTATAGCAGATCAGAGCANAAACCCATTGTTTCTTTACCTACACAATGAAACCGGATGCGTCAAAGTGGTCGAGTACAATAGATTATATTTTTGACCTGGCCCGGGCCAGCTTTGAATTATGTCGATTCCCTTTAAAACTAGGTACCTTTTACGCTATCATTAATAAACCAAATGATATCAAAAAACATAATTTTTGTTTCTGGTTTAATTCTTTCTTGCTGTTCCTAGCACGTTAGCGGTCCCAAATGAATTATGATAAATATTGAAAATCAATAGACGATTACGCTAAAGATTGTGGCGAAGAACTTTTTACCAAGATGCATAGCGTTCGAATTATGAATCTTTAGCGATTCTATGGGAATTCGATTAAAGAATGCAGTCCATCTTGGTAAAAAGCTCCTTGTCATTTTAAGAGTAATTGTCTGGCAAGAAAATTAAAGAGACTCTGCAAGAAATTTTTACGATAAGATAAACTATAATAGACCGTTTTAGCTATTCTATCAAAGAGCCTGGATCGAGCGTTATTTCACTACATTTTTATGCGTGAGGTTCGATCGAGTGGCATTAAAGCTTCTACCACTATTGTGCACATTCGAAATTTCTTCAAAATGCATCACAACATCGTTTGATTCAGATTCTTTTTTTAAATAGCTCAAAGGTCTGTTGCCTTCGTTCCTCGTTCGCATAAAAACGTTTGAAAATATCGCTCCATCCAGGTTCTTTTGTAGAATAAGGTCTATGTTACATGCCCACATCCAAGTTTCTTGTAAGGGACTGTTCATTATTTATAAATGGGTTGGTACCGAAGAGAAATGGGTTGGGTAAGAGAAATTTTCTAACATAAAAAGGTTGGGTAAATATTTTTTCATGTAATTTTAAGGTTGTGAAAACAAAATTTCCCCACCAATTAATGCCAAATGTTTAAAGTCCAAAATTATCAATATCATCATCAACATCATCAACATATCCATTTCACTTTCAGTGTCTACTTTGTTCATCTTTGTCGTCAATATTTACAGTATTGAATTGATAATTTACACCGTTTGACATTGAAACCATGTTTATAGGTAGGGGTTGGGCAACATTTTTTCAACCTGAAAATTGTTGGGTAGATGTTTTCGCTGTCACTTTTAGAGTTGGGTAAGAAGATTTTTTGGATAGGAAAGCATTTCTCTTCAGTACCAACCCCTCTGTAAATAATGAACGGTCCCTAAGAAACATGCAAGAAATTAGTGTTCGTGAAACATACCTTTTTATCGATCGCCGCACCAAAACTGCATCAGTCATTGAAATTCTTTACTTTATCTCAAGTGGTACTGAACTTCTACCAACAAACCAAATAAAGCAGCGAAACTTGTCTTGTAGGAACGGTTGACTACACTGCCCTCTTGCTTGCATTACTGGCAAATGATTAGTCAACATGAGATAAAAGCGGGTCTTTTATCTAACCTCTTTGATCCCTGTACCATCTGTCCGTCAATCCGTTTCGTGACACAGTGGCGCGCAATGCATTATTAATGCGATTCGCAGCCAAACGGAGCCGGAAAGATTCTATACTGGTGCTTATTGGTTCTTTTTATAACAATGGCTTCTATTGATAATGATATGTGCTACAACCAACAATAGATAAATAACAATAGGTTATATGATAACAAAAGATAAGAATTAGAATAAATGATACGGCAAAGATTTACAATCACGCGGTCGATATTCTATGATCTCGCGGCAGGCAGTAGGCCGTCTTTGTGGCTACCTACAGAGCCTCGTTGTCAAACTCATATTTGAATTCAATGTAACACTAGGGGTTAAATCATAACGTCTACTGTTAACAAATAGTCTTGTATGAAAGGTTTGAAAACTTTCTGATATGAAATTAATTGTTGTTTTAATTGCAACTCTGTCAAGTGGCCAAAAAGCTTGATTTCATTGACGCGCGAGGGGGAGGAGTACTCACATTATGGCCTAACAGGGGCGTCCAGTCGGTTTGAGGGTCTTCCCGAATGGCTACCAAATGGTCATATTTGTCAAACACATACTACCAATAGACCTTTTAGCTATTCTGAAAGGAATCAGAATCGAACAACATTTTGCTACATTTTGTAGAATTTTCGAATGCGCACAATAGTGATAGAAGCTCTAAAGCCACTCGATCGAACGTCGCGTATCAAAATGTATAGAAATAACGCTCGATCCAGGTTCTTTTGTAGAATAGCTAAAAGGTTTATTGGGGGTCTTTTAAGATATTCCAGGCCAATAATAAGACTTCAACTCAGTACGCTCCTCCGCATGGCACTATGATCGTTGTAGATAATGATCAACGAATTTTGAAGTTTTCTTGCTTTGTTCCATCAGTTTTTACATTAGAATTACAAAAAACTGCAGAAAATTTTCTTTACTCGATGCTACCAAATGGGCCAATTTTATGTCCATAAACTACCATTTGGGGGTTTTTGTGAAATGATACTACCATTTGAGCGTCTAACGCATTTTAACATCAGGTGAAACAACAACTAGATCCCACAAGATTCGTTCCCTCGTCCCTTCCTACTTATGAGAGAGCACGCTAACTGTGTTCTTTCCNTGCGTCAAAATAGTCAAGTACAATAGATTATATTTTTGACCTGGCCCGGGCCAGCTTTGAATTATGTCGATTCCCTTTAAAACTAGGTACCTTTTACGCTATCATTAATAAACCAAATGATATCAAAAAACATAATTTTTGTTTCTGGTTTAATTCTTTCTTGCTGTTCATAGCACGTTAGCGGTCCCAAATGAATTATGATAAATATTGAAAATCAGTAGACGATTACGCTAAAGATTGTGGCGAAGAACTTTTTACCAAGATGCATAGCGTTCGAATTATGAATCTTTAGCGATTCTATGGGAATTCGATTAAAGAATGCAGTCCATCTTGGTAAAAAGCTCCTTGTCATTTTAAGAGTAATTGTCTGGCAAGAAAATTAAAGAGACTCTACAAGAAATGTTTACGATAAGATAAACTATAATAGACCTTTTAGCTATTCTATCAAAGAGCCTGGATCGAGCGTTATTTCACTACATTTTTATGCGTGAGGTTCGATCGAGTGGCATTAAAGCTTCTACCACTATTGTGCGCATTCGAAATTTCGTCAAAATGCATCAAAACATCGTTCGATTCTGATTCTTTTTTTGAATAGCTCAAAGGTCTATTGCCTTTCGTTCCTCGTTCGCATAAAAGTGTATGAAAATATCGCTCGATCCAGGTCCTTTTGTAGAATAGCTAAAAGGTCTATTTCACGTGCCCACATCCAAGTTTCTTGTAAAGGACTGTTCATTATTTATAAATGGGTTGGTACCGAAGAGAAATGGGTTGGGTAAGAGAAATTTTCTAACATAAAAAGGTTGGGTAAATATTTTTTCATGTAATTTTAAGGTTGTGAAAACAAAATTTTCCCACCAATTAATGCCAAATGTTTAAAATCCAAAATTATCAATATCATCATCAACATCATCAACACTATCCATTTCACTTTCAGTGTCTACTTTGTTCATCTTTGTCGTCAATATTTACAGTGTTGAATTGATAATTTACATCGTTTGACATTGAAACCACGCTTATAGGTAGGGGTTGGGCAAAATTGTTTCAACCTAAAAATTGTTTGGTAGATGTTTTTGCTGTCACTTTTAGAGTTGGGTAAGAAGATTTTTTGGACAAGAAAACATTTCTCTTCAGTACCAACCCCTCTGTAAATAATGAACGGTCCCTAAGAAACATGCAAGAAATTAGAATCTGTGAAAAATACCTTATAATCGATCGCCGCGCCAAAACTGCATCAGTCATTGAAATTCTTTACTTTATCTCAAGTGGTACTGAACTTCTACCAACAAACCCAAATGAAGCAGCGAAACTTGTCTTGTAGAAACGTTCTTCTGTTGACTTCACTGCCCTCTTGCTTGCATTACTGGCAAATGATTAGTCAACATGAGATAAAAGCAGGTCTTTTATCTAACCTCTTTGATCCCTGTACCATCTGTCCGTCAATCCGTTTCGTGACACAGTGGCGCGCAATGCATTATTAATGCGATTCGCAGCCAAACGGAGCCGGAAAGATTCTATTCTGGTGCTTATTGGTTCTTTTTATAACAATGGCTTCTATTGATAATGATATGTGCTACAACCAACAATAGATAAATAACAATAGGTTATATGATAACAAAAGATAAAAATTAGAATAAATGATACGGCAAAGATTTACAATCACGCGGTCGATATTCTATGATCTCGCGGCAGGCAGTAGGCCGTCTTTGTGGCTACCTACAGAGCCTCGTTGTCAAACTCATATTTGAATTCGATGTATCACTAGGGGTTAATCATAACGTCTACTGTTAACAAATAGTCTTGTATGAAAGGTCTGAAAACTTTCTGATATGAAATTAATTGTTGTTTTAATTGCAACTCTGTCAAGTGGCCAAAAAGCTTGATTTCATTGACGCGCGAGGGGGAGGAGTACTCACATTATGGCCTAACAGGGGCGTCCAGTCGGTTTGAGGGTCTTCCTAAATGGCTACCAAATGGTCATATTTGTCAAACACATACTACCAATAATAAAATTTGAACTCAGTACGCTCCTCCGCATGGCAATATGATCGTTGTAGATAATGATCAACGAATTTTGAAGTTTTCTTGCTTTGTTCCATCAGTTTTTACATTAGAATTACAAAAAACTGCAGAAAATTTTCTTTACTCGATGCTACCAAATGGGCCAATTTTATGTCCATAAACTACCATTTGGGGGTTTTTGTGAAATGATACTACCATTTGAGCGTCTAACGCATTTTAACATCAGGTGAAACAACAACTAGATCCCACAAGATTCGTTCCCTCGTCCCTTCCTACTTATGAGAGAGCACGCTAACTGTGTTCTTTCCTGAAAAAATCAAAAGAATTGGTTGATGAACTGATGAATGACTAACATTTTGTCAGTAAGTGACATTTTTGTCATTTTAACAAAAACTTCTCAATGAATGAATCTGAAACCTCTTTGAATCAAAAAGATAACCGTTTCAAAAATCTATAGATAATTTCAAGATAAAATAAATAATTTTCATGAGAAAACCACTATAGGCCGTAGGCCAAACCTACTTTAAACGCTTAAAAAGGAAGTTTCGTTGCACATACTCTGAAACTAAGGACTTTTATCGCCAAAAGGTCCTTTTAGGCCTCATTATCATATATCCACATGGCCCCATTGAAAAAATTTGCACAATAGCAAAATACGGGTGATTAAAGTTTTTCTGGGCCTCTGCGAAGGAGCATAGAGCCGATTGACTTATTCTTTTTGGTTATTTGATAAAATCATCAAGTTAAAGACAGCAGGAAGACACTTTGGCAGACTCCAAGATAGCAAGAAGTCGATTGAAAAACGGCAAGATCGTATTCATGAAATACACAGAGAACTAATGAAATCGATGGTGCCCCGCAGCCACATCAAACCTAATGTTATTCATCTTGATTTTGTCGGTTCTTTAAATCTTTGTAATTTTGACATGGTTTGTTTGGAAAACAGTACTAACCATGCATCACAACACTAAACTACCAAACAGGTAAAAAAAATTGGGACAGCCAAGGCCGCTGCCGCGCCGGTCGCGTGCACAAACTCTTTCTGCAGGAACAACTAAAGCTTCTGCACAGTATCTGCTACCTAAGTTCATTTTAGCATATATTTTCAGTATATATGGAAAGGAAATTTTGCAAGTACATCCATGAGATTACAGAGAATAAAAGGTACTTTTGACTTCGTTTGGAAATCCAACGCGTTTGCCAAGCTCCGTATAAAGTAAAAATGTAGAAATGCCTGTGAATGCATGGAATCTGATGAGAGCTGAAAGCTGCGTTCACATGATATCAACACAATTTGGGAACAACCTTAATTTGCCACGAATCAGAATGAGACATAAGTTTCAAAAAGTTTATGTCACTGATATACCTACGAGACGGTCCTTGAAGAAATTTTTAATATTATGGGAGCAAAGAAGTATATTTCTTTGTAAATGAGAAGTATACACTATGAAGGAGGTGGGCACAAAGGAAGAGCCATCTACTGGAGCATTGAGGGCTTTTGAACCTAAGTTCCCATTATTGTGACTTTACATTCTTTGCAAAGTAGGTCGATTGAGCACAAAATTCAAACCTGTGTATTTCCTTAACGTTCATGGCATCCCAAGTGTCCTAGTAAAAAGTCTACTTCTTGGTAGTGCCGTTTGCAAGCTCTTCTAAATTCCTTCTTTGAGTTCCTGGCAGTTAACCTAGCTTTCCTCCAGGCAACAAATATAGTGCGTCCACGCGAAAAATGGGGACAAAGTTTGTTGCAAGAAAGTAGGATTGTTTCGAACTACATTTTATTTTCATTTTATTTCTTTAAACAGGGTACGAGGCTAATGTTCTCACTTATATACATAAATTTTTTTGCAAACTGCCCTGCACAAAGAAAAAGATAGCACCCTAAAATTTACAATCTAAATACACAATTAGAAATAGCAAAGTAAAATTATTTTAAAAATGATAGAACGATCGGCAGGAATCAAAAGTGGTTCCTTCATGCTCTGAAGTTTTGAAGACAGGATTTAAATTGTTTGAAGGCTTTTGTTAATTTTGATTTTGCATCAAGGCCATTCTATAATTTCACCCCTCTGAAAGAAATGCATTTTTGGCCACATGTTGCTGGTAGATACGGGACAAAAGATCGGTTTTGGTGTTCCGAAGTTCCCTTGTACTGGCTTCTGATGACCTGTTGAACAGGCATGCATGATACGAGGGAGCCTCGTCATTTGTATACTTGTACACCATTTTAAATGTTTTCGTTACAATCAAATCATTCACTGTCTGCCAGCCTAGTCACTTTATAAAGGGACGAGCAGAAGCGTTGTAAGGGCTATTGGTTACGATTCTAGCCCCATGATTTTGTCGTTTTTGCAGTTTGTCTCTTGCCGTGATTCCGCATGCCCCCATACTGGGCAACAATATTGAAAATATTGCTCTACCAGACTTTTATACATTGCATACACGTTTTTTTATAAGAAACTTGGATCAGCACTTAGTACTAAAAGTTTTTTAATTTGTTTCTTATTTTTTGGGCCTAAAATTGCGATATTGTTCAAATTTGAGGCTTCTTCTCGACAAAGGCTTCCATTTTACATTGGCATTGTCATCACGAATAAGTCATGCACATGCAGGCAAAAAATTACCAATTTTTGTAGTTAAAAGTTAAAAAAGATGAAGGTACCTTTGTTAGAGAGATATAGAATAAAAGAGACATACAGAATTTGAATGTTAAGAGTTTCTTAACTATTCTTGAGCGTAGTACTAGAGTTTCTTAAATTTTTGGTCATCGTAGTACTAGTTTCTTATAAACCAGTTTCTCATAAAAAAAAGTGTAGTTTGCACTGACTTTATTGGGAGGTATTGTTTGGAATAGTGCAGCATTTCTAACGCCTTTGAGATCTCTTTAGCCATAAACACTAAATACCTTGAAGTATATGTTGGCCAACAATTGAGCTGGGGCGTAGAGAAAATTGACAAACAGTCGAGGACTGAGTGTAGCTTTCTGAAATTTGATTGATGCGAAAACAGCATTTCATTTGAAATTAAGTAATTGTACAACTGCTCACAGACAAGTTTTTCAAACAGCCGAGATAAAACTCTAGTGACTCCGAAAATTACATTTAATTCAAGTTTTTAACATTACGGTTTAGTGCTCTGATACATAGTTAGCACCGTTTTTCAAACAACCAGTGTCAAAATTTAAAAAATGCCAAGAAGTGACAGAACTAGATTGGATAACAACGTGGGATTGATGCGGCTGCGGGGCATCATCAATTTCATTAGTTCTCTGTATATTTCATGAATACCAACTTGCTGTCTTTCAATCAACGTCTTGCTGTCTTTGGGTATGCCACAGTGTCTTTAACTTGATAATTTTGATAAATAACCAAAAAGAATAAGTCAATTGGGTCTATGCTCCTTCGCAGAGGCTCCGAAAGAGTTTAATCACCCGTATTTTGCTATTGTGCACATTAATTCAATGGGGCCATGTGGATATCTTATAATGATGCCTAATAGGACCTTTTGGTGAAAAAAGTCCTTAGTTTCAAAGTATGTGCAACGGCGATGATATGTTAGAGCTCTATGGACTACGGCCTACTAAAATTCTGCGAGGAAAACCATAAGAATTTAAAGATGGGATTTTAATGTAAAATCAATTAATATGGATATCAAATTAAAATTAATATGGATATCACAGATATTAGATTAGTACATTTTTGGCACAATTTGTTAAATATGTAACAAAGAGGGTGAAGAAATTATCCAACTGAATATATATGCCGACAAAAGGATTTAAATAGTGGACATATTTTCAATGTGATGCAAAAAATTTATTTCTGGCACCGGAGAATGTTGTAATGAAAAAAGAATAAAAGGATAGTAGAAGTTAAAAAAACCAGTGGCGGAAATTTAGTTAGAAAAATATTCTCGCAGGATGGTGATTATGCAAATATTCAAAATTCATGAAAGTCACATGCCTTACTATTTTGGCGTCAGTCTGGAGACCACTAGCAAGTGTACAGCGGGTACTCTGTTCCTCATGATTGCACTGCTCCTAGCGAACGTGATCGGTTGCATACATCCATACATTATCCAATGCTCTACCTATAGTCTACACTATGCATTGCATCCCCTATGCATTTCTAACTTATTCATGCTACAAGGCCCGGCATTTAAGGAAACACCTAAAAGAAACTTTTAGGCCATTTTAAAATAATTAGCTCCCCTACTTATAAGAAACTCTTGAGGTTCATACCCAAAATGAAGTTTCTTGTATTTTGATCAACACGTCTGACGGTCTGTGAGAATTCCACTTCATGCAGGGTTCATAAGAAATTGCAACGAAGATATCGCAGATTTAAACAGATTTTTGCTTAAATTTCAGTTGATGTTCTTGACAAGCATTGATAACATACACATATGGCTAATCTATTTATGAATAACCCTTTTCTGTTGTAACCTATTTTTCCAGGATTTTCCAGAAAAGAAATTAGAAACATGAGAAACTTTCAGCCCATAAAAAATGAAAAATATCATAGATGTAAGAAACCTATTAGGCTGAGGTGTGAAAAAGTGGTTTCTTAAATGTGGGTCCTTACTGTACTGCGCAGAGCCTCTTTCTCAAAACTGTGCTAACATTTCTCTGACCTCAATTTTCTATTTCTTGAACACAACGACTGTGTTCGTGATTTTTAAACGAACAGCGAAAAATCCCCCAGAACCGATTTTAGATTTTATCTGAAACTAAATTCTTTATTTTTGATGATTTGATCTGAAACCAAACTCTCTTTAATACTCATTAAATAATAGCTTACTGTGAAGATTTCATTTAAATCTAGATTTAATACTTGCTGCTATTTATAACTAATAGATATATCTAGGTATTTGGGAAGCACATCTCAATAGATATTACTCGAATTAGAGAATTCTCCCACTAAATATCACTCGAATTAGTGAAACAACTCACATTGGTCAACAGTGAAACTTTATTCATAATTAAAACTTGTTTAAACTAAATCTAGCCACACTGTCGACAACATAGATTTAAATTCTCTCTTTCTCTTTGTAAGAAAACTGCCGCTACGATTTGCCTCCTCGTTCTAAGCCGAATTAAATGATCTTCATGAACTCACAATCTGTCGGATTGTCTAGGTTGTAATGAGCCAAATTGATCATGTATTCAGACGCATAAGTTAGAGAGTTTGATTGATATGCAAAGGCCGACTAGCCAATCAGGGCTTGTCTGATGGCCTAATGGCGACTTGAAGTCTTTCTATTCCTTTATGATTCTTTGAATAAGATTATTAGTTAAAATGTTTCGAGTCACGACATTTAGGTGGATTATTTCGGCACTCGGAAACGTTGTCTGGGTAATAGTGTTGTCGGAGGTCAATTAGGCCCGTCGGGAAAGTTTTGCATAGACTTCACATCTTCGAAGAATTGGTGATGTAAATATGGCTGTCCCACAAAATAGCCTGGATCGAGCGATATGGATCGAGCGATATCGAGCCTATGAAAGTTAGAGCTTCTATCATTATTGTACACAATCGAAAATTCATTTCTTGCACTAAAAGCCTAAGAAACGACGATAAAACGTTCTGTAGCATAATAATTCAATCTCCACTCTGCTTCATGTTCCAAAAGTAATTCAAAAGCAAAATTGGTCTTTTATCGGTAGGATCGTAGTTGGATTTTCAAATTCTGCCATGTAATTTTTATTCCAAAGCAAATCAAACTTTTGCACTTTTTATCCGGTACCACTGAAGCTGTGTCTCATAATTTTCGAAAGTCGTAAAAGGGCATCAGAATAGTCTATAATAGTCCAACCCTAAGGAAATTTGACTTCGGAAATCCGTCACAAATTCAACTTCAGATAAATTCCGCTTCCCGCGACACAGTAATTTTCGTCATATCTGAAAGTTACCAGATAAAAACCTGAAGTTCCGCTTCAAATTTTCCTCCAGTCCACTTTGATGCTCTCCAATCTAAAGTCAGGAAGATATTCTGGAAATTTCAGTAGCAAACGGAGCAGGTTTTCCTGCGAATTTATTTGCAAAGTAGAGAAAAGCCTATAAAACATTTCAAAACAATCTGCTATTCTGCGGATTGTTTTGAATCTTAATAAGTATACATCAAATGGGCTGGCATTTTTGCCATTTTTGCCAAGGGAAAGTTTTCCCTGGATGCGTTGCTAAAATAAATTGGTCTGAATAATTAAATTGAAAAGAGAAATTTTCCGTCTAACTTTTGAGTGACTTTTGCGGTGAAATGAAACAAAGCATGCTAAAGTTCGCCAAAAACATGTCTAAATTTCAGTTTCATTGGAAATGGCGTCGAACTTCTATCTTGAATTGATTGGACATTATTTCTGGACATGTAGCTAAAATAGATTTTGCCCAAATAATGAAAATTGAAAAGAGTAATTTTCAAACTAATTTTTGATTGATTTCTGCGGTGAAGTAAAACAAAGCACGCTAAAAATTCCCCAAAATACATGTTTTTACATTTCTGAAAATGGCGTCGCACTTTCATCGTAAAATAGTTTGATAAAAGACACCCTGCTGTTTTTCCCTGCTGGATTTTACTATGAAAATCGAATAGTTGATTAGCGAACTGGTGTCCCTATTGCGTGTTCATTAGATTGAAGTCGACTCAAATACATAAGCAAGTCTAGACTGAACAATAACTGGCTGCAGCCACTGTGTTATGGCTTCATTAGATTCATATACGAGCTACATACGAAGATTGCAAACAAAACTTGGTAAAATGTATAACTATAAATTTGATGTAGAAAGGTTGGACGATAAGTGAGAATTTATGTAATAAATTTAGGTTAACAGCAAGGCATGATGGGCTTCCCCATAATCCTTTGGGCCTAACCGCATGGTACAGCTTTCATGGTCTTGGCAGCTAGGAGCAGCCATGGGTCATCAATTTGGCAAGTTTCAAATGATTTTTATGTCAAGTTTGCATCGAGCAGGATACCTTTCATGAACAATTTCCTGTTCTTTCGTAACTCAAAGCCTACCTCCTTTTGTTCCTGTGAAAATGTAATCTCATATCATTTGTATGTTGTATCAGATTTCGAAAACCAATTCATTGTTTTCAACTTGTTAGCTCTGCTCCGTCATCAAACTTTTGTGATACATAAGAAAGTTTGTGGTGGCTAAACGCAATAAAGATACGGAATGATAACTTGATAAAGTTAAGTTGAGTGTACAACCAATTATAACCGAACGAATGATTGAATTAACTGCAGCAGAAATTGATACAAACTTCTCATGCATTGTATTTAGTAGGAATAAATGAATAGACCAACAAATGAATGAATGAATGAATGAATGAATGAATAAGTGAATGAGTAAATTCATAAAGGAATAAATTTATAGAAGAAAGAAAGAATAAAGGTCGAGTTTGTGCAAGAAATTTATAGCTTGTTCCTTGGGAAATCATCATCAATCATCATCAATAATTTATTTAATGTAGGCTAAGTAAAATAAAAAGAATAGCTAAATTACAGCTAATGTAGGCCTACTTTACAAAAATTTACAAAATTTACAAATTAATTCCTAAAGCTAATCAATAAA
>REGL01000008.1:784100-797855 GCA_004194395.1 Aurelia aurita complex sp. Pacific | reverse complement strand
GTAATAAATTTAGGTTAACAGCAAGGCATGATGGGCTTCCCCATAATCCTTTGGGCCTAACCGCATGGTACAGCTTTCATGGTCTTGGCAGCTAGGAGCAGCCATGGGTCATCAATTTTTCGTCAAAATTTGTCAAAAAAAAGTCGTCAAAATTTGGCAAGTTTCAAATGATTTTTATGTCAAGTTTGCATCGAGCAGGATACCTTTCATGAACAATTTCCTGTTCTTTCGTAACTCAAAGCCTACCTCCTTTTGTTCCTGTGAAAATGTAATCTCATGTCATTTATATGTTGTATCAGATTTCGAAAACCAATTCATTGTTTTCAACTTGTTAGCTCTGCTCCGTCATCAAAATTTTGCGATACATCAGAAAGTTTGTGGTGGCTAAGCGCAATAAAGATACGGAATGATAACTTGATAAAGTTAAGTTGAGTGTACAACCATTATAACCGAACGAATGAATGAATTAACTGCAGTAGAAATCGATACAAATTTCTCGTGCATTGAATTTAATAAGAAAAATGAAGGGATAAATGAATAGACCAACAAATGAATGAATGAATGAATGAATGAATGAATGAATAAGTGAATGAGTAATAAAGGAATAAATTTATAGAAGAAAGAAAGAAAGAATAAAGGTCGAGTTTGTGCAAGAAATATATGGCTTGTTCCTTGGGAAAACCTCCCTATGGGATGAATGAATGAATCGATACAGTGAATGAATGAATGAATGAATAAATGAATAAATGAATAAATGAATGAATGAATGAATGAATGAATGAATGAAAATCAACCAACACTGTCTATAAAGTTACATGTTTTTGGCAAAAGAGAAATAGATTGCATACTATCAAGTAACTGCACTGTCAGGTGAATAGGGTTTATAGTTTGTAACCTGACGATTCACGACTCAGGACAAACATGAGTTTTGATACTCTTTGGAGACCAACGATTCGTATGATGTAACATGTTTTTGGCAAGGCTAGCATATTGCTGAATATTTGTCAGCGCCCCAGACATGTAAAGAGGGTTAGAATTTTACACAACATTCAAGTCATTCACATGAATTTGATATTGCTGACGTTATAATGCAGACCATGCGCAGACCACAGTTTTGGCGGGAAAGTGATTAGCGCATTAGTGCCCAGACCTTACAATGCAACCAGATAATGAGTCAGCTAAAATGGTTTACAATTTGGCAGGGAATTTCACATGGTGAATTTCAATCTTTTGAAATATGTAAGGAAAGAAATATGAATTGAATTCGGAGCCCTTTGGACTCAGTTCCACTTTGCAACGAGGAAACTGGACAAGTATGGTTTTTGGTCACATAAGAGATAGTTCTTGCCTCTTTTTTTCCAAATTAAAGTACCCTTTCAGGGGCCTTCTGGGATCAGTGTATACATCAGGCATCCCTCAATTTTTTTCAAGCTTTCGATTGTTTTAAGTCAATTTCAATGATTTGAAATGACAATACTTACTGTAACAGAAATGAAATGATTACATCATTAGGATATGAATTCTCCAGTCAGTTTTCAATAATTTGAAATGGAAAAACAAACTGAAACAGTCACATAACCTGGTTATGACACCGGGTTGGTGTGGCAGCACTTCGCCAACCTACGTCACGTTTGGTTTGGTCAACAGTTCTCAACGGAGAAACAAGTTCCCGCTTGAATCAAGATCCGAAATCCGGAAACTAGAGGTATTTATGTCGAAAGTTTGAGGGATTAATTTCATTTTAGATTTTGGAGCTTGCCAACTACTTTGCATGAATTCTCAGATCTTGCCATCGCATGGGATTGAACTTTGGAGAGGAATAAATACGAACTGATTCCGGTTGCCACTGAAATGTGTTGGCGGATTTCGTTGAAAATATTGTCGGATTATCAGACTTTACTACCGTCAATTCCCCCACCCCCTCACCAAACTGACCAAATAGCAACATTTTTCGCACGTAGGCCACAACAGAGACTGATCAAGTTGAAACAAAAGGGGCCACCAGTTATTGATCGTTATCGCTAATCAACTCAAGATCGAGATGTAAATGCGAGCTGTGACGTCAGATCAACAATAGGCCATTGCGCCAAAGATGGCATCTGATAATTTTCTATTGAACTAATGGAATTTTGTACCTGGATCCTTTGTATCTGAAAGAATTTTGAATTCGTTGATTGGCTGATTTATCATGAAGCACAAAAGACCATGGTAAAAAAATTCCCTGACGCTATCTTTAGCGTAATGGTCTATTGAAAATATTTTGATTTGATTGTCCTTTATGCAGAATAATTAGATGTGACGTTTTGCTGTTTAATACAAGTTTCGTTTCGAGTTTGGAATCGAGACGTTGGCCTACTTTTGCTGCTTCTCTCGGCATCAAGCCTCTTCAGGACAATTAATTTTCGCAAAAATTTACATTTTGGAATGCATATGTCGCCTTGAATTGAAAGTGACTTGGCCGTGCATTTTTAGCCTGCTATCTTAACCAAAGTTTGTTTTTTCGAAGGCAAGCATAATTGTACCCTGGGTAAACAGGTTCTCTCAGAATTCAGATTCTCTTAAAAAGTTGCCCAAAAGTTGAGAGAACTATTTTTAGAAAATTCACAATTCTTTATAGAGTCTGGTACCCAGGGTAGCATAATGTGGGAAATTTGTCTTCGTGAACCAAAATTCAAACTTTAGACATCAAAACATTGCCTAATTTCTTTTTTGTATATTCCCCGTCACACCACTTTCCCTGAGGGGCATATCATTCCATAAAAATCTCGTATGCCTTGTCCGAAAAGCCCAAGGTAACCGGGGATACAATTCAGTATAGCAATGAATTAAACAACTGCTTTCCAATTGTCCCAGCATCCAAAAGGTAAAAATACGTTATAATCATTTTTTCAAATCAGGCACAATCTTTCTAAAGAGTGATAGGCCTACACCCCTGGATTTTCCAGCCCGGTATATTTTGACCATTCAAAAGATATGACTTAGAAATAACATGTGCCAAAAAACTGTTCCAAAATAGATTGATGTCACACCACTTCTTTGTTTATTCTTCATTCCTAAAAGCGAAAAATTTCCTTTCACTGTTTTCGGAAGTTAACATAAATTCTTTGATCCCAAGCAGAGGAAATGACAAACCTCAAAATGACTGGATGTTGCATCATAATTTATAACCCTCATACTACTCTTGACTAATTCTGAAATCATTCCTTCATAAAAGTAAATAAGAAATAAAGATATCAATCTACAATAAGTTTACATTGATGATACATATGTAAGAGTAAACTTTGGAAAACGTGATTTTAAATAGCGTTGAATATCTCTAAAGCCAAGTTTAAACATCGTTTTTGCCGTGTCCAATCGAACTGTATTAAAAACGGCCGAATCTGCAGTGCCTAAAACTTTGATTTAAACATCGTTTTCTTGCCGTGTTGAATTGAAATTACAATGGTTAAAATGGCAATTTTTCAAAGTGCACAAGAACGTAGAAACCGCGGACGATGGGCTAGAATTGATTAATTAAACGCGGCAGAAATACGATGTTTAAATCAAGTCGCTTTACTGCCGTTTCATACGACAGAGCTAGTGAACTCCTGCCATTCCATCTATTTAAAACGACAGATCATTCAAACATCGTTTTTATGTCGAATTTAAATGACACTTGGAACTTCTGCATCTATTAAATTCGACACGGCAAAAAAGGATGTTTAAACCGGGCCTAACTATTTCTTTCGTGCTTTGATATGAACCAGAAGGGGGGAATGCGGGGCAAGGGAATAAAATAAAAGCATACGACGTTTGCAAGTATAATAGCCGTAATCGGCGGTAATAGCTAACAAAGAGAACAATTTTCGTAGATTTTTATACATAGGCCTATGGATTGCAAATAGATATATGTCTTTTCGTCGCACAGTTTATCAGCAAAAAGACCAAACTGATTGGCACATTTTTATGAAATTTTCCGATATCGATAAATTAATTTCAAGCTCAAAATATATTACACTTATTAATCACAACGAAAAAATTCTGGACTGAAATTCAAGGTCTGTTCTAAAATTCTTGTCACAAAAATTTTGCATCACAGCAACGAAATAGCATTTCTTCTTCTCAGTATTTAATAGATAAAGTTGTAGTAAGAAACGCTTGATAGCTGTAAAAGCTTCCAAAAATGTTGGGGCAAAAATTATTCTGTGACAAAAATGTCGAAACAGATATCAATTTAAATATACAAATTTGATAATTCTAATCTACAATCGTCGTTGCCTCTCTAACAGAGCCATTGGATCCTCCTTAAATTTCTCAAAAGCTCCAAAAAATGTTTCACTGTCTTCGACGAGTTCTCGTGGACTTTTCTGCCTATGACTGTTTGCTCGCCTGAGCGCAAATCGTGTTTGGTTCTGTTCACTCTTCTTATGAACATCCGAGCCACTGTTACGTCTCTGTAATCGTTTATGTTTGCTTGAATACTCTGAGCGCGCTTTCTCGACTCCTTCTGTGACCGAGAATGAACTTTGCGAGAGACAGTTCGTGCTGCTGGACAGTTTCATTTCATTTTGGATCATGGCATGGAGATGTAGGTTCCCACAGGGTCGTCTTTGAACCGCTTTCCTCCTCTCTTCCCCATTGAAACTAGAACGAGCTTCACCCCCTCTGATTAACCCAACATTGCTTTCCTTTCGATTGAAGATTGACTTGTGTGTGGCCGATCCAATAACACGCTTCAGGAAACTTGGTCTCTTCGATAAACTTGGCTTCTTTTTATGTCCAGAAATCTCTCCTTCCATACTACGACTTCTTCTATCAATAACATGTCCCTCTTTCTCAGATGCATTGCTTAATCGTTTGGGTTCTTTGCTTGCAGCCTCGATAACTTTGCTGATGCTCTCGATCTGCTGGCTTGCTCTGTCCAAATGAGCATCTCTTCTGCGTTCGTCCTCACTTGATCTGCCTGTCTGCAAGCCTGATTTGCTAGGCCAAGGTGCAGGCCATTCTCGCTGCTGAACGGGAGCTTCATTCTGTTTCGCAACACGTTGTTTCTTGCTGTTGCTGCTTTTGCTACCCTTGCGATGCCTTGCAAACAATTTCGGTTTGTGCAGTCCGAGTTTTATCAATTTGCTTGGTTTCTTCGCATAATGCGACTTTCCTTCATCATCACTCTCACAACCATGGTCTGCATTCTTCAGCAATACATTTAAGATTTGCCGCTCTTCTGGCGAATACGTATCCCAGTCAATGATACTTGGACAATGTACATCCCAACTCCGACGATTTTGACTCGGTCTTTTTCGTCTTCTCAAAGTNCTGAACGGGAGCTTCATTCTGTTTCGCAACACGTTGTTTCTTGCTGTTGCTGCTTTTGCTACCCTTGCGATGCCTTGCAAACAATTTCGGTTTGTGCAGTCCGAGTTTTATCAATTTGCTTGGTTTCTTCGCATAATGCGACTTTCCTTCATCATCACTCTCACAACCATGGTCTGCATTCTTCAGCAATACATTTAAGATTTGCCGCTCTTCTGGCGAATACGTATCCCAGTCAATGATACTTGGACAATGTACATCCCAACTCCGACGATTTTGACTCGGTCTTTTTCGTCTTCTCAAAGTTGAATCGTGCGACAATGTTGGCTGTAAAACTGGGTGACGCCTACTCCCAGACGTGCCAGAACGACTCTCTTGTGTTCCACTTCTTGAGAATTTTCTCGATGGCTTGTGACAAGCTTCTTCAACCACATCCATAACTTGTTCCGGACAACTTAGGCCATTTTCTGGGACATAATTCCTCAAACGATTGAATATATCCTGCACCAAAACATCACTTGTTAAAACCTCCATTTTCTCACTCTCTGAAGACATATCGATGTTCGTACGTGACGAATCAAATTTAACTGTGAATGAGTGGGCTTTTGCAAATTCTCTTTTATGCTCAAATATTCTCGGAATTGATGTGGTTAGCCGATGAAGCGGAGTCACGTGTCGTCTGAAAGATAAGAAAATTGAATAGGTCTTTTATCTCACCTTTACGTAACATGTGTATCCGCATGTCACACTTCTGACGTCATAATCGAAGTTCCTTCGGTTATTAATAGTTAAGAACTTCGTCACGGGCCTAGTCGTTCGTGACTAAATAATTGTCTCGAATATTCTCCAGCTTTTTATAGGAAGTAAGCTTTTCATAGGTTAGGAAAGTCAGCCAAGTTTAAAGGCTTTTTGATTTTTTATCTACCAACAAACAAAGAAGTCCAATAATAATCTTTTCGGTATGACTTAGATTTTCCAAACGCCTTCGAAGCTTCCTCCCAATAACGTGAGCTCCTGGATTACTTTGCCAGATATTAAGTATCATTTTCCTGTTCCCAAACTGTATCATAATTATCGCAAGAACTAAGATAAAAACCTCATTAACTTTGAGAAACATTGTAAGAAAATAGAGGAAAAAACACCAGTTATGAATTAACACATTTTGACCATTTATACAAACTGATTGGCCCGATTCGTGAAGTTGGTCAGCCAATCAAAATTTTGTGTCTATGCAATTAAAGGCTTCCTATTCTTTGTATTGTTCAAATCGCCCAATCAGCTGACAGACTGCTTTTTAACATTCTCACTGCATGATCTCATATCAATAGCTTTTTGGTCCACACAAATTCCTTATTTCATATAATAACAAAATATATGTTGTAACTTTTCACACAGTAACAAACAAATATTAGCACAAATGAGCTTAATCAGCAAGACTCCACTCATTTATTTGCTAAGACGAGACTTCAATATAACATCAGAACAAAAATCACCAAACATTCTATAAATATGCTACACTTTTAACTTGCGGTCTCATATAAATAAGGGCACTTATTGCGAGACACGAAATACAAAAATAGCAACTTTATTGTTTTTCCTAGTTAATTTCGTATATTGACTTCATCAAAATCATAAAAGCATAAAATACGAAAGTAAGTGCGGCAACGCCTTTTTGCATATGTGATATTTCCCATTGAAGGCAAAACAGCATGTAATATAATGTAACAGGAATTCTGACGAATAAGAACCCCATAAGAACGTACTTTCACCTCAAGATTGTAGTTTTTGAGGGAAAATCAGGCATATGTGCGAATTGAAGAACGCTCTTTGGAGTTTGGGAACAAGAAACAAATATAACTAAAGTGACGATAAATCAAAATTTCTTAGACACATGCTGGAATTTTATGCACGAGGAACCATGNGACTTCATCAAAATCATAAAAGCATAAAATACGAAAGTAAGTGCGGCAACGCCTTTTTGCATATGTGATATTTCCCATTGAAGGCAAAACAGCATGTAATATAATGTAACAGGAATTCTGACGAATAAGAACCCCATAAGAACGTACTTTCACCTCAAGATTGTAGTTTTTGAGGGAAAATCAGGCATATGTGCGAATTGAAGAACGCTCTTTGGAGTTTGGGAACAAGAAACAAATATAACTAAAGTGACGATAAATCAAAATTTCTTAGACACATGCTGGAATTTTATGCACGAGGAACCATGATATTTCAAAAGGCAAAAATTTGAGTTATATCCGTAAAAATTTGTTCATTTTGTACTCGTAGTCCGGCCTAGCTGAAACCGCAGACACATAGTATCCTGTTTCAGATAGATTCCAATGTGGAGTCACAGGGCCTGAAATGTCGCCTATACAAATCAAGGGTGTCTCGTCTGCTCATGTGAACGGATTTTAGTGAATTATTTGTGACATTGTTTTGTTCGTTCCGTTGCACTAGTCCGCAAAGTACATTTATGACGTGTAGTTTAGATTAGGACTGGGACCTAGTAGTTTTTGAGGCCGTTAGAATTTCGTGAGCGTGTTGAGTTTTGTTACAAAATGGGAGCGTGAGGAGACAATTTTCGGGATTATTACAATTAGTGACGATGTGCCTCACAATTTGGCACATCTGGCGATCCTGCTACAATTTGTGAGGGTTTGACAAAGTTTACAAATTCGGTACACATGCATGCAGGGACGTTAGAGCCAGGATAAGGAGGGAGTTCATGGGGCAGGGGCACCATGTCCCACCATGGTCCCACGAGTTTTCTAAAGTCTTCTATTCTGATTAATCGTCGCTTTCAGCTTTGAGTTTTAACTTCATAGTTCCCGGACACAGAAGATTGAAATTGATATGTGCTTATAAGCTTACGACAACGTCGACAACAGTAAAGAAGGTAGTGATGTATCGCTGAGTAACCATCCTGATCTGAAATTAAAACCTTTTATAGGCAAAATCCAAATAAAATAACCACAAAGAGAACTGTGCTGTCTATCACAGTGCAACTAATAATCCATTACGAGGGTTTTGGAACACATTTTCTTGGAAAAATTTCATCAGTATATACCATGCTTTATTGACTCAAGTTACAAAGTAAGACTTGAAGTCTATGTGATATGAAGGGGAATTTCCTCAAACTTAGTCATTTTACCCTAGTAGACCTTAGCACAACAGATCTCCAGACTCAGAAAGATGACAAACGCTCATGAACACAAAAGTGCTAATACTGCCAAACCTGACAGATGTACGACGGTGTATATATGCGACTCTGGAAATACGCGGGCTATGAAAAGGGTAATTGTCATCTCTACATCCATAAAAACGAAGCAAGAGATATAAAATATATCGAAACTCACCCACAAGCTCTTCTTTTCTTCTTTTCTCCCTCTCTTCTATCTTCCTTGCTTCCTTTCGCCAAATATCATAACCGGAATGCCAGTAAATCTGAAACAGCTCGATAATCTATCATTTGATTCCACGAAATATAGGCCAGGTACTGTCAACCAATCAGATATGCCAGCGGCATCTTGAAAGCTGGACAGCTGATACTTAATATACGTTTTGCAGACAATGGAAGCAATATCTTCCATCAATCATCCAATTTTGGCAGCAAAATTACGGCGGTGTCTAATTGAATGTAATTGATAATTCTTTTAGAACAAATTGTTTATTTCATGTGTAGTCAATCAAGAGGAAGTTTACTGCAGGGGAGTAAGGATGTAATGAAACAATAGTACAGTGGCAATATGGCAACACGCAAAATGAAATGGGATCGTGCTGAAACATGGAACGGAATGAGGAACGGAACGTATCAGAACCAATTAGTGGAATTTTGAACGATATTTCTGTTTCTGACATGGCTGCTTGTGTGTGCCGTGCCTGGTATCCACTGTATCCTTGTGTCATAAAAAACTACAACGACCTAAGACCTTCACAGGCAATGGGACACAGGGTGGCACAAAACTGTTGCAGGAACAACACACAACAACTTCCGCGTGTCTTGCAGCCCATGCTGAAAGCGATGGGAAACAACTTTGCCTAAATATGAAATGAAGTCCTGAAGTCCGGTAGTACAGATAGCTGAGTCATTAAATGAAACATTTTGTAGATAGATTAATGCTTTAGCTGATATTTCTCGATGCTGCTTCAAAACATTAAGTCTTGTAGTTTAGCAGGCAGTGGCAGAACAATTTCGCTGACATTGATGGTGGCAAGGTTGTTCGGTATTCTTGGAAGTCATTTCATATTCCAGCAATTTCCTGCGTTTAAGAAAGTCATTTAGTATTTCAGAAGTGTTCTTCTGCATCTCAGAAGTCGTTTTGTGTTTCTACAATATCGTTCCCTGTTCCAGAAAGTCGATATTGCTGTGGTCGATTCTGTCCTGTTTCGTTCCTCATTCCGTCCCGTGTTTTGCCTTTCCGTATGAGCCAATGAAATGAGGGAGTTGTGTCCTGCCGTGGTGATGTAGGAGTTCAAAAAAAAAGAAGAAAAAATATATTGTTTACTATAAAATTTTGTTAGAGCATCATTCAAACTGCCTTCTTTCACGCTATGCTTTGAGCAACAATAATATGTTTGTAATATCAAAAGCATTTGTTAGTCTTCCTTGTTTGCGAGGAAGGCCTTATCAAAGATCTATTAAATGCCTGCCAAGGTTTTCGAGTTGTTGTTTATTGCAAGTTAAATTTTGATTACACTACACTAAGGATATTGCCATAAAAGGAGAAGTATTGTCGAACTGGTAGATATTTAAGAAGAATGAAAGAGTTTTGTCAATTAGGTGAATTAGGAGACCAGGCCCACTTGTAGTGTTCCTATTGTAAGAGTGAAGAGGTGTAAATTTGAATTGAGGGCATTCTTTGTGCATGTGTAGCAGGAACCCTAATAGACGCACGACCACCTTTGCCAAATATTATCTCATTTTCAAATTTAATGAAAGGTCTAAATTAAATGCCCAGTTTATAAAGTGCACATACTCTTCCATTGTAGCAATGAGACCTTTATTCACTATTTTGCTGTTACCCTACGTTTTATGTTTCAATTTCCAATTCCCTCATATTATGATTTCACAACAGCAGTTACGAAAGCCTGGGAACTAAGCCTTGTAGCCTCAATGGACCTTTTAGCTATTCCACAAAAGAGCCTGGATCGAGCGTTATTTTGATATATTTTCATATGCGAGGTTCGTTCGAATGGCGTTAGAGCTTCTATCACTATTGTCCACATTCGAAAATTCTACGAAATATTGCAAAAAATCGTTCGATTCTGATTCTTTTCAGAACAGTTAAAAGGTCTATTAGTGTATGGTTCTAACTGTTGTGAGCTGTGATTTGAATGGATGAATACAAGAAACTCAACTCTCAGATCACCACAAAATCAAGCACCTCGTACTGGAAAAACAGTACTGAAGAAAGTTCAGCACTAAAGGCACTGGAGATCCACAACGATTAAAAACAATGACAATTTTGACAATGTTCTATGAAACTGTTAAGAAACTTTCAATACTCGAAATCTGACAAGTTCAAGAAACTTTCAGTACTAAAGGCATTGGAGATCCCCAACGATTAAAAACGATGAAAATTTTCATAAGACTTTATGAAACTGTTAAGAAACACTCAATATTCAAGATCTGACAAGTTCAAGAAACTTTCAGTACTGGTGGGCCAATTTCTTAGTTTCTTGTATGAAAGTAAATCTATCCAAGTGATGGGAAAATTTTTCAAAAGACTGATAACAATCCATACAAAAGGAAATTCTCTGTCTGAACGGGAAATAATAAAAACGTTTTAATCGAGCTTCTACTTTGTATCATCATTAAGGTTTCCTCTCTTCCTGGCCGCAAAATTAAAAATCCTCAAATTGTAAAAGTTGCCAAGATATTCACTTTAAACTCAATTTTTCAAAAGACATTATCACCCTTCCTGACCATGAGAATTCAAAAACCCAGAACTTGCAAAGCTTGCCAAGAGGTTCATTTTAAACAAAATTTTTCAAAAGACATTATCATTCTTCTTGACCACGAGAGTTCAAAAACCCAGAACTTGCAAAGCGTGCCAAGACTGTTCACTTTAACCGTTTAAACACAACTTTCCGAAACTGTTTATTTTCCTAATCAGATCAGCTGATAAATCAAATTTCGATNCGAAATTAAAAATCCTGAAATTGTAAAAGTTGCCAAGATATTCACTTTAAACTCAATTTTTCAAAAGACATTATCACCCTTCCTGACCATGAGAATTCAAAAACCCAGAACTTGCAAAGCTTGCCAAGAGGTTCATTTTAAACACAATTTTTCAAAAGACATTATCATTCTTCCTGACCACGAGAGTTCAAAAACCCAGAACTTGCAAAGCGTGCCAAGACTGTTCACTTTAACCGTTTAAACACAATTTTCCGAAACTGTTTATCTTCCTAATAAGATCAGCTGATAAATCAAATTTCGATCTTTCTGGTTTTATCTTTCATTTGAAAACGTTCTGGAAAGATAAAAGTCTGCACAGGATAGATTTCAGCTCTCATTTCACATAAAAATTTATGCCTTGTGGGATAAATTTCTAGCATTCTCTGGCTGCCGCTAACAATATTTCATTCCAATCTTTCTTTTATTTGATAAAGATACTGTACTTATCTAAACGTAATCAATATTTCTGAATGGATATCTGACCGAGGGGCACATCACTTCTCAAAATAGCGTACGTGATTTTAGTGATTTTAAAATCACACGATTTTTTCTGTGATTTTAGTGATTTTTTCTGTGATTTTTGTGATTTTTTCTTGTGATTTTTCTATGATTTTTGTGATTTTTGTATGGTGATTTTGTGATTTTTGTATGTGATTTTTTTGTGATTTTAAGGAAGGTGTACGAAAAAAAAATCAGTGATTTGCCCCTCGTATCTGACAGCACGCAAAGAATATTCAAATTTCTATTGGCGACAAGAATTTACCAATGTCTGACAGTGCAGAAAAATGATAAAAAATCTTGGATACTGCCCGATGTGCTAACTCGAGGGAGGATCTCTTATGCCTTCTTGAACAGTTTATAGCAAAATTATACGAGACCATCTCCTTGGTCTGTAAATTAAATTTGTCGAGTACTGTAATGTGGAGTAACACAGTACGAGAAGCACGCAAAACTATGTTTTCAATCGTCTAGACGAAATAAAAAACCCTTTCTTTGATACTTTTTACGAGCCCTCTAGTCCCTTACCTTTTTGTTTTTTTAGAGCTTGGTCTCTTATGAAGAGACTANAAACGTTCTGGAAAGATCTAATGATATTTTAAAGAAAGATTCGACAAGATAAAAGTCTGCACAGGATAGATTTCAACTCTGATTTCACATAAAGATGTATGCCTTGTGGGATAAATTTCTAGCATTCTCTGGCTGCCGCTAACAATATTTCATTCCAATCTTTCTTTTATTTGATAAAGATACTGTACTTATCTAAACGTAATCAATATTTCTGAAAGGATATCTGACAGCACGCAAAGAATATTCAAATTTCTATTGGCGACAAGAATTGACCAATGTCTGAAAGTGCAGAAAAATGATCAAAAATCTTGGATACTGCCCGATGTGCTAACTCGAGGGAGGATCTCTTATGCCTTCTTGAACAGTTTATAGCAAAATTATACGAGACCATCTCCTTGGTCTGTAAATTAAATTTGTCGAGTACTGTAATGTGGAGTAACACAGTACGAGAAGCACGCAAAACTATGTTTTCAATCGTCTAGACGAAATAAAAAACCCTTTCTTTGATACTTTTTACGAGCCCTCTAGTCCCTTACCTTTTTGTTTTTTTAGAGCTTGGTCTCTTATGAAGAGACTATTTTAAGTAAACATGAACATGAAGGCCTACTGATGTGGAGGATATCAGTCATGACTTTCTGGGTAAGGTACCCTCTCTCATATTCTAGATTTTCATGCCTACTGTCCCTTGCCAAAAGGCCTGAAAGAATTTCTAGGTGGAAAACAGTGACCTGGCACAAACTGAGAATTGCGAATGTCAATTTTCGCAATCAGTGGTTATCATAACCGTTGATTGCAACGGGTTATGACAATTCTCCGATTCATAAAGCCCAGACGAACCATATCAGCTCTTTACGTAAGCAAGTAAACCGCATCTCTTATCTGGTCTAGTGATTGCACCTGACCGCTTTCGGTTTATGCATCGATATGAGTGACCGTATGTGGGTGACCTACGTATATGCCATGCCATCATATGACTTCTATCCTATGGGTATCCTATCCCTTCGTACAATCATTTCTTATCTAACGTGTCGTCGAAAAATAGATACTATTCAGTTCATTCGAAAAAGACTGCAAGCTGCGGGAAGTCTTTGTACAGAGCAATAGATTGTTTCAATTTCAACTCAGGCTTGTGACAAACTTCGGATCTAAATTGCTCGATGATTTCTCCATGTGCCAAAATTGTTTAAACGTATCATAGCGGGATGTTCACA
>REGL01000008.1:758516-772328 GCA_004194395.1 Aurelia aurita complex sp. Pacific | reverse complement strand
GGGGGGGGGGGGGGGGGGGGGGGGGGCTTAAGAGAGCTTTTACGGTATATCATTTTATAGTGAAAATGTTTGGATATATTTTAAGATCTCAAGAAACTCCCTTCAAGAAACCTTCAAAAGGCCCAAAAATCAAAGGATTGTTTTTTATTCAACCTGTCTGGTGTTGAACAATTGACATAATGTTTCATTCGTAGTCCATAACGCTTTTGATTAATATTTTACCTGGACCTTGTATTCTCCCCTTCTCCCTTCGCATGCGCATACCTTGTTGTCAATATCCTTTTATAGTTTGATTTCTGATTTAGTGTTAGTTTGTGTTTTTGTGTGATATGGCAACTGAGCTGAAATGTCTTCCCATTGCTGGTAGTGGTTTCGTTTGTAATTAGCGCTTGTTTGTAAATTTCTAGTGATGAGAATATATGAAAAATGTTGTTTCGACTTATATCATTGTCTTGGGCTAGAAAAAACCTTTGAAATATCTTTGGTGCTATGTTCTCTAATAATTCGTTGCCTTTCTTTCTTTTCCATATTTGGTTTCTGCTCTTCTCATCATTGGCACCAAATAAGGTAAGATTCAACAAAAGCTATTGTTAATCATGACACATGCCAATCTTCATCTACCGACATTGCATTATCTGCTAAACGAAAACCTGATACTGTTAACGATTTAGGTATTCCTTTTAAGCATCTCAAATTGTCTGAAAAGGATGACAACAATGGATCTAATGGGGGAAGAAGCGAGGTAGAAACGAGAGGAACTGCAGAGAATATGCGAGAAACCGCAGAAAGACTTGTAGTGCAGTCGTCACAAGAAGTTGCGTCATATACGAATGTAGAGAATGTAAATGAATCGAACACATTCACGCAAACCGCGAGTTCCTGCGTGAAGACAACAAACACGACTTCAAATAAAGACCATCAAGTTGTGAGCCTACAGCAGATAGCAGAAACTGCTAGGGCTTGTGATGAAAGGGCTGAAACGAATAAAATGCGTGACACGAAGAACGTTAACGAGAACATGGAACCAGTAGCATTAGGCGTCGAGAAGCAATTATTGGCTCATGGCCTAAAAACAAAACTTGATGTAAACAAACCGTTAGCATCTTTAATGAGTAGTTCTCCAAGTAGAGACAGCGATCAACTCCTGAAGTCTCACTGGACGGGCAAATCTTTACTTGAGTTAGGGACTTCGAAGCGGATTTCAACGGGTCAAGGAGCTGAGAGTCCCAGCACATCTGGTTCGTTGTTGAGTTTTCCGGTCAAAAGCAACCCTTCTATTCTTGGAAGTACGAGCAGTGGATTTCAAAGCCTTATGGGATCTTCGCTTAGCTCGTTAGGCACATCACCCAAACAAACGGTGTTAGAAAAACAGAGCGGAATCCGTTCAAAATCAAACATGGAACTAAATGCGGAGAACGTGAGCTTGGAGCAACTTAGCAGTGTAATGAATATGCCTTCAGGCTCGTTAAGCGCGCTTACAACGAAATCTAGTGGGAGTTCACCAAAGCAAGCTAATTCTGACTCGCAAACAGCAACCACTTTGAAAGGAAACATGCACTCAGATTTAGAGAAACCAACCTTGGAACAACTTAGCAATACACTGAAGATGCCTTTAGGCTCGTTAAGCGCGCTTGCAACAAAATATACTGGGAGTTCACCAAAGCAAGCCAGTTCTGACTTGCAAACAGCAACCCCATTGAAAGGAAACATGCACTCAGATTTAGAGAAACCATCCTTGGCACAACTTAGCAATGTAATGAATATGCCTCTAGGCTCGTTAAGTTTGTTGGGTACCAAGACTTTAGGTACTTCACCTAGACAAGCCAGAATTGATGAACAGGCCTCATCAAAAACAAAGCTTGAGGTTGATATGGAAAAACCATCCTTGGAACAGCTCAGCAATGTAATGACTGTACCTTTAGGCTTATTAAGTTCGTTTCGTACACAGTCTCTTGGAAGTTCACCTGAGCAAGCAAGCTCAGAAAGTCAGGCAGAGAGATCGTCAAGAGTAAAGACGGTATTAGGAGCAGGAATGCCTTCGTTGAAAGAACTTAGCAATGTAGTAAACAAGCCTTTGGGTTCTCTAAGCTCCCTTGGTACTGCACCATCTAGTCCAGGTAGTGCAAATAATCTTACGAGTAGCAGCTCAGCATCGCTTACAGAAGCTTCTAGCCAGAAAACAGTAGTAGGGCTTCTTGGAGACCTAGATATCAAGCCGCTAGGCTCATTGAGCTCACTTGGTTCTGTAGCAAAGCATTCACTTGGGCTTGAATCTGCTTTACTGCCAAGGCAAGCAAAAACAAGCTTGAGTTCAAGTCCAAAAACTAAAGGCCATGTGTCTGCAATATTCCCTAAAGATTCTGTCTGTATGAAACAAGGGAAGAGTTCCTCATTGAGCGAGCTTGCAAGACAAAATGAATTCAAGGATGCTGGTATTCTGAGGGAGACAGTCGTTGAAGCCAAGAGAGAAGAGCTGTCTAGACTGATTAGGCCAGTTCTGGTTACAAGCGAAATAAAGGGGCATTATATGGATACTGGTGAAGCTGATTTGAAAGCTCAACAAATACATGATCAAGGAAATAGAAAGCCCCTCCTCATTTGTAATGATGCTATCCGATACGAAAGCTTATCACAGAACCAGACTTTATCAGATCCAAATAAAACCAAGGCCCCTTCAGGGCTGCGACCGCCCCCCGGTTTTTCAAAGCCAGTTATCAAAGATCTTCATTCACTTGAGGCAGCTGTAAATCTTAGTGCAGGGGGTCAAAGATCGGGAACATCAAATGAATTACAGAAAATGCTAAACTCATTGTCCCTCCAAAACGCTGTCAGCAGCAAGAATAAAATACAGCAAGACAACCTCTTGTTTTCGACTGCGAAAATGGAAAATAGTAATGCAAGATCAAAAAGAAAACTTGAATCCAGCAAGTTTCAATCATCGGTCTCTTCCTGTGCAAGAAACAAAGAAACTTCTAAACGAAGACCTAGCTCATTTGGTACCGCCTTATCATGTACATATGTTACAAAATCAAGTATAAACACAAATAACGGACTTGAAACTAAAGCCGTTTCGGATTTTACGCTGCCGATGCAAATTGATCTGAGAGGACTTTTCGCAAAGCAGGACAATGAATTCATTCCAGTTTTCAATTTCTCCACTCCTTCTCCTGATGATATTGTCCGTGCAAGACAGCAAGGTGCTTTTGCCAGAAGGAAGAAAGCAAGTTCGTCATCAGATTCATGACAAGTCAGTCGAATGACATTTTTTGCAAATTTTGTTTATAATCGAATCTTTTATCGATATTTCCCTGAGAAAACTTTTTATATAACATTCACTTTTCTGTTTCTCTGATGTGAATATTTTATACATTCTTATGCAATCTATGAATATGATGCACTGCGTATTTTCGTTTCTTCTCTGTCCACGGAAACTTTGCGAAACCTTGTTTGCTAATGCTTCTGTTACTCTTTGCAGACACGATGAAATTTTGAAATATCGAAGATTTCTGAAATGTCTAAAGATAGAATTATAGCGAAAAAGCTGGAGTTTCTTTCAAGCCATCAAAGAAATGAGTCACAGAATTTACGTCCATCTTTTTAAAGATTTGGAACCTATGCTCCTCTACTCAACGCAATTTTCAAGTTCCATGCCACAGGAAAACTAAGTTTCACTATGAGCTATATTTTGACCTAATTGTCACAGCGAATAACGCATTTCTCCTGCAACTGCAGTTTTACATAGCTCTTACTGGAAGTCTGTGCTCACAAGAGAACTTATGAAAAGAGAAACGAGGAATTAAAACTGTCGTTGAGGCTGAGAATTCTAACAAGGCGAAATAGATGGGAAACAGTAACTTTGTTTGGAGAAACATAAACCAATGACTCTAACAGGTTTGTAACCGCAAACATGTTTTTTGTACGTTTTATGTACTAAATTGAATGTTGTATCAAGTGGCACTATGAGAGGAGGTTTCTTAGAGAGTATCATAAAATCATTATTATACACCACTTATTTTTTCAGATTTATACAATGATAAGAAAGAGACGAGGGGTGCTGCTGCCATTAACAATGCCCCCGTTTTACCGATTTCGGGCCTGACACTCAACGCTCCATCACAGACAATGGCAACACTTACCCCTGACCGTGCAAATGGATCAGCATATCAGAGATCTGTTAGTTTGTGAGTAGTCATTGGTTAGTTAATGGTTTACAAGAGGGCCTTGCTACTTTTCACGTCATAAGTTGCTTTTTAGTTCCTTTGTTTGGACCTTATTCGGGACGAGTGCAGTTTAGCTGGCCGTGCTAAATGTCATATTCTTTCTGCGGATATTGAACTTAACAAACCTTAACACTACTTACCCTAGCTAACTCCAATTTATCCTAACTTACCCGAACTAACCCCAACTTGCCCTTAAAACCCTTTCTGAAACTGACCTCAACCCTTACCGTATTCGAACTGAGCATCGAATGCTTTCGAACGTTCCTCGTTCTCATTACGAACGACCTGGATCGAATACAACTACATCATCGCCCATCAACTTCATCATTGTTGAACATCATCGCGAGTTCGTGTGAGCATAATTTGTAAATGATGAGCAGATCCCGTGAATTTGAGAAAAAATGTAACAGAGGTACATTTGGTTTCAGGCCAACTTCTCCGAAGCCAAAGGAAAGCAAGCCTCAATTTGGGAATTCGTCTCAAAACGAGGATCAAGGATCGGCACCTTCGTCAGTAACTTCGACCCCTGTAGCAGGCAGAAAATCAATGGCTAAATCTAAAGACGTGAGTTTTATTAACAATTTGATTTATTTCGGCTGTTTGGTCCACATTGCAATATATTTAGATAGTATGCTAAATTATATAGATAGTATGCTGTATATATTACTGTATGCTGTAATATGTATTACTGTATACTGTATGCTGTATATATGCTGTAGATAGTATGCTGTATATATTACACGTGGATTCATTTAATCAACCATTGGAAGGTTGAATTCCGAAAGAGTCTGATCTCAAAGTTTTAAAATGCCAAGGCCTATTTGTGACTAGAGTGACTTATTTACACTATTGGTCTCATTTGATGTACCTTGGATTTTTAATTTAACACATTCACAATGATTTCCTTGGAGGAAATAGCTCCAATGCTGGTTTTGGTTCCTGCATGAATTCAATTCTTTGATTTTAGGCAGTGAATGTTGCAGAAGAGTACAAGAAGCGGCAAGAAGGCAAAGGACTGCTGAATCTCATCGTTATTGGTAAGCTTAACATTATTCTATGCAGTAAATCATCGCATATAAGAACCTACTTTTTTGAAAGCCAGGCTGAAATAGGTTCTTATGTTAAAGGTACCAAGATCAATTTCAAGGTATAAAGGCTTTTGCGGGTTTCATTATAACGTTCACATTATTTCGATAGGCCATGTTGATGCGGGCAAGAGTACGTTGATGGGACATCTTCTTTATCGACTTGGAAATGTGACCAAGAAGGTTATGCATAAGTATCTTTTTCATTGCCAACTATTTTGATCTGGGTCTACGACCAGGAAATTAATAGCATGGGAAATATATTAAGCAAACTCCTAAATGTTTCCAAAATAGCTTTTATTGGCATTTGGTTTCCACGCTTGCAGGCAAACCTCTTCAAAGATCTCGTACATTTTTGTGAAAGATCAGAGAAAAATCTTGGAAATCCCAAAAATCGTTATGAAGTATTACAAATCTCGGAGTCTTTGAAAATTGTAGAAATCTAAGAACAATCTCAAAATCTTTGTAAAATCCTAGAAAGTCTGAAAAGTCTTTGAATACTTTGAGAGATTTCTTAAATCTATAAATCTACCTGTGAGATTGAGACGCTATTTTTTGAGTGCTTCGACTCATTATTTTCCAAGGTGTCCCTGCACCCATTATGGTGTAGCCTAAGATCATTTCATTATTTGAATATTGATTCGAGCAGCCCATTGTTTTGATAGGATCATCCTATTGTCTTGTGTCGCTTATCTTATGAAAGACCTGTTGCTATGAAGAATAGGATTTCGTTGCTAAGGGAAACAGTTGAATAAACTTAGAATCACTAATGAAACATTTCTTGCACAGTCAGCAGCCCCAGTGGCGCAATGGACTAGCGCGTTGGACTTCTAATTCAAAGGTTGTGGGTTCGACTCCCATCTGGGGTGGTCGCTGCTACATATTTTTGCAATTTTTATGAAATTTTCCTAAAAAGTTGCTAAAAATGATGTTGAAAATTTTTCGAAATTTCTTTCAGCTTTTCTCAGGACAAATTTTGTTTAGATCTATGATAACCTAAAACGATCTTGAAATTCTTATTTGAAATTTTGATATTTTTTCAGTCTTTCCAAAACGATATTTTTGTAAAGTTTGAAATGATTGATAAATACTGATAAAAATCGTTAGTCATCTCTGGTCTGGTCTGGTCTTTTTTGGGCCGACACTGAAAAACATTCTTCGTTCTTTTATTACTTATGTATTGTTGCTTTTAACTATATCCCATATAATGATTTGTATCCATCAAATTTAAGTCGAATTATTTCGATTTTCGTCAAATCCTTAATTTTGAAATCAGAAATGAAATGGAATCGAAAAAAGCAGGCAAAGGATCCTTTGCTTATGCTTGGATTTTGGATGAAACAGAAGAGGAGCGAGCCAGGTAGGCCTCTTAAATACATTCATGAATTTAAAGAAAACGTTTTTGAATAAATGATATTGGATCTCTAAGGTGTTCGAGTTTTTTGAAGGGGTGCATTTCTATTTTACAATCATCTTGCAATCGTTAGTTTTGTTGGTGCATCTTTAGGCATTATTGAACAGGCAATTTTCTAGAGTTCGGCCATGCTTTTCCAATGATTGAAGACAAACTTTTTGAGATTTGATTGATTTGTATCGTAAATCCATGGAACAATTTATTTTTTAAAAATCAGCTGTTTCTATTGGGTCAGGAAACATTGCTATTGCGAGATGGCTATTTGGAGAAAGTTTATTTACATTGTCAAAATAGCATGTTCTGTTACTATCGAAAATAATGCACTGAAATTACAATTAGACGCCAATTTGAAACTTTATTTTTAAAATTTACCTAATCCTGTTGCATTCATTTTCCAGGGGGATCACAATGGATGTTGCAATGACTACATTTGAAACGAATACCAAATCGATAACGTTAATGGATGCCCCTGGTCATCGAGATTTTATCCCGAACATGATTCAAGGCACAGCTCAGGTAGGGTCGAGACATNACATTGTCAAAATAGCATGTTCTGTTACTATCGAAAATAATGCACTGAAATTACAATTAGACGCCAATTTGAAACTTTATTTTTAAAATTTACCTAATCCTGTTGCATTCATTTTCCAGGGGGATCACAATGGATGTTGCAATGACTACATTTGAAACGAATACCAAATCGATAACGTTAATGGATGCCCCTGGTCATCGAGATTTTATCCCGAACATGATTCAAGGCACAGCTCAGGTAGGGTCGAGACATTTCATTCACTGCTGAAAGTAGTTGGATTTCGAACGCAAGGCTGTGTACCCAGGGTAGTAACTGAATCAACCATATCTGACCATAGAACAAACGTTTTCAGAAGAATAGGGGCTCTTGGAGTGGGTATATGGCAAAAAATTGAAAACGCAGATTTCCCAATCATTGCACATGAATTGTATACGTTTCTTATCACGTTATGATTAAGCGTTCAAATTATTCAATCCCTTTTCCAAATTTGATAACTGTTAACTCCCAAATTCCACATTTAGAAATTTTTACATTGTTTGTAATAAAATTGATTTGGATAAAAACAAGCTATTCTTAGGTTTCACACATATCTCCACGAACTCGTTGGCCTGGGTAGTTTTTCATTTTTCTAAAGATGTTTGAAAAAATTCTGATATTTCTCAGAAAATTTTAGAAATCATTTAAATCTGTTTCGATAAATTTTTGTAAGAAGTTAAACTTTCTATCTTATACAGGCTGATGTAGCTATCTTAGTTGTTGATGCAAGTGTTGGCGAATTCGAGTCTGGCTTTGAACAAGGTGGTCAAACACGGGAACACGCGTTATTAGCACGATCGCTTGGTGTCAACCAGGTTGTTGTGACTGTCAATAAAATGGATAATGTGAGTTCTTTTTATGATAATTTTTTCAATTTCGTAGATAACAAGCTTTTCCATCCCTTGATTGAAACCCAAATTGTGGCAAAGCATACACATATTTTTTATAAGAAACTGCCCATAAGAAACTCAACTTTCAGATCGCCAAAAAATTAAGAAACTCCAATACTGCGAAAAAATGAGTTAAGAAACTATTTATTTTGATAAAGGAAATCCTTGACATGTTTTTGCTTTACTTTCACTTGTTTCCTGTATCATATTACTCGTAAGGTACTTGAGTAATGTCTAAACATTGGAAAGGCTTAAAAAACCTTGTTTTGAAATGTTCACGAGGACACAGGTGAGCATGGAGATTATTATGGAATCTCTAAGAAACTCGTAAGAAACTCTGAATACTCAAAATCTTACGAAGACAAATACGTGTATTATTTCCAGTTTTTGGAGTGCAAGGGCACATTGTTATTTAGTTGCTCTGGAAGCTTGCTAGTTCTAGAAGATTTATTGGAGGAAGTGAAAAGATCGAAGGAAATCTTTTTGATACTTGACGATAGTTTATAACTTTTCTTTTGACGACCCAAATAGTCCTTTTGATATCCCTTTGATATTTCATTTACTATCAGCCAAGCAGCAACATCAATTCGAGAAATTTAACGTGCTTTCCCTTGACATGAAATTTTGTACAGGGAAATATAAGAATACTTGTAACAAGCTCCATAAAACGTGGCAATCTTTTTTGATGAGAAACTGACCTAATCTTTTTTTCTACTTTCATTGTAGGTTGGTTGGTCTAAGGACCGCTATGAGGATATCGTTGGAAAAATGAAAAGTTTCCTGAAACAAGCTGGATTCAAGGTAACTGCACTCATTTTTTCTGAAAATTAATTTTCAATTTATTCATCAATTTCTTTTTATCAATATATTCAACAATATCATCGTATCAAATGTGTTGATGGGCATTTGGGAAATAGGTGTTATTGCTGAGATCATCAAATTGTTTTTGCCAACACGGGGCTCAAATCTTTCAAAAGGTCGCTGTAAAATTGTATTACAGTTTTCTTGGAATTGAATGGCTTGGAAAGAACTTGGGGCTTTTTGCTACAAGCCTGCCATGGAAATTTATTGAAATCTCGATTAGTTTCAAAATGGCGGCATTTGTTAAATTTGAGGCTACGACGTCATAAAATTGCTAAATCCTAAACCAGAAAAGCTACAGATGTCTGCTTGCCACCATATTGTAGATCTTCATAAACTATGGTTTTGTTGAAGGTTATGTCATTTTGCCTTCATTTGTTTAGGATTTACGATCATCTAAATTTTTTCAAATTTTTCCATGAATTTTTGCAAAAATAATTAAATTGCCACCATTTTGAAAAAAATCAAGATATCATAAAAAATGTTCACGGCAGATCTACAGCAAAGTACCACAAGTTCCTTTCAAGCCATTCAATTCAAAGGAAAAAGGTAATAGAATTTCACACCCACCTTTTTACAGGTTAGAAAGATTTGAGCCCCATGTTGATTTATAGCAAAAAACCTTAAGTTCCTTCCAGGCCATTTAATTCCAAGAAAACTGTAATAGAATTTTACACCGACCCTTTTAAAGATTTGAGTCCTATTACCCTGGTTACCAGAGCCAAAAAATAATAAAACGAATAGAATAATGTTGAGGCTCTGGTACCCAGGGTAGAGCCCTATGTTATGTTCATCATTTTTTCGCTTCAGGATAGTGACGTAAAATACATTCCATGCAGTGGAATGACTGGAGAAAATTTAATCGACAAAGCTAAAGTGCCAGAATTGGTTGCATGGTACAAAGGAAGCTGCTTAACTGAACAAATTGGTAACTATCACTTTTCTTTTCGATTAATTGCACGATCAATTCCATTGAAATTGCTTCAAATGAGAAGTTGTTGGAAATTTTCTTTCATTGTCATTTCATGATTTTTACAACTGGATTTGCATCCTCATTTCATTTTATTTCATTTCATCAAGAATTCAAGCTATTTATTAACAAGCAACATTTCTACGGTAGCTAAAAAACATACGCAATTTAAAATACAAACTTTTAATACTACTTTCTACCGATTTAATAATAGATGTGTAGCTTAGGACACCTAGAAAGAACTCTAATGAGCTTTCGGGCTAGGTGCCCGTTGCCTCTGTCCAGCTAACATTCAGCGATATTGAAATTAATACGAATAAATGTTTTTTTCACACTAACACTGGCAAAAATTCTAAGAAGAAGAAAATAAAAACAAGGGAAACATAAAATAAAATAATCCCTTGCACCTGGTTTTAGTTTGCTGGCCTGTTAGAAAGCGTTGCCCCATTTCATCTCATGCCCAATTCTTTTGTACAGCTGCAGGCTTGCCTGATTTGCGATACACTGAGTTTTTTTATGAGAAACTAAGGTCCGGGGCTGGTTGGTAGTTTCTTTAATATTAGGACACTTTTGCTACCAAAAGTTTCTAATTGATTTTTTCATTAATTTGTTTTATTGCATGCAATTAATTTTTTCATATTTTTAATGCCGGGAGTGTAGGGTTAATTTATTTCTGCTAGAAGGGCTCTCAAAGTACTTAGCAAGATCTCAAAACATGTGAAAACATGGTTTGCACTCAAAACAATGTCAAAACAATTGCTATTACTGTACAGTGTTACAAAAGTTTTGAGTGACTTGGGAAGATTTTTTTTAAAGCTGCAAATTACAAATGTTTCTTAGCTTTTTCAATCAAGGTAGCACGGTTTCTTAACTTTCAAAAATGGAGCCTACTGTTTCTTATAGAAAAACATAAGATCCTTTTGGATGATTACAAAGTCCGTCCTGAGCTAATAAGCAAGCATAAGAAAATCTGAAAATTGATTTCTACATAACCTCAAATGATCGTTGTGATGCTGTTTTTAGCTACAGTCAGAAGGACGAGTGTTGCTGCTAAAGTCACCTTCAATAGAAAATCAAGCGCCTTGTATGTCTCAAATTAAATGTCATGTGAGATTTACGATAATGCAAAATTACTTATGTTTACGCAGAACCCTGCAGAATGTTTCTATTCGCGGGCAGCTAGTTTGAGACAAGCAGTCACGAAAATAACCTCTGTGCAGAATCGTATGCATGAAGATGTTTTGGTTCAGTGTGATCACGTGCCTTCCCCCAGTCAATGGGGCCAATTTTTGCTGGAATTCTGCACCTTTCCTCTCAACTTCACCTGCAACGTTTGCACCCGTAGCTGTGCATTGTGCGTTTGCATTGCTATGCGTTTGCATTGTGCCAAAGTTTTGTTACCTGGACATAACTATCTCTTCTACTGGCTCATTCCATTACACAAAGAAAAATTTACACGATAAAGGCGCCAAAGCTCTATTTCCGCTAGTCAGTCCATGAGCGATAGGACACCAAGTGTGTGCCACCTTAACGTTATTTTGGTAGCGAGCCACCTTAATCAATTGTTTTTAGTGTTTTGCCTATTTTTACTTGGTAGTGAGCCACCTTATCGCGGTTTCGCCATTTTGAAATTTTTGGTAGTGAGCCACCTTAAGTGCAGATTCACCTTAACCGTAAAGCCCTGAGAGGGAAAAACTTTTTNCTTACTTTCTTTCTTTCTTTCTTTCTTTCTGACTGACCTGGAGCCCCCTCTTAGATTACAAAGTTGGACTTTGTAATCAAAAATGAGGTGGATGTTTCTTTTATTTTTAGGATTTTAGATGTGGGTTTTCAGGCTTTTGAGCTTTTCTGTGTTTTATTGTTGTTAGCTAGTTAATAAATACGTATTTTTTGTAGACAGATTCAAGCCACCAGAGAGGCCCATTGACAGACCTTTTAGGCTCTGCGTATCTGATGTTTACAAAGGTAAGGGCAAGTGCAATTTTTCATCACGTCATAAACATCATTAGCATTTGTTGGAGGCTTCTGTGCAAATTTAAAAATTTTTAAATTTTGCAGTCAATTGTATTATCGAACTTCAGCTAAAGTCACTACTTTCAAGAGGTTTGGATAATTGACAAATTCTGAGCAAGCTCAAACTTACGTGGTTAAAAGTGGAACAGTAAAAAGCGTCTACCAAAGTCTACACTATATTTTTTTTATTCTTGTTAAAAAGCAGATTTTAATTTCTCGGCTTATGTTGATAGAAATTGAAGACCCTCAATTTCCGAACTTTTAGTTTAAATATATTTGCCTAGTCCTTACAATTGTACAACAATTTAACTGATTTTGTGAAACATAGATTGTCTAACCTCGATTTACACCGGATTCGTCTCTTGTTTTTCTCTTTGAACCTTCAAAATGATGCTCGTCGTGGTCCTTGTACTGAAGTTCCCAGGCTAGATTTTACGTAAGACGTGCTTAGTTTGAAAGTTGTTTCCTTTCTTGGCATGTAGTTAAGCAGCCCTTGCGTCAAACTGTGAAGCTTTGTGAACTGTTTTGTGTTAGAGGTTTGTATTTCTGTCGACAGGTCAAGGTGGTGCGTTTCTTGTTGCTGGTAAGTTAGAAGCAGGACATGTTCAAAATGGTGACAAAGTTTTACTCATGCCAGCTGGAGAACCTGGATCAGTAAAAGGTCAGTCATGAATTTTGTCTTCCTGTTTTTTTCAAATAACATCACTGTCTTTCTGTATTGTTGCCTTATTTAATGAGTTTCTCTAAATGCGAGTTACAGTAAATCCCCGCATATAGGAACCTACAAAATTAAAAACCTAGAGGCTGTTCTCCCTAACTTATGCACCTTGTAATTAAGAACCTGTTTCAGTTTGATGAAAAATATGTTCTTATTGCAGGGGTAGTAAAGTTGATCCTTGATCGTCGTTATTAAGCTGATTTTTGTCCCAGTTTGCTGTTAAAGTTTGAATCTCCTCCCCTGCTGTTTGTAAGTTTAGGTTTAGTTATTAGGTCCATAACAACTCTACCAAAATAAATTACAGGTCTAAACATCTTTCATGCAGACTTTAAAAGGGCCTATACAGGGACCCTTCAAATAAGAACCTTCATACGTTGAAATTCGTCTTTGTACCTTTAAAATAAGAACCTATTTCAGCCTGGTTCTCAAAAAGTAGGTTCTTATACGCAGGGATTTACTGTATGACTAGCGATTATTGTTAAGTGTCCGTCTTCTTTTGGAAGTGTTATATACTCATCTTAACGTCCTAGACTTTTCTGTCCTATCATTGCTAATGCTGCAATGCCGTCTTTATTAAAACAACCTCCAGACAGATTTTGTCAGGCCATGGGAAATTCGTTTCGAACAAACTAAACTCTCGGAGGATATACGTTTTTAGAACTTCAAATCATGTCAATTCTAATTGTCCATCACAGGAAGATCACTTCGTTTACAGTTTGATAATTTGAGAATTTTATTGATAATGCTGTACTTGTCTCTTCTAGCTCTTGCCCAACGAGATCTTTCAGTAAGATGGGCAGCAGCTGGTGATCACGTGACTTTGACTGTCACTGGTGTAGATATGGCTCATGTCAGGTAAGAAGATTTTATAAAGCTCGTTAATCATCTCGAAACAGTCTTTAGTTTGTAAAGTTGTTTTACAGATAACGTAAGATAAACCTACCAGGTGTCCGAAAAGAGTACTCCCGTTTGAAAAATCACCAACATTTGATTATACGGCCGATCCTCAAATTTCTTTTTTGTCAAGTAGATGAAGGACCAAATTTTTTTCTAAGACATAGCTGATCTTGTAA
>REGL01000008.1:726320-749096 GCA_004194395.1 Aurelia aurita complex sp. Pacific | reverse complement strand
GGGGGGGGGGTTACTTAGTATATTTTGCTGACGGGATGTGCACTCCTTCCTAGGTATCGTTTTCGCCTCTTTTTTTCTAACGCTGGGTATCAAAAGAAGGCAATTTTTCTAAAGCTGGTTGTCAAAAGTGTTATTTCATTATTTTTTGACGAATTTTTACGTTTTGAAGTATACTTTTCACCGAATTTTTCTAAAGCCGGCTATCATTTCGAGGAAAACATTCTAAAGCCGGATGAAAACAATTTTCTTGGAGTGATCACTCCCGTACAAATAAAGTCAAGTACCTCCCCCAGGTCTTTGTGCCATAATTTGTGGATCCAAGGCAAATTTTTATCGTTTGTACTGCACCTAATAATTGAGGTATCACTGTGTCTGATTTTAAAGTAGCCTAGAAAATTCAACACTTACCGCATTTTGGTTCATAATAAACCCCATGTGAATAGAATGATAATGACAAATGTGCTGCATCAATTCCAACTGAAATTGGTCCTTTGGTGAAAATGGCAATTTTCAATGCATTCTGATCTCCAGATGTTACATTCACATATCCTTTCAATTTTGCACCAATCACAATATCATCTTTCTTAAAGTGACAATACCCATTCTGTCAAAATAGAAATGTTTGAAATCATAAATTTTTGCAAAGAAATGACAAGACTGTTTTCCGAAACTTTAGCTTAAATTTTTAATGAACATCTGTGTGTTAACTTATTTTTATTTGCATCAAGAGAACATATCTTTCGTGCTTGTGAATGCCATAGCTGCGGAATTGTGAACTTTTCCGTGAAAAACCAATTACTAACGTCTAAAGAAACTCTTAGGTTCTAGGTTCTTGTGCAGTATAGCAAAATCTGTGCAGGATTTAAAGGAAACAGCATCAAATGTTTGTAGTCAGCAACACAAAGTTCCAGACCCAAAAAGGTTCCTTTTCGGAACTGGGGTCTAAAACACAGCCTACAAATTTTTCAACACTCCAATTTATCTACATGTTTCTCTGTGAATTTGAAAATTGAATGGAAAGCAGTCTTCGTTTGAAGGACCATTGGCATCTCAACGAATAGCAATATGTCTGATCTTATGAAAGCTAAACCAAGTCAATTTGTCACAAGAAGGGATTGCTAACAGAGTTAACTAAAAGCTAGGAACAGCGGAGCTTGGGAGGGTAGGTAAATGAAATTATAAAGAAGTCTTACAGCTCCAAGGTATGGTCCATAACTATCTTCAGTGGCAATTCCTCCATGTTTCATAATCCATTGATATGAACGGAAATCTTCACCCCCATCACAGCCATTATTCCCAAACCCCCATGAACAATCCATCAGGTTTTGTTGGGAGAGACGCACAAGTCGGCCAGTNGTATAGCAAAATCTGTGCAGGATTTAAAGGAAACAGCATCAAATGTTTGTAGTCAGCAACACAAAGTTCCAGACCCAAAAAGGTTCCTTTTCGGAACTGGGGTCTAAAACACAGCCTACAAATTTTTCAACACTCCAATTTATCTACATGTTTCTCTGTGAATTTGAAAATTGAATGGAAAGCAGTCTTCGTTTGAAGGACCATTGGCATCTCAACGAATAGCAATATGTCTGATCTTATGAAAGCTAAACCAAGTCAATTTGTCACAAGAAGGGATTGCTAACAGAGTTAACTAAAAGCTAGGAACAGCGGAGCTTGGGAGGGTTGGTAAATGAAATTATAAAGAAGTCTTACAGCTCCAAGGTATGGTCCATAACTATCTTCAGTGGCAATTCCTCCATGTTTCATAATCCATTGATATGAACGGAAATCTTCACCCCCATCACAGCCATTATTCCCAAACCCCCATGAACAATCCATCAGGTTTTGTTGGGAGAGACGCACAAGTCGGCCAGTCTATAGCAGGGAGGAAAATATTTATGACTGTGAAGGTAAATTACACTTTGCGAAATTAAACGATTTGTTAACAGAAATAGATGTATGGAGTAAGTGGAGCTTCAACCCCCATGCAGTCTTGGTCAACAGTTTAAGAACACATTTTAGTCGATTACATTTGCTCGAATTTAGCCTGCAAATGATGTTTATTTGTTTTAAGTCGTAAAGTTGTCATACATTCTGTACTTAAACTTACTTTCAAGAAAAGTGCACCCTCGATTGTGCCAGTAGTCCCAAAACTCCAACATGATCCGCAAACGGCTTGGTCTTTCACTGGTGTCACAGCACCTATGAAACGTTTGAAAACGATGATGGCAGTTCTTACTTAGATTGTACGAAAGGCTGTATAATAAATCATATGCCTCTGGCNATGGTCCATAACTATCTTCAGTGGCAATTCCTCCATGTTTCATAATCCATTGATATGAACGGAAATCTTCACCCCCATCACAGCCATTATTCCCAAACCCCCATGAACAATCCATCAGGTTTTGTTGGGAGAGACGCACAAGTCGGCCAGTCTATAGCAGGAAGGAAATATTTATGACTGTGAAGGTAAATTACACTTTGCGAAATTAAACGATTTGTTAACAGAAATAGATGTATGGAGTAAGTGGAGCTTCAACCCCCATGCAGTCTTGGTCAAAAGTTTAAGAACACATTTTAGTCGATTACATTTGCTCGAATTTAGCCTGCGAATGATGTTTATTTGTAATTAGTCATAAAGTTGTCATACATTCTGTACTACAACTTACTTTCAAGAAAAGTGCACCCTCAATTGTGCCAGTAGTCCCAAAACTCCAACATGATCCACAAACGGCTTGGTCTTTCACTGGTGTCACAGCACCTATGAAATGTTTGATAATTGTGATGTCAGTTCTTACTTAGATTGTACAAAGGGCTGTATAATAAATCATTTGCCTCTTGCAGTTTTGCTGTCTTCTTTTCTGTTCCTGTTCATTGCCATACTCTATCTTCAAATCGGGGATGGCTCAGTGGTAGTACGCTTGGTTACCAGCCTGAAGGTTGGTGATTCGAATCCTCGCCCTGCCGAACCTGCTACGTAGATTGAGGAGAGTCGCCAACTCTCTGTAATTCCAGGCTAAAGGAATAACGAGGTGTGGTCACATCGAGAGGAAGGACCAGGACGCTGCTTAGCTTCTCAGTGTCCTCAAACTAACTTCGGATGCTAGGTAGAAATATAGAAGGAGAAAAAAATATTCAAATCTGCTGTTTTGGGTGAAAAATGTTGTTTTCTTTGGTAGATTGTGTGCATTAAATTAAACACCTTGATACCCCTAATGTAAGAAAGATGAAGAAGTTTATCGTGAAGCATAGCTAAAATTTGTATACACAGCACTTTATGGGAATTGATGTCATTCTGTGGTACAGCAATTAGGTAGTGTCGCGTAATTTTGAAACAAAATTCCAGACCATCATACCTACCGTATAACCTCCAGTTATAAGATGATGGGACATCTTCAGGTCTCAACTTATCAGGCTTAAATTCTTGTCCGCCATTGTATTTTCCATCTGACTTTTTCTTGCCTCTCAATCTCTTCAATTCTCCTTTAGTTTGATCTGCCAAATGGTTTATCTTGACTTTGTATGTTAGGCCTTTTCGGTTTATTGAATGAATAAACCTGGAAGGAGATTTGGTGTTGTTATTCTTGACAATATTTGTCTATAAATTCACGTCATTTAAGATCATGTACTATGGTATGAAGGCTGTTATTTTATCAAGCGTTTTTTCCATACCTAATGGATTATTATTATTAAGTCTTTAATTTAAAGTTGGCAAACAGCTACAATTGCTAATTAAGGCCATCTCTTTCCAAAAATACATACAATGTTGTAAGGAAAATACTTTTAGGATAGAAAAGCTAAACCAGGGTAGACTACTTTACATAATCTGCATTTTTAAGGCTTTCATTTATGGGCTTCAATTAAGTCTTTTGAATATCTGAAGGGTCAACAATTAATGATAAAGATGTACCTCAAATTCTGCCTGAAATTATGCTGCCTTTTGTTGAACTCATCGCTTCCTCTATTGATGTAATCCTTTCCATATTTGGTCGCAAAATCATTGAACATTGGGAACAAATGATCCTCATTGGTTGGGTGCATGTATTCTTGCATGGGATTGGCCAAGATTCGTCCCTCGTGACCAGGTCCAGGGAATCCTCCACACTTGATACCTAAAATTGATAGCAGCGCACAAAATCATAAGCATGGTGTGTTCGAATGCAGATTTGTTGCTTCAGAGACAACGATACATGCTAATACTCGAACGACCCACAAGTATATTGAAAGAGAAGTATCAACGAAGCTCTAGGGCAGCATTTACTTAATGGTATTAACAGGTAGTTATCTTACGCAGTATTATATGAATTTTGCAGATAATTTCGGTGCAAAAGGTCTACTCCATAGATTGAACAACCAGGGGGAAATGAAAGTTGCCTTCGTACGAAAGAACAGATACGTTTTCTTTATTCTGCAACTTTGCATGACTTCAATTGGATGAAAAGCTTGCCAGAGCTTGACACCTCCTGTGCAGAATGATTGAAATATATTCCATAGTATCCCTTTGGTAAATTTCTAATGGTTTGCAGAAGCCTAGACTTGCCCCAAGTCTATTTCGTCAAACATATTTCGTCAACAAAATTGAAGTTTCAGATAGACTTATTACAGTTGACGAAATAGAGTTGGGGCACAGAAGCCTAGCTATAACCCTTGTCGTTTTCAGCAGGGATATGTATTAGCTTTACGTATGAGAAGCAAAACTAACGCCAAATTCCAACTTGGCCTCGGTTGCTTCAAAACTGCTTTCGAGGCAAGAAAAGTCGTTTGCCCTCCTGTCCCATAGAGCTCCTTCGCACTTACCTTTAACAGGCGCATCAAACACACTGTCATCAAATTTTGTAGCGTACGAGTCATAAGTGATCGTGTATTTATCATAATGAGAACCAAAGAGCGAATCATAACCCATCATTTCATAGAATTTGGGTTCTCTTGTATCTTTAGAGACATGAAGAGTGTATGTGTTCACTTTTGTTCCAACTGTATGCACGAAGCGCCATTCCTCAACATAGTGACCTGCCCGGACTGTGTATCTCTGGAACTATGAAAGAAAGAAAACTGCTTTGTATTATGCCTCCTGTTTCATCGATGAAGTATGGTGCTACTATATGAACAGAGACGTTAAAATGCCTTGTGTTAACTGCAAAAGTGCCATTCCCTGAAACAACGTAGGAGTCATACTCAAAGGAGTTCTGTCACACAGCTGATTGGCTCGTAAATCAATAGGGTCCTATTGTTGTACACTCCATCGCCATTGTCCCTTGAGGTGCAAAATGGTGCCTGTTTGTGCAACAATAGGATCCGATTGTTTTCAGGAGCCAATCAGCTGCGTAATAGCACTCTCTTAATAAATGTCACGTTGACCAAACGAATTCTTGGAGGGGAGGGCTTTTGGAGGACGAGAGTTTCTCTGAAGCCATTAGAATTTGAATCTTACATTGCAAATGTTTCATTATTTTACTGGTTTGCTTTACTGTGTTTGAACTGCGTTCTTATAAAAACGTTTCAAAAAATTTCATATACGCTACCTTAAACTGAGCTGTGAGAGGTAACGTAGCCTGTCCAATGACTTTAGCCAGTTTTGTTCCATTTACTTGGAAGCAGGATTTCTTGTTTAGAACAACTTCATTAGTCATTGGAGATATCTTGAACGTTTGTCCTGCAAGGCCGAGGTCCCCTCTTTGCACTGTCTGGTCCATTCCTGCAAAAAGTAAAACATTTGGTCATCATCATCATCATCATCATCATCATCATCATCATCATCATCATCATCATCATCATCATCATCATCCTTATCCTTTGTCGTCAGTTTATTGAGCACTGCATTCCGTTTTGAAAGGGAGCGACTTTTTGAATCTACGTATTTTTATGAGCAACCATGGGTAGTTAGACACTGCTGGTGTGTTTCTATGAAGGAGCGCTTGGTAATATGTATCTGCGGAGGAAATTTTTTATAGTACTGCGGAGGAGATATCGAAAGAAATTTCCTCCACAGATACATATTACCCAGCTAGCCTGTTTGAAAAAGCAAAGAACAATAAAAGTGTCCTGTAAGCGTATTACCTTTATATGGCCATATATGGCATTATTATGAGTGCAACAAAAGTAGCCTGTTTGAAAAAGCAAAGAACAATAAAAGTGTCCTGTAAGCGTATTACCTTTATATGGCCATATATGGCATTATTATGAGTGCAACAAAAGTAGCCTGTTTGAAAAAGCAAAGAACAATAAAAGTGTCCTGTAAGCGTATTACCTTTATATGGCCATATATGGCATTATTATGAGTTCAACAAAAGTAGCTTGTTTGAAAAAGTAAGGCACAATGAAAGTGTCCTGTAAGCGTATTACCTTTATATGGCCATATATGGCATCAAGATACTACAGCCGCAGCAACTACTGGGCTCACATACAAAGCATTCGAAAACTGGCCACGTGCAACTTTACGTTTTCTAAAAAGCATTATGCAACGTAGCTGTGTCAACCTACAAAAATACGGTATGCCTGGAAAAGGTATTGCATACATGTTTCGTATCCTGGGTTCCAGAGCCTCTATAAACGTTAAGAGAATGATTTCCAAAGCCACTCTTTGGGGGTAAGATAAGATAAGACATCTGTAGATTGTTTTCTTCATTCTTGTGAGATGTTTTATTTTGAACCAAAGCATTTACACTCCATAGTAGCCATTCAAACAGCACACATATTTTTTGGGACACCCTATCAGTAATTTGCAAAAGCGATGATGGTTGAAATACTCTATCCAGCAAATTATCTAAGCTATTATAGGCGTGGTTTCTCTGCGTGGTTTAGATTAGATTGTAAATTTTGTAAATAAGTAGGCCTTAATTAGCTGTAATTTTAGCTATGGTTTTGTTTCAGCCTACTTTGTAAATAGATAAATGATGATAAAGATGATGATGATGCAAAGAGTATTGATGTCCTATCACCCATGATCAAGTTTTCGTGACACAATTCCTTATTATTTTTTCCCAGATATATTTTGAAGTAATGGTTGTAACAGAACATACCGTTTTCTATCAAACACGAATTCAAATCAATAATAAATCTAAATAACATTTAAAATCAATATTTCGTTCACCCACCCACCATGTGGTTGTTACATGCTCAATCCCTTTTTAACAATAGTTGACCTGCATGAACACGGATACTGTTTACTTTTGCTTGTTGTTGGAAACAATTAAAACATGATCTTTGCTTCTTGTGTTATTTCTTTCCCTCAGACCCAACTTCAGGTTTTAACATTCTACCCGTCATCATCTGGTACTTTGTTCGATAAAATGCATTTCCTCCTACCCGCATTTACAGTCTAATTATTGCACGCTAAAGTTCGCATCATCTTGTACTTTGTTCAATGAAAATGCATTTCCTCCTACCCGCATTTACAGTCTAATCATTGCTCGTTGTTCGTATTTTCTTCAAAAAGTAAAACCACTCACAAGAGGAGTTTCAAGCAGTGTTGTCGCCTCCACCCACAATTTTAGCAGGGTTTAGTTACTGTAAAACTCCATTTAGCCCCCTCTCTGCTAAGCCCGCATCTCCTATATTCCCCTCCCTTCCTAGCAAAATATTTGAATAAGCCCCCGTCTTTTTAGCAACCCNCTGGTACTTTGTTCGATAAAATGCATTTCCTCCTACCCGCATTTACAGTCTAATTATTGCACGCTAAAGTTCGCATCATCTTGTACTTTGTTCAATGAAAATGCATTTCCTCCTACCCGCATTTACAGTCTAATCATTGCTCGTTGTTCGTATTTTCTTCAAAAAGTAAAACCACTCACAAGAGGAGTTTCAAGCAGTGTTGTCGCCTCCACCCACAATTTTAGCAGGGTTTAGTTACTGTAAAACTCCATTTAGCCCCCTCTCTGCTAAGCCCGCATCTCCTATATTCCCCTCCCTTCCTAGCAAAATATTTGAATAAGCCCCCGTCTTTTTAGCACCCCCCCCCACTTTTATTAAATGCCAGAGGTTACCATTTATATTGCAAAGCAACATGGCTTGGTAATTTCATAGTTCCTTTCTTATGACTATGGTAATTTTGCTGTGGTTTGGCGAAAAACTGTGCCGAATTTATATATTTGACTCGTAAAAAAAAACTAAAAGCTATCATTTATATATCCTTGTCACTTGGTTTTGAACTTTTCTCTTGTACGTAATAGGTGCAAGTCTCATTTGTTCACAGCACATTTCCCCATCTTCCATCATTGTCTTATTTCATGTGATAGATTTGACCAAGATTGATTTGATCAATGACACGTTCTTATTTCATTCATTCATTCATTCATTTTAGAATCGACAAAGAATCAAATGACGATAAAGCTCAAGGTAGGACGATTCATCCTTGTAATCGTGTTCATACTTTTTACGTAATTCATAGTTGCTTAGAAATTACGACGTTAAGAAGCTCATCTTTGTTGAAATCAGATCAAAATGATCAACCTCCTATGGTTAAAAACAATGTTTTTGTCGTAGAACATGCGTTGATCGTCTTATTCTTCGTTTATTACGTTGTTCTTCGATTTGTTGCGCTAGATAAAGAGGTCTTTGATGTTGTCTGGTGTTGTTTTTGATGCAGTCAGAGCATGAGCGTTACACCATTTAAAGAACGGCCGCCATCATGGAAAGTTTTCCATATTTAATTGTATGAAATGTTTGACCCCAGATTTGGATTCCACACTCAAAACATAGTCTCCTTCAAGGTTTCGAGTCCCTAGTATTCTCCAGATTGATTTTACAGTGATAAAGAGTTTAAATTTTTTATGGGATTGACCGCAAGAATTGTTCCGGAGTAAACTTTTACCCCCGAACTGTTTTTGTGGTCGAATCCCTACAACGCCCTGTTAGGCTTTTCCTTAAGAGCGCAAATAAACTTTTTTTGCGGCAAAGACAAGGGCGTTGTCCTATAAAACAGTTTGTGGTGACTGATACCTTAGGAGTTAAGTAAACTTTTTTTTGTATAATTCATCCATAACGATATTCCTTCAGTTAAAAATCCTACATTATAAATATGAAAATATAAATCTGAAACTAAACTGATGCAAGCATAATATAGTTAAGCTTTTCTTATCTTCCAGGGAGTCGTTCTTGAGTAGCCTGCGTGCAGTCAATACCTAAGGAAAAGGTTCCTTGGGTTCCTTTTCCTTGGATATAGTCTGCACGCAGGCTATTCTTTTGGGGAGGGGAGGTATACTGATCTTCCAGGGAATCGTTTTGAGGGGGCTTGAATTTATTATCAAGGCTCATTAAATGCCTATTGAGATTTAAACTGACACATCGAATTGAGTAGCTGTTTAGCAATAGCTTTATTCTTGGTACAAATTTAAGCGACAGGGTAATCTCCATAATAATAATAATAATAATAATAATAATAATAATAATAATACGAATATTTATACAGGATAACCTATCAGCATAATGATTATGCTGTTATCTTAAGGGTCCTGTCATAACCATAGCCTACAATTTCCCATCTACCCTCTTGTTGTTTGTTTGTACTTTTTGAAGACGGCAAACTGTGTTTCTACCAAGAGAGACAGAAAAGTAGGAGGCATTATTGTGGTAAATGCATAAGCTACATTTTGGATCCAGTCCAATTTTGACCGGAGCCGCATCTCTCTGCTTGACATGAAAAACATGAAGCTTCAATTAATCTTATGAAAATTCTTCCTGAGCTAACATCTGCAAAGTTCTCTTGATTTATCAGAATTTATCAAAATCAGCTCAAGTCAGGTATTTTTAATTTCCATAGTCAAAACTATTTCGCGGAAGTTTATTTTAGATCATCAAGCTTACCACCTTTTCAATACACAAAATATCATTGTCTTGTAGAATTTGAAATTTTGAAATTTGCTTCTCATTGCTTTACAGGGTTTCAGTGGCAAACGAAAGCACCTTATGTCGTTCTACCAGGCTACCCAAACCGAGGCCCTTTGTTTTATTTCGTGTCAAAAAGAGGCTCCAAGGAGGTATTGTTCATTTTGCTACATATAGGAATATTACGAGGAGAATTGATTTGATAGTTCCGAAAAATGCCAGATTATGAATAGAACGCGTACACTGAAGTCTTGTATTGATAATTTGTATGGAGCTCAGGGGTAGCCTGTGTCCCAGACCCCAGTTCATTTCGGGTTTTAATTTCCCCATAGACCCCGACGTATGGAGAGTTTGGGAGTGCCCCCTGGGGCCTGGAATGAAATTAATTGATGTTTCGATTTTCGATGAACATCAAGTTCTTTGTCGCCATCTTTAGCGTAATCGTCTGTTCGTGTTTGGTGAAGTTTCGACTTCCTGCCAATACTCTGTTTTCATTTTATCTTTTCTACTCATGTCTTGTTGGGGAGACGAGATACGATTTATCCGAGGAAACGTATGCCTGCCCCCATGCAGTAGGTTAATGCTCATGCGCAGTAGCGTTTTGGGTTGAAAATCTGTCGGGCGCATGAGCATTAACCTACTGCACGGGGGACACATATCTTTCCTCGGACAGACCGTATCTCGTCTCCCCAACAATGCCATGTTAGCCCCTCAATCAACGGATCATAGTCTGTCTCCAATTAGATGTCCCCTGCAAATGCCCGCGAATAACAACAATCGAAGAGGTTTTGAAAGGGAATTTTGCATTTTCGCAAATTTGAGACAGACTTGAATTCATAGAAGCATGCAGATACCTGAATACAAATCAAACTACTAAGTAAAGCATTATGTAGATCTAAGAATAATCACATCTCTCTTTTTTTACAGAATGATAAATATAGCACCGTTGGCGAAGCTTTTCAAGCTTTGCAATTTAGGAGAGCAACGAGAGATTCAAGAAAATTCTTATATGTTTGTCGGGTAAGAAATTAATCTTCTCTCTGTGTACTGATGAAATCATTGAAATGGTACATATTTGCCAGAGACAGAGAGGGAGACATTACATCATGTGTTTCTACAATCACTTACAACATTGTTGAGCCACCCTCAGATTTTCGGTTTTTTGCCTCTGCTTCCTCCCCTTCCCCCAAGTCAATGTTGAAAAACCACTCAAAAGTTGCCAAACCACGCCTGCCAGCATGGTCAAGTACTTTTTCCCAAACAAAATTGACACGGGGGCAAGGGGGGCAAAAATGTCATTTTTTCCAGGGTGCCTCAACAATTTTGTAAGTGATTGTACCTCCTCTAAGACAGTGAATACAGGTATCTGTCATAGGAGACTGGCGAGAAAATCTGATGCCTTGCCTGTTCTCCAAAGCATGTGATTTTGAAGAAAGAGATACATATTTCGGATAGAGGCTTTTTTCATTGTTAGAAGAGGAGTGTTTTTATAACCTGCTTGCAATAGTCTGCACGCAGGCTAAGTTTTTACCTCTCAAGGATACAGAACATTTTTCCATTAACTTACATGCAATTTTGTTCCGAAATTTCAACAAGGTACAAAAGTTGCCTTGTTATTCTTTTAAAACTCTATAGGCAAATTATTGGGAAAGTAGTTTATTCATTTTACCAATTTAATGTAAGTGCTTGTCCTCAATAGACCATGATAGCTGAATGAAAGCAAGAACATTAGACTAGGAATATGCCTAGAATTAATTGTATTATTCCACCCGACGTCTCTCTTTATACTAACTTTTGCTGATGAAACATTAAATTGCAACGGAAATTTCTTTTTAGCTCCTCGAAGTATTGATAAAAAATGATCACATCACACCTGCTTGTGGAACAGCAAGAAAACAACTTAACCTCACTTTAGAAGAAATTGTTCTCACCAGTAAGTCCTTTTCTCTATTTTCCCCTACTTTCCTTTTCTTTGCATATTTGAAGTTAGTTGATGGAGATAAATAGCTAACGCAAGAGCTGCATATGCATGTCTAAAATTAGCCTATTGTATTTGACGATTTCGATACATGCAGGAGTACTTTCTTCTTGGACAAGCCGTACATCAATAATGATTTTTACAAGCTCCGTCTTCTTTTATCAGATAACAAGAGTTGCTTATGTGCTTTTTGTACCTAATTTATCAATTCTTTCCTTCCAGCGCTTGATACAGAATGCAATTTACATCTTGCCAAATATCTGGTTAATTTATCAAGAGACCATCTCATGCGGGGTAAGTTCATTTACAATCTGTATGCGTGGTATCATTAAACAGCTAGAAAAACATAAGATAGCTTTGGCGTTCAAATCTTTAACCCTATTTGCACTGGGCGATTTTTTAGTTACTTTGTACTGGGGCGTTTGTACTTGGAGGGCAACTGCCCCTCTTGCCCCTTCGCTATCTACGGCCTTGACCTGCACGTAAGAACGTAATGGATTAGGAACCAGTGGCGTGCTGGCAGGGGGGGCAGGGGGGGGCAGGGGGGCAACTGCCCCCCCTGCTGGTCGAGTTTGAGGGGCGCCAGAGAGAATTTCTATCTTAGAGGCCGCCGAAGGCGCCCTGATCAAATAGTTAGTGAACGAAGAGAACTTCTTGAAACATCGCAATGATACTAGGATATCAAATGGAAACTCAAAGAAGGCGCTGTTTAATACCGGGTGTCCCAAAAAAATGTGTACAGATTTGGTTGACTCCAGCGATGTGAATTTAGCTTTAATCAATACCTACTTACTCTCAAAATGTTCCTCGATAGTTAATTTGAACATAAATACCTCGTTTGTTGGTATTGGTGCTTTAAGAGCAGAAATATCAATCTTGAAAGCTCAAATTTGCGTCCANCGGGGTTTAGTTACTGTAAAAGCTCAATTTAGCCCCTCTCTGTTAAGCCCGCATCTCCTATATTCCCCTCCCTCCTAGCCAAAAGTTTAAATAAGCCCCCATCTTTTTCAGCCCCCCCCCCCCACTTATGTCAAATGCCAGAGGTTACCAAAAATTTCCCATTTAGTTTGCTAAACAACTTTGCTTGGTAATTTTGTTGTGTTTTGGAGAAAAATTTTTTTGTCGAATTGATCTATTTTGACGCGTAAAAGAACTAAAAGCTATCATTTATATCCTTGTCACTTGGCTTGTGAATAAGACCTCGACCTTCTCTCTAATAGGCCCCCTCTAGAATCTCTAAAACTAAATCAGCCCGGCAGCTAAAATCTCTTACAAAAGTGTTGGACACCTATTGAAAAATCGAATTTTTGTCCCCCTCCCCCCGTTTCAATGTTGACTGCATTGCAAAAGGTATTTTTCATGCAGATCCATCAAAAGAATGATTCGCCAAAACAAACAACATTGATAGGGGGGAGGGGGACAATATTTCCAAAAAACGTAGATTTTCGTAGGGGCTCAACGCTTTTGTAAGAGATTGTAACTCTCTCTTAACTTTATCAACGTTTCTCTTGTACCCATCTTCCATCCATCATTGCTTATTTCATGTGATAGATGTGACCAAGATTGATTTGATCAATGACACGTTCTTATTTCATTCATTCATTCAATTTTAGAATCGACAAAGAATCAAATGACGATAAATCTCAAGGTAAGACGATTCATCCTTGTAATCGTGTTCATACTTTTTACGTAACTCGTAGTTGCTTAGAAATTACGACGTTAAGAAGCTCATCTTTGTTGAAATCAGATCAAAATGATCAACCTCCTATGGTTAAAAACAATGTTTTTGTCGTAGAACATGCGTTGATCGTCTTATTCTTCGTCTATTACGTTGTTCTTCGATTTGTTCTTCGAGATAAAGAGGTCTTTGATGTTGTCTCGTGTTGTTTGATGCAGTCAGAGCATGAGCATTACACCATTTTAAAGAACGGCCGCCATTATGGAAGGTTTTCCATATTTGATTGTATGAAATGTTTGACCCCAGATTTGGATTCAACACTCAAAATAAAGTCTCCTGCAAGGTTTCGAGTCCCTAGTATTTTCTATATTGATTTTACAGTGATAAAGAGTTTCAATTTTTATGGGATTTGACCGCAAGAATTGTTCCGGAGTAAACTTTTACCCCCGAACTGTTTTTGTGGTCAAATCCCTTACAACGCCCTGTTAGGCATTTCCTTAAGAGCACAAGTAAACTTTTTTGCGGCAAAGACAAGGGCGTTGTCCTATAAAACAGTTTGTGGTGACTGATACCTTAGGAGTTAAGTAAACTTTTTTTGTATAATTCATTCATAGCGATACCCCTTCAGTTAAAATCCTACATTATAATTATGAAAATATAAATCTGAAACTAAACTGATGTAAACATAATATAGTTAAGCTATTCTGATCTTCCAGGGAGTCGTTCTTGAGTAGCCTGCATGCAGTCAATACCTAAGGAAAAGGTTCCTTGGGTCCCTTTTCCTTGGATATAGTCTGCACGCAGGCTATTCTTTTGGGGAGGGGAGGTATACTGATCTTCCAGGGAATCGTTCTTGAGGGGGCTTGAATTTATTATCAAGGCTCATTAAATGCCTATTGAGATGTAAACTGACACATCGAATTGAGTAGCTATTTAGCAATAGCTTTATTCTTGGTACAAGATGTAATCGAGAGGGCAATCTCGTCTCCATAGCATACAATTTCGCATCTACCCACTTGTTGTTTGTTTGTTTGTTTGTTTGTTTGTACTTTTTGAAGACGGCAAAGTGTGTTTTTACCGAGAAAGACAGAAAAGTAGGAGGCATATTGCGGTAAATGCATAGGCTACATTTTGGACCCAATCCAAGTTTGACCGGAGCCGCATCTCTCTGCTTGATATGAACAACATGAAGCTTCAATTAATCTTATGAAAATCCTTCCTGAGCTAACATCTGCACAGTTCTCGTGATTTATCAGAATTTATCAAAATCAGCTCAAGTTAGGTATTTTTAGTTTCCATAGTCAAAACTATTTCGCGGAAGTATATTTTAGACCATCAAGCTTACCACCTTTTCAATACACAAAATATCATTGTCATGTAGAATTTGAATTTTTGAAATTTGCTTCTCATTGCTTTACAGGGTTTCAATGGCAAACAAAAGCACCTTATGTCGTCCTACCAGGCTACCCAAACCGAGGCCCTTTGTTTTATTTCGTGTCAAAAAGAGGCTCCAAAGAGGTATTGTTAATTTTACTACATTTATGAATATTACGAGCAGAAGTGCTTTGATAGTTCCGAAAAATGCCAGATTATGAGTAGAATGCGTACGCCAAAGTCTTGTAAAGTAAGTCTTGTATTGATGATTTGCATGGAACTTAAGGGTAGCCTGTGTCCTAGACCCCAGTTCATTTCGGAGTTAATTTCCCCATCGACCCCGATGTATGGGGAGTTTGGGAGTGCCCCCTGGGGCCTGGAATGAAATTAATCGGTGTTTCGATTTTTGATGAACATCAAGTTCTTTGTCGCCATCTTTAGCGTAATCGTCTGTTCGTGTTTGGTGAAGTTTCGACTTCCTGCCAATACTCTGTTTTCATTTTATCTTTTCTACTCATGCCTTGTTGGGGAGACGAAATACGGTTTATCCGAGGAAACATATGTGTCCCCTCGTACAATAGGTTAATGCTCATGCGCAGTAGCGTTTTGGGTTGGAACTCTGCCGGACGCATGAGCATTAACCTACTGCAGGGGGGGGGGGACACATCACACGTACATTTCCTCGGACAAACCGTATCTCGTCTATCCAACAAATGCCATGTTAGCCCCTCAATCAACGGATCATAGTCTGTCTCCAATTAGATGTCACCTGCAAATACCCGCGAATAAGAACAATCGAAGTGCTTTGAAAGGGAATTTTGCATTTTCGCAAATCTAAGGTGACATATAATTCGAGACAGACTTGAATTCATAGAAGCATGCATATACCTGAATACAAATCAAATTACTAAGTAAAGCATTATGTAGACCTAAGAATAATCACATCTCTCTTTTTTTACAGAATGATAAATATAGCACCGTTGGGGAAGCTTTTCAAGCTTTGCAATTCAGGAGAGCAACGAGAGATTCAAGAAAATTCTTATATGTTTGTCGGGTAAGAAATTAACCTTCTCTCTGTGTCTGCTGTTGAAAAGCGTTAAGAACTGATCAAATCATCGAGAAGGATACATCTTAACCAGAGGCAGAAAGGGAGACCTTATATCATTTGTTTCTACCTCCTCTAAGACAGTGAATACAGGTATCTGTCATAGGAGACTGGCAATAAAATTTGATGCCTTGCCAGTTCTCCAAAGCATGTGCTTTCGAAGAAAGAGATACATGTTTCAGATAGTAGTTTTTTTTCTTTGATAGAAGAGGAGAGTTTTTATAACCTGCTTGCAATAGTCTGCACGCAGGCTAAGTTTTTACCTCTCAAGGATACAGATAATTTTTCCATTAACTTACATGCAATTTTGTTCCGAAATTTCAACAAGGTACAAAAGTTGCCTTGTTATTCTTTTAAAACTCTATAGGCAAATTATTGGGAAAGTAGTTTATTCATTTTACCAATTTAATGTAAGTGCTTGTCCTCAATAGACCATGATAGCATAATGAAAGCAAGAACATTAGACTAGGAATATGCCTAGAATTCATTGTATTATTCCACCCGACGTCTCTCTGATACTAACTTTTGCTGATGAAATGTTAAATTGCAACTGAAATTTCTTTTTAGCTCCTCGAAGTATTGATAAAAAATGATCACATCACACCTGCTTGTGGAACAGCAAGAAAACAACTTAACCTCACTTTAGAAGAAATTGTTCTTACCAGTAAGTCCTTTGCTCTATCTTGTCTTGTTTATTTTTTCATTCTCCCCTACTTTCCTTTTCAGTTGTATTTTGCCTTTCTTTCAAACCTTTTATGACCAAACTAGAAGCTGGATACACGAAAAGAAATTAATGTAGTAATCATCAATTTTTTTGCAGTTTGATACAAAGCCAGGCAGCCTAAAAAAAGAACTACATTTGCTATTTCTGAAGCCAATCACAAGATCAACTTTGCCTGGGAACATAATTTGGCCTTTGATTTACTTACCAAAAATTGAAATTTTAAGATCAGCCATGAAATCAGATTTTGGTGATTTTTCAAATAGGAGTACTTTCTTCTTGGACAAGCCGTACATCAATAACGATTTTTACAAGCTCCGTCTTCTTTCATCAAGAGTTTTTTGTGTGCTTTTTTGTAACTAATTTTTCCATTATATCCTTCCAGCACTTGATACAGAATGCAATTTACATCTTGCGAAATATCTGGTTAATTTATCAAGAGACCATCTCATGCGAGGTAAGTTTATTTACAATCTGTATGCGTGGTATCATTAAACAGCTAGAAAAACATAAGATAGCTTTGGCGTTCAAATCTTTAACCTTATTTGTACTGGGTGATTTTTTAGGTACTTTGTACTGGGGGGCGTTTGTACTTGGGGGGCAACTGCCCCCCTGCCCCCTTGCTATCTACAGCCTTGACCTGCACGTAAGAATGTAATGGATTAGGAACCTCCAGGCTAACTTCTAAAATTGTAGGTTCTTGTATTGCACGCGGGTATTTACTGTTTTTGATATGAATGATTTATCCCGTAGAAAAACACATGTATTATGGCATTCCAGCATCGTTTGACAAAAGGTTACAAGAGCTTACTGATTTGCAAGGAAAATTAAAGAGATTTAAAATAAAGAAGGTAATATTTTACTTGGATGCCCTTCCTGATAACAGAACAATGCATCAATAAGTGGCTTTTTGGGAGACACTGTTCATGTAAATTATCTCCAGAAGGGATCTAACTATTTTTCTGTTGCGAGATAAAAGCATCTTGCAAAATTTATTTAAGATGTTAAAATGATAAACATTGCTTAGCTTCCCAAATCAGAATCGAACGATATTTTGCTACATTTTGTAGAATTTTCGAATATGCACAATAGTGATAGAAGCTCTGACGCCCCTCGATCGAACCTCTCATATAAACATGGCTTTGCTTCCCAATGGACCTTTTAACCATTCAGAAAAGAATCAGAATCGAACGATATTTTGCTACATTTTGTAGAATTTTCGAATGTGCACAATAGTGATAGAAGCTTGAACGCTACTCGATCGAACCTCTCATATAAAAATGTGTAAAAATATTGCTCGATCCAGGCTCTTTTGTAAAATAGCTAAACGGTCTATTATTGGCAAATACCTGTATATTTTTCATTGCTTGGCAGCTCTATCAATGCGATGCAATAATCGAGTTGATTTTCAAACGTAACGAACAAGAAGAGAGTGAAATCAAACAAGTTGTCTCCTTGTGAAACTGTATTTTTCTATGCAAGATAAAGTAAGTCGAATTTGATATCTAATAATTAGAAAATGGAAAATATTCATGATTTATAATTTGTCTTTTCAGTTACGAAAAGGTATCACAAAAGCTTCAATGAACATTACAGATCTGCCCGAGGATTGTTTGAGAACAATTCTAAAATGTTTCTCTGATCATCAAGATATTTGTAATCTTTCCCGGATAAACAGGTGAGAACGTTTATTGATCGATCATTCTTTACTTCGATTCTTCATCAGCTAAAGTGTAACGTAATCACTTATAAAATCACTTGAATCACTTTTCAAGATGATGAAATGTTTCTCTGATCATCAAGATATTTATAATCTTGCAAAGAAGGAGCCGACGAAGAAATCAATCAATTGGCAATTCCGTTACATCGAATTTATATCACTCAAAATCAGTTAATCAAGCATTATCAATGTGTATATGATATCAACAAATCGAGTTAATTGTTCTTCTCCTTTCCAGGCATTTTCACAAAATATGTAACGATCAAGCAGTGTGGAGAGGCCTCTGCCGTTTTCATTTCTCATCCACTCAGGTACATAATTTTCGAGTCATTTCCATGACAAGTGTGAACATTTTATCTTTGCACAATACTGTCTGTGACCATTTTTTCCAGCAAACTCTTTGTAATTTGTGACTGCGAGCAGCGGTCACAGTGGCTCGGACTTTTCTTGCTGTAGAATAAGACTAGACATTTGGCGAATATTTAATGATTTTCAATGAGAGTCACTATAACTAGGCCTACCTAAAAATTCAGTCTCAATCTTCGCTCTGCATTTGAACCTACTCACGTTAAGCTATAGATATGTCTGTCAAGTAGCCTTGGTCTTTATTGGTATGCTTAATTTTGGTCTTTCTTTCAACTTTGTTGAAAAATTTGTTTTTCATTGCTATCACCAGCTGGAAAGGGCAACAGTGGATCTGTATCCGAATTGGAAAAACTTCTACAAAAGACTTATAAGGTAGGCCAAACATCCAATACAACATTATAAGAATCTCACACACAGAACTTACATTATAGAGGTTAATAGCGTGAATTTTCACTTTGGTGAGCCTGATCTCAAGCTAAGACCTAGTTTAGACATCGTTTTTTTGCCGTGTCGAAGCGAACTGTATTATAAACGACAGAATCTGCCGTGTCTAAAAATCTGAATTAGACATAGTTTGTTTGCCGTGTCGGATTGAAATTAAAATGGTTAAAATAGCCATTTTTCAAAATGCACAAGCGCAGTGGCTGACCACACATAGAAACCGCGGGCCATTGCCTAGAATTGATTAATTAAACGCAGCAGAAATACGATGTTTAAATCAAGTGGCTTTTCTGCCGTTTGATACGACAGAGCTGGTGAAGTCCTGCCGTTTTATCTATTTAAAACGGCAGGTGATTTAAACATCGTTTTTTTTGTCGAATTTGATTGACACTTAGAAATTTTTAGCAACATCTATCAGATTCGACACGGCAAGAAAACGATGTTTAAACTGGGCCTAACAGGTTAGCTACTAACCATGCCAAACTGCTTCATACAACTCCTGGGAACTGTTTGCTAAAGAAGAGTGTTCACAGCAAAACAATAGTGCTTTAGATTTTTTAATTCGTTTTAAGTGCATCTTGAAGCCATGCTAATATATTCTTGCTAGGGACCCATAAGTTTTTCCCCCTACGCAACCTGTCCTACACCACTACCAACCGTCAACATCATAGTTATTTCTGTTTGTTGGCCATTTATTTGAAACACAGTCATACTTTGTTTCACAACGTTGAAGCTTTAGGCTTATTTCTGAGGCCTCAGATGTAAACAGTTTCTCCACATTCAAATTGAATGTTATCTTTCAACAGGCGATCAGCAATGCGAGAAGTATTTGCAGACATATTACAACTTTGTTCACATTGCCATTGTATGTTCTGGAAGGTATGGCTTTTATTTCCATGGTTTTATTTTATTTCCTGGTGGAAGAAATGCTCAAAGATCTTATGTTTTTCTGTATTCACAGAAGGAGCTCTTCCTAAAATATGTTTTTTTGTCGTCTTATTTTATATCGATTATTCAATTAAATCTAGCTCGCTATATGCAGTAATATATGCTTTGAACTAATCCAAATCGATAAATTAACCAACAAATACACAGCATGTGTATTTGACATGATCTAAGTTTGCTTTCTTTTGGCAATGAAAATTATTATGATTGTATTGTTGAAGATCTTGAAATTGTTTCATTTCAAAGCAGTTAGATTCAGCTGACTAACTTTGAATTAAAATTTGATTGTTTCAATAGACCTTTTAGCTAATCTGAAAGGAATCAGAATCGAACGATATTTTGCTACATTTTGTAGAATTTTCGAATGTGCACAATAGTGATAGAAGCTCTAACGTCACTCGATCGAACCTCGCGTATAAAAATGTATAAAACTAACGCTCGATCCAGGCTCTTTTGTAGAATAGCTAAAAGGTCTATTGCCAAATGAACGCAAGGTAAAGCAAAGTATTGATCACAGCTGACAATCGTTCTATTTGTAGTTAGTGCCATCCCACTTTTTTCATCATTATTCAAGCTATTTAGATTTTTGGTGGAGTTTTGTCTCATTCAGCAGTCCATTCCAGATTTGACGGCCCAATGATCGTAGGCTATTAGAACCAAATGTGACTTCATGTGGTCTTTGATGTCTATGATGCTGTAAATCATTTAGATAAATCATATGGTCTTAAGAGTCGAACTTGTCATTACAAGCATAGGGCTCAAATCTTTCAAATTTTTAGAAAGGTCGGTGTAAAATTCCTTTGCAGTTTTCTTTGAATTGGATGGCTTGAAAGGAACTTATGGTGCTTTGCTGTAAATCTGCCGTGGCAATTCTTTGATATTTTGATTTTTACAAAATGCCGGCAATTTCATTAGTTAAAAAAAAAATCATGGACAATTTTGAATAAGTTTAAACAATCGTAAATCCCAAACTAATAGAGGAAACATTATATAACCTTCAAGGAAATCATAGTTCATTAAGGTCTAAAATTTTTTTTTTTTTTTTTTTTTTTTTCTCATCCACTCAGGTACATAATTTTCGAGTCATTTCCATGACAAGTGTGAACATTTTATCTTTGCACAATACTGTCTGTGACCATTTTTTCCAGCAAACTCTTTGTAATTTGTGACTGCGAGCAGCGGTCACAGTGGCTCGGACTTTTCTTGCTGTAGAATAAGACTAGACATTTGGCGAATATTTAATGATTTTCAATGAGAGTCACTATAACTAGGCCTACCTAAAAATTCAGTCTCAATCTTCGCTCTGCATTTGAACCTACTCACGTTAAGCTATAGATATGTCTGTCAAGTAGCCTTGGTCTTTATCGGTATGCTTAATTTTGGTCTTTCTTTCAACTTTGTTAAAAAATTTGTTTTTCATTGCTATCACCAGCTGGAAAGGGCAACAGTGGATCTGTATCCGAATTGGAAAAACTTCTACAAAAGACTTATAAGGTAGGCCAAACTTCCAATACAACACTGTAAGAATCTCACAAACAGAACTTACATTATAGAGGTTAATAGCGTGAATTTTCACTTTGGTGAGCCTGATATGAAGCTAAGACCTAGTTTAGACATCGTTTTTTTGCCGTGTCGAAGCGAACTGTATTATAAACGACAGAATCTGCCGTGTCTAAAAATCTGAATTAGACATCGTTTGTTTGCCGTGTCGGATTGAAATTAAAATGGTTAAAATAGCCATTTTTCAAAATGCACAAGCGCAGTGGCTGACCACACATAGAATCCGCGGAATTGATTAAGTAAACGCAGCAGAAATACGATGTTTAAATCAAGTGGCTTTTTGCCGTTTGATACGACAGAGCTGGTGAACTCCTGCCGTTTTATCTATTTAAAACGGTAGGTGATTTAAACATCGTTTTTTTTGTCGACTTTGATTGACATTTAGAAATTTTTTAGCAACATCTATCAAATTCGACACGGCAAGAAAACGATGTTTGAACTGGGCCTAACAGGTTAGCTACTAACAATGCCAAACTGCTTCATACAACTCCTGGGAACTGTTTGCTAAAGAGGAGTGTTCACAGCAAAACAATAGTGCTTTAGATTTTTTAATTCGTTTTAAGTGCATCGTGAAGCCATGCTAATATATTCTTGCTAGGGACCCATAAGTTTTTCCCCCTACGCAACCTGTCCTACACCACTACCAACAGTAAACTTCATAGTTATTTCTGTTTGTTGGCCATTTATTTAAAACACAGTCATACTTTGTTTCACAATGTTGAAGCTTTAGGCTTATTTCTGAGGCCTCAGCAGTAAACAGTTTCTCCAAGTTCAAATCGAATGTTATCTTTCAACAGGCGATCAGCAATGCGAGAAGTATTTGCAGACATATTACAACTTTGTTCACATTGCCATTGTATGTTCTGGAAGGTATGGCTTTTATTTCCATGGTTTTATTAAGGGTCCTAGGACGACATTAAAATATCTTACCTATCCAACGTTGTGCTTGGTTGTTTCTTTATTGATTATGCTCTTGGTTTTTGCTTTTCAAACTACATATATCCCATGTTTTCTCAAGTAGCATAGGTTCCAAATCTTTATCTCGGCGTAAAAAGATTGGTGTAAAATT
>REGL01000008.1:710865-725246 GCA_004194395.1 Aurelia aurita complex sp. Pacific | reverse complement strand
AAAAAAAAATCATGGACAATTTTGAATAAGTTTAAACAATCGTAAATCCCAAACTAATAGAGGAAACATTATATAACCTTCAAGGAAATCATAGTTCATTAAGGTCTAAAATATGGTGGCAAGCAAAAATCTGTAGCTTTTCTAGTTTAGGATTTAGAAATTTGATAAGGTCAGCCTCAAATTTAATAAATGCCGCCATATTGAAACTAATCAAGAGATCAATAAATTACCACGGCAGATTTACTGCAAAAAACGCTAAGTTCCTTCCAAGCCATTTATTTCAAAGAAAACTGCAATAGAATTTTACACTGACCTTTTTAAAGTTTGAGCCCTATGTTGTCATTACACAGTAACAAAGATGCACGTTCTGTTTGATCCAATTGTCGTCTTTAACAGACCGGGTTATTTCGGGACCACCTGTTGTATTGCATTTGGCGCTGCCTGGTATTAGATTTAAAAATTTTAAACTAACTGTAGGCTTGTAAACATGCATGCTGCTTCTGAAGTACTCTTACCCTTTCACAATCCTCACTCAGACTTAATAAACACGTTCTTTCTTTCATAGTGGTCCAGCCATCCTTGCACTTACGATCCAACAAATATAGACCACAAGCCACCAGTGTGCATTCCAATAACACCGAAAGGATTCCTGCATCTATTTGAAACGTAACTGACGAAGCATGCATGTTCCATGTATTATGCCTGGCACTACATACTCCAATCCTGCAGTGGTCCGGGCTTTTTAACTGTCTGCTGTTTCTGTGAAGCTACATAGCTGCATTGGGTTGTCTTCTGGCGCGTTCAGAGCGGGGAGCAGTTGACAATACTGGCAAACGTTGTGCAAAGGAATGGAGCCAGTTTCTGATGAATATATTCTGTAAATACCATATACCAAGAAACTACTTCATTCATTTTGAGCTGGATAATATATATGGAAATTAGAGTAATAACTATTGAACTGTGTATACTTGTTAATTAATCGTAGTCGCAATCAGTAAATGCATTCCGTAAAACAAAGAGCCTAATTTGTGAACATTCAAAATTTAGTAGTTTCAAGCTGTGAAAGTTAGATTTTTTTGCAGCCTGTAGTAGGATGTCGTATGTCAATGTAGAGCTTAATTCAAGCCTCTCACTCAGTCTAAAAGTAATCTACGATTCTTGCCTGCTGCTTTTAGAATTGAATTTGTGATTTTTGGTAGCTTTGAGTTCAGAAATCCTATTTGATTCATCCCATCTTTTCTAGACTTGTGATGACAAAGTTAGTTGTAACTCCCCATTTTTAAAATGGCTTGGCCGTTGGCTGTAAAATAGTCATTAGGCATGTTCTCTCGCTTTGTAAATAGAAAACATTTGAAAGCTTTTAAATGTAGTACTCAACGTTTTAATGAAAAGATGGTATTCATTTTATTCATGAAATGTAGAATATGAAGTTTAGAACAGAGTGTAAATAGTGTTACGAATATAAAATGTCTCCAAAGTGTACAAAGTTTGTCTTATTCGCCCAACGAAATTGTATAGTCTGGAAGATGTTCCAGTGTAGCAGTACAGTTACACTCTTCTTTGCTGTGTGGGGATAGGCTAGTATTATCGTGGGTAGTACAGAACATGACACAAGAGTGCAAGGAGGTAGAAACAACGTATGCTGCATGTTCCATACCCATGGATTTGCAATGTTTTATTCTCTGTTATTACCTGATTGACGTTTCAAAAACGAGGGCTTTATATTTTCCTGTACAACACAAAACCGGTGAGTATGCGCATAATCTTTCCATGTTCTTGCATTAAAGCTGTCCTTTTTCGGTTTCCCTTGTCTATGGTTTGCTTGGTTTGCTATGGTTTGTAGACTTGAGGGCAATAGGCACTGGTGAATACGTTCGTTTATAAATAGAAGAAAGAAATAACCGCACTAACACGTTTTTGTTTTGAGAGGTCGTCACGTGTCACTCTCGATAATTTTGGCCCATTTCACGTATTTGGCTTCTTCGCAACAGCGTTTCCTGCAGGAGATAATTCTGATTTTCGAAATGATTTGAGACGAATAGTTCCACATTTTTTGGGCACTGACGTGCTTGGGGGAATAAAAATATCTCAAGATTTTGGATAATGCTTGTTTCATAGTGGGTCCAAATCTAGATATCAGTTGTGATTGGCCCACTTAGCGAACCTGTAGCAATTTGTAAGCCAATCAAAATTTGCTGCCCATCTTCAGGAGATTGGATGCAGCGAAGGAGCATTGTTGCGCAGTGCATCTCTCAGTGCTCTAACCTGGTCTCTATCTCATTCAAAATGGCTGCTGGGAAGAGAAAGCAAAAAAAGCATACATCTGGATGAACATCTAATTAATTATTAAGGTAGAGTTTATTTGATTTCTTGGTCTATTTGCTATGTAATTGGACTGTCGAGTGTTCAAAAGAAAGGCTGTTTTCCGAGAATAGTAAAAGGAAAGAGGAAAGTTGCGCTATTCAAGCACTGTGTGTCTTTTTATTTAGGCCAATCTTTCTTTTCTTTGGCCTATTTACTACGACGAGGAGTGGGGTAGAACAACCCCTTATCCAAAAGAAGAAAAGGGTCTACAAAACTTATGACAAAAGCTTGCTACTGCATCTATGGGTTTACTCAGCGGCTGAGCTTTTCTTACTCAGGCCAGAAAAGAGAATCAGCCCAGCCCATGCCATACATGGTGGTAACCAAAATGGCAATACAAACATCCTGGAACCAGTGCTGTGCTTTCAGAATATTTTCTACTTGGATTCTCACACAACTTTCGATACTTTATCCACACATATCTTTATTATTCAGACAGCTTGCAAGTAGTGTTTTGGGGCAGCTCTCAAAGAGCCAGGGTGGAAAGTTCGTTTTTGGTACGCCAAAGGTTTACGCCACGCCAATTGTCTGAAGACAATAGGCCCATTGTTTTGCCATTTTTCTTGATGTCGCTATACGCCAAAGATATTTGGCGTAACATACATGTTTTCCAGCGTGGTCAAAGAGCTGATCTCTTCCATCGATAACTCGCATGGTACCTGGTTGGAAACTTTGTAAAGTGTGCACCAAAGTTCTTTGGTGTGCAGAATCAGGGAAATTGATATAAAACAATAGACTATTGTTTGGTGTGCATTTTGCAAAGATTCTAGCCTTGGCCATGAAACGTAAGGGTACAGCAGTTGCACCCCCATGTTCCTACCATTCTAAATTTTTGGGCTTATATATTCAACAAAATGAAATGAAACCAAGCAAAAATGAAACAATTTTACCTCAAATCCTTAAAATCAACACCTTTTCTTTGAGAAATTTTTGCAAAATAGGCCCCTAGGGGAAAATTGTTTTGTTGATGTTTGAGAGTTGAAAACAATTTCATAAATTGGAAACAGTTTGTTTCGTTCCTAGGGGATCGATTAGGGAGAATCAAATTTAAATTTGGTGCCAACGCATGGAAAATAAATTATTTAAAATGAATTAATGTCTCTCTTGAGATCACCTACACAGTTCAACCAAAATTCATCCAGCAATGTGTTTAGCACATTAGGAATCTCTAAACAATCGCTTTCACATAAAAATTGTTTTACCGCTGGTGAACAAAGCCAAATTGATTTGGTTTCGTTTTCTTGAATATGATTTTTCATCAGCAATTTTTTTGCAAACCTGACATCTAATTTGAGACAGACTTTATGTCACTAAGTGGCAAATTTTAAAATTCACAAAGGGTATAAACATTTCAGTAGGTCTCTTGCAAAATTTAAGATGAATGGATGGATAATGGATGCTTTTTATCAACTTATAGATGCTTTGTCAAAATTCATCTATGTTATCTTACCTTCAGCATTTCTAGCTGTACACAGTGCAAAGTTTGGGGGGGGGGGGCAATTCAACAAAACATACTTGTATACTGTATACTTTCTTATATTGTTTTTGAGGACTGTTTGGGTAACTGCCTCTATTATGCTGCTGACTTCTTTGTGCTGTGTATGCTTCTTGTTGCATTATTTTGATGAATCTCATTTCTTTTGCAGATGCAGAGTGCATTTTTGCCTTCTTGGGAGTAATGTTGACAAATTATTAAAGAATTTGATAAGCCAAGAAAAATGCTGACAGATCTAACGTTACATGAGTATGCTGCTACTGGTGATGTCAAACAAATTGAAGCTCATGTCAAACTGGGCAAAACTGCAAGTATAAATGACCAAGATGATGAGTATGGGTACAGGACACCTTTGCATATTGCTGCTCAGAAAGGTAAGTGAATGAAATCTTTAATACTGTATGTAACACAATAAAAGCTTTTGCTGTGCAGTTCAGGCCACGGAATACATTTAAGAACACAAAGATTCTCAAGAATTCTTAAAAAATTCGCAACAATTCTTCATGGCTCAAGATGTTTGGATGACAACAAAAATTTCTAACAAGATCTGTAAGCATGTAGAACTTCTTTCAAAAATTCTTAAGATTTATTGAACAGGAAAACTGTGTTCATATACCCAACCCAAGGCCAGTACTGTATAGCCAGCCAATGATGACTGTTTTCAAGTGAGAACTGACATGACATCTGACACTGGTCACAGTAATTGTTGGGGATACGAATCATCAAAGTTCAAACAAATGGTTATCCACTGAAAAGCAAACCGGTGCTTATCCGCTTATGCGCAGAAGGCGTGTTTGGTTTTGTAGAAAGAATGTGGGCAGAGAATCACTGTTGAAATGAGGATTATACAAGAAACAAAGAAATTCTTGGGCATGGCAATAGGTTTCCCGGCTGTCAATCTGCCTTGAACTTTACCCGCATAACAAAGGCTCAGACAAAAAGGGCAGTCATTGGTATCCTCAACAAGCTCACATTTCAAGGTTCATTCAAATATTTGTCTCCTTTAAAAGGAAGCCAATGGACCAGAAATCAATAACATCATCAAGCATATTTAACTTAAATATAAAAATATACTTTCGATGGGAGACAGACAAGGCCTTCTCCACTCATCAACTCATGGGAAATTCTACCCACACCCTTCTCCGCATAAATCCTAAGTCCAGACCATACCAACATAACCTTTTCAGATAAAAAGTCACTTTCTGAAATTTCTCTTTGAATATGGATGAAAGATGTCACAAAAATATCTTGGTGTGTCTTTTTCCCTGTGGGTGACACACAGCCAAAAAGTTGGGGGTCCCATGTGGATAGGTGTTGGCCATGATTTATTTCTGTAAACAAACCATTGCTAATTTTCATTTTCCTCTTAAATTCATATTATGAAAGATATTGACTCAAAGTTAAGGATTTAGTGTTGGCAGTTTGTTCAAGACAAACGTCCTTCTTTCGATTTTGGGTTGGCATATTGTGTTTTGATCCATCATTTGTTTTCTTGGCAAATAAATCTAAGCCATTGTTTTAATCCTGATTATTGTGAAATTAATGCTTGTAAAAACTAAACTTGAACTTCACAGAGCTATGTTTGCAGTTTTAGGTAAACTTTACAAGAGCTGGCTTTGTCATGAAACAGTGGAATGTTTGAGGACTTTTGATTTTACTTTGAATGGTGGAGCTTGCATAATTAGGCCGGTGTTTTTAGGGTCTGGTAAATAAGACTGAAGGCTAATATGCATCTACAAGAGAGCTGATGTATAAATTTTTCATGAGAAACTCATGATGATAATGCACCTTCCGTTTGATTTAATGGCTTGAAAGAAATTGCGAGAACTTCACTATATTCATATCAAAGTATTCATATTGATATTAAATTNCCTGTGGGTGACACACAGCCAAAAAGTTGGGGGTCCCATGTGGATAGGTGTTGGCCATGATTTATTTCTGTAAACAAACCATTGCTAATTTTCATTTTCTTTTTAAATTCATATTATGAAAGATATTGACTCAAAGTTAAGGATTTAGTGTTGGCAGTTTGTTCAAGACAAACGTCCTTTTTTCGATTTTGGGTTGGCATATTGTGTTTTGATCCATCATTTGTTTTCTTGGCAAATAAATCTAAGCCATTGTTTTAATCCTGATTATTGTGAAATTAATGCTTGTAAAAACTAAACTTGAACCTCACAGAGCTATGTTTGCAGTTTTAGGTAAACTTTACAAGAGCTGGCTTTGTCATGAAACAGTGGAATGTTTGAGGACTTTTGATTTTACTTTGAATGGTGGGGCTTGCATAATTAGGCCGGTGTTTTTAGGGTCTGGTAAATAAGACTGAAGGCTAATATGCATCTACAAGAGAGCTAATGTATAAATCTCTCATGAAAAACTCATGATGATGATGCGTCTTCCGTTTGATTTAATGGCTTGAAAGAAGCTTCGAGAACTTTGCTGTATTCATACTAAAATACTCCTATTCATATTAAATTATTTATAACACAAAATCCCTTTAGCATGAAATAATACAAGTTAAAGTTACAATCTATAAGATGATTTAATCATAGTGATTTAATATAATGTACAAAAATAAAAAGTAATTTTTGAACTGTTGGGGCCTATTTGCTGCTCTTCCAGGGAGTCATGTTTCAGGGAGTCATATTAGATTCAGCCCTTGAAGTGAGTTTTTAAATATCTTTTGAACTGCGGTAAAGTTGAGAGTTCCCTGATTGGGATAGGGATGCTGTTCCATGCAGCAAGAGCTGAATAATGGAAGCCTTTTTTCACATAATCAAAGTTATATCTTGGAGTTTAGATGTCCTTGCAGTTTCTCGTTCTGTGGTTTGAATGCAAGAATATCTGGTGTTTGTAGTTTGAATGCAAGGATATATAATAAGGCATAATTCCAAACATTCTAGTTGCTTTGGAACTTCTCGTAATAGCGTAATAGCGGAGGCGTCTCCTAGAGAACCTTGTTTCTTTCAAATAATATTTTTTCTTGTTGGCAATTTTGATTTGATTTGGCGTGGCTATCTAGACCTTAGTTCAACAAAGGTCGTGAGAAAATGAAAAATGACATGGAGGTAGATAAAAAGAAATTCGTGTTTGCTTTCAATGTTGGAAAGTTTGAGTAAGAGAATGTATCTGGGAATCAGGTTTTAAAATCTTCCAGGGGCGAAAATTCCTTTCTTTTCACAGAATATTCTATATGATTTCTAAAATCAGTTTGTTTTGTTGAAAGAAAACCTTGATAGGAAACCGTGATATGTTAGGTCTTCCTTGTGATGTCGTTGGTCGCTAGTTTAGTGTAAAAGTTATAACATGGGTTTAATGGCCGATAAAATACAGTATACTGACATAAAATGGGCAAATGGGAAAAGAAGTCATATGCAGTTTTCAGGTTTTTATCAGACTATAACGTCCTGAATTTTAGGCCTTTGGCCTTTTGGGACCGATAAACAGTATAGTACTGACATAAAATACGCTACCGAGAAAATAAGTTATATGCAGTTTTCAGGTTTCAATCAGACTTTAAAATCTTCGAGTTTTTAGGCCTGATTCTTTTATATTCAAGGTCTTTTGTTTAGTATTAAAGTTACAACCTGGCTTTAGTGGACGATAGAAATAGTATATCACCGACGCAAGATTGGCTACTGGAAACAGAACAAATTGGAGGTTAATCCTTAAAGACACAAGAACGGAGAGACATCGGCAAACAAAAATAAAACCATTGAAACTTGATTCTCGCCCTTAACTCAATATCAAGCTTTCATCAGTAATAAAGGCAACCTGATTAATTTACGACTAATTTATAAGCTTCTTGATTAGTTTACAAGCAATTTTTAACTGATTCGTGGAATCTAGGTTTTGATTTGATGAAAAATTCAGCAAGTTTAATCTTTGAAGATTTCGATATCAGTGCTTGAGAAACTGATTGTCTCGATTTTCTCGATCTGTGGTTTGCTTCAATCGAGGTGGAGTTATGCCCAAAAGGAGTTTTTCTCGCCACAGTTTCACCATAGTTTAACCCAGTTTTGACTACTTATGATGAAGCTTACATTGAACCGCGAGCATTGTCAGAAGTTTATTACCTGTTGACAGATTTGCAGTTTACTGTGAGTTTTCTTACTTTGCCTGTTGTTCTTTCTAAAAGGAGAACAGAGTCTGGAATTGACCTTACTTTGACAGTTTCACCTGTGAAGTTGTTGGTCAGGCTCGAAGATGAAGCTGTGATGTTTTCAAAACTTCGCGCCAAATCGTTGTGATTTATTGCGACATGTTTTGTTGGGATGTTGGATACATATGGTTTGTTATTGGAGTTGATATCGCTAGATTTGAAGTAAATACTGCCTGGAAGATTAGAACATTTTTCAAAAGTATAGAGTTGTATAGCTTGGACGTGAAATTGTGATGTTTTCAAAACTTCACGCCAAATTGTGATGATTTATTACGACATGTTTTGTTGGGATTTTGGATACATCAATCGTCAATAGTGTGTTGTTTGAGTTTGGAGCATTATTAGCCAAGCTTGCACTTCGAAGATTTATCTGTGATACTGGAATCATATCGCTAAAATTAAAATCGTTTCAGTCAAACATTCTCTTTTAAAAGTTCGGAAGTTTCATCGATAAACAGAAAGCTGTCTGATTTATTGTGAAAGAACCACCAGACCTGGAAAACTTGGAGATTGAAAGAGGGCAACTCTGCCTGAAAAACTCTGGATACATCATCGTGCGTCTTTTGAGGTAAAAGTGTGTTTGTCCTAAGTAGACATTGCCTGACCCGTCAGAAGTTTCATAGACAAGCACAGAGCTGCTAGATTTGCTTGAAAAGCAGGGACACAGAGCTAATTGCTTTAACAAGGATAGAACTGCTAGTCCTGGAAAATTTGAGGTTGGGAGCAAGCGAACTGAATTCCAAGACGTCGATTTACAGAGATTAGAAGCTATCAAACTTTCTTTAGCGAGAAGCAGAAGGAAAAATTGAAATTTGTCAAGAAGATTTCGTATTTCAAAGCAAGCTTGTAGAAGTTCATAAGTTTTTTCGAATCGCTTTACAACTTTCCCAGGCTTCAAGAAACGTAAATAGATCTTCAAGAAATATAACTATAAAGACTTAAGATATGATCAAGAAATTAATGCAGTTCCAGAGAAGTCCGACAGAAAGCATAGCAGAATTTAGAGGCAGCTAAAATGCTCTGAAGAGATTGTGGTGAAAAAATTTTACTGCTGCATGTAAAAGCAAGCAAGTGGAGCATAACAGCTGGAGACGGTTGCCAGCGTAAGTTCTTGAGTACAAGTCCTTGTGAAATTTTGCCAGAGTTATAAAGAATTAGGGCCCTGCTATTCGAACCCGAGGGGATTTGTTTTGCATCACTCAAAATCGTTCTTGAAGCAAGATTACGAAGTTTAAAAGGCTGAGAAATCTAGTAGGGCAGCAGCATCTCAGTATTGTTTTGCCATGTCAACAAAGCTTTGTCATCAGTTATCAATCGTGCATTTCGATGCCAATAAAGTTCAAAAGAGTGCTTCTAACACAGTAAACTGTTGATGTTTGTTTGCGATATTTATTTAATCGACCATAGATAGAACTGCACACAGGTAATCTCTTTTAACTGATGCGGCAACCGCGGCAACAAAGAAGAGTGCTCTATATTTTGCAGGTACGAGCAAAATCTGCTGAGTATCAAATTTCAATTTAGACATCTTTAACGCTCAAAATACGACGAATTCAAAGATAAAAATCCAGCCCAGTTACTCAAGCCCAATCGATTTATTTAAATTCATTTTGGTATATGTCGCAATAAATGATTAAAGAAACAAAACAATTGTGGTTGAAGAATGAAACGGTCAAAATTTTATTGGAATAAAGAAGTTATGTTGCCATGCAGATAAATCTGATATATGGTAACATTGGTTATCAAGGAGAAGCGCCGAAAATACTTAGAGTTGCAACAAGTGGATACTGCGAAATGGATGCAATTATGGAACAAACCAAAATCTTGGGAAAAACTGTAAGTTGTGGAGCAACAGACAAGCTATGGAACAACTGAGCATTTGGGACAAATAGTGGTGCATTTTTGGACCTAGAAATATTGCCAAACAGGGCCTCGTCTTTCGTTACGATTAAAGATGTTTTGTTCGTATTTTCAAGTCTTTGTGAACTTTTTGGAGAATTAGGGGACAATCGTGAGTTGTGCAGCAAACAACAAGTTTGTACAGTATCAACAATTGCTAAGGAAAAACCTAGTGAATTCTGCGCCAATTCTTCCTTTGCGGATTTTCATGGATTTTCATGGTCAGGTGTCCTGCTTCCTTACCCATATAGAGTATTCTTTGGGAAGATGAGAACCCTGTGATTCAATAGCTGAGTATCTTATTTTCATTCAGAAGCCATTATCTGAAACTTTCTGAAAGTTAGTTGGATTACGGAAGGCATAACGCATTCATAAACCTGGCAGATTGTGCAGGTTGTTGGCCAGTATACGAGAACTTGCAGGCTCCTTGCAGGACTTGCAAATGTGGATCTGTCTAGGACTGGAAAGCACTTCTTTTTTGCGGAACGAATTGAAGTGTGGGAAACAACTGTAAGGATTGGAAAATAGATATTTCCTTTTGCAACAAATGAAAGTGCAGGACACAGACTGGAGCAATGATAAGTTGTGGAACAAACTGAACATTTTGGAGCAAATAATGGGGCATTTTCTGTCAAGACACTATGCGAAATTTGATCGTCGTGTCCCCTTGCTGATAAAGACACAATTTGTTCGTATTTTCAAGCCTCTATGAACTTTTAGAATGATTATGGGACAATTGTAAGTTGTGGAGCAAACAACAATTTCTGAAACAGGGGAACGTTTTGGGCCAAGCAGTCGCACATTGTCCTGTCTAGAAATCTTGCTAAACAAGAACATGTCCCGTTGCTAGTAACGATTTTTTCGTATCTCAAAGGATTTATGGACTTCAAAAAGCATTGTGCCAGGAACAAGTGAAAAACCCAGGTAACAACTAGAGGTTGCGAGATGAACGATAAGTTATGGAGCAACTGAACGTTTTTGGACAAAAAATGGCACATTTTCCTGATCATAAATCTTGCTAAACGGATCGTCACTTTTAAAGAGCAGTTTAATCGTATTTCAAAATGGTTATGAACTTTGGAAGAACTGAGCGAAAGGTGTGAGTTGTGGAGCGAATAACAAGTTATAGAACAACTCAAGGTTTTGGGCCAAAAATGGTAGATTTCTGTATGTGAAAGCCTTGTCATTCAGGAACATCGTGTTTCCTTTGTTAGAAGGAGATTTGGTTTTTTCTCCAAAGTTTTTAATGACTGAAAAAGTCAAGATGACAGGTCGCAAAAACTCTTCTATCATCACCCATGAGCTTTTATTGCATGATGCAGCATCATTGGGCGATGAACGGAAACTGGATGATTTGAACATTTTCATAAAGCGTGGCAAATTTGATATTGATTTCAAAGATGAAGACTGGGGAGGAAGAACTGCCTTGCATTGTGCATCAGAACAAGGTAATTACTCCGCAAATGATTAGCACGTTACAGAAATAGAAGTGGGTCCTCGAAAATGTTCCAATATTCCAGGAATGGCGCCAGGTTTAGCCCCCCTGTCGGAAGATTTCTGGTGCCACCCCGTTCTAATATTCCAGTATTGCAGGATAGTAGTCCAATAAACAAGGACAGATTTTGTTACACAATAGCATGAGTTGCTTTTGTTGACACCTGAATTCAAAGCGATTAGCGATTGCCGACAAAGGAAATTCTCTCAACCAGTAATTCAATACAAAGAAAGCCGCAAAAGTTTCTCTGAAACCCGGGTAGCTAGCTCACTCATTGTGCATTCCAGAACATTTTTTAAGAGCAAATATGAGCATATATCGAAAGAAAAAGGACATATCTACACATCTACCGCGGGCATTTTATTTGTTTGGTTCAGAGGCTGAGCAGTAAGTATTTTAATCACACCCGAAAGAAGAAGAGAATTTAATTGCCTCCCAATCGGCTTTTGAAGCAAACAAATAAAATGCCCGAGGCAGACGTGTAGATATATCCTCCTTATTTCGATCTATGGTCAAGTTTGCTCTTAAAAGCAATTTCTGCAATGCACAATGAGTGAGATAGCTACCAGGGTTTCAGAAAAACTGTTATGGCTTTGTTTGTTTTGAATTACTGGTTGAGAGAATTTCCTTTGTCTGCAATCGCTAATCAATTTGAATTACGGTGTCAATCGAAAGCAACTCATGCTATTGTCTTACAGAATCTATCCTTGTTAGTCCAATATTGCTAAGCAACTAATTTTTTATCGCGATGCTTGGAAACACCCAGGGCGAATTTTGTAAAACAAAGGATACAGGCCTGATGAAAATAAAATGATTTCAGCGCCTAAAGAACAGATTTCACACCTTCTGTGCAGCCAACCATAATGTTTTGCCTTTTCTGTTTATTTTGATTTGACTGAGTGCACGCAAAGGTGTCAAGTCTATTCTTCAAACTGTAAGTCGTTTTGTCCTCTTGTTGAGAACCCTTACGTGAGAAACTCAAGCCGGGTGAAACTTTCGCTAAGTTTTTGTTGAAATCTCTTGGTTCAGTGCCTCATCTTTCTAAGAATGTGCCATAACTTTCTACTTTTCTACACAAAATATTTGTGTCTCTTTTTTTTCATGAAAACTTTTCTTTTCTATAATACCTCTGGAGGGACCATTATCGAAACAAGGTTGCACTGACCTTTTAATGATATCCCTGCCATTTTAAACTAGGGGTGTTTTTATACTAGATGTTAGTTTTATTATATTGTACACATGTAAATAGCCTTCTTTTCGTAAATTTTTATATTACATTTAATTTTTAGTTGTATGGCAAGATATTACATACATACATACATATCTCGCCCTGGGATGAAATTTCCATCAACTCTTCAAGTTGAGAAAGTGAGTTGAGTTCGCTCCAGATTGAGTTTTTCTCATGCAAAGGTTTTCTCGCTGTTGTTTTCAATTTCAACTTGGGGTCAAAATCTCTTCCCAGGCTGAGTTTTCCTTGTAAAGGCCTTCTTCTGCCTTGTTTGGCCTATGTCGCACCCTTAGAACTTGCTCGAAGAACTTTCTCTGAAATTTCTAACACTTTCTTTTCAAATTTAATGCTCTCCTGGGATTCCTCAATGATTCTTTGGATTGCCAATGACATCAATGATATATAATTGATTCTACAAGACAATTGAAGGTTTTGTAACAAATCTAATTTGGGTCCATTGAGGCTAAGAATTGCTGAAGTCACCTTCCCTTGAAATTTTGACTGTTCTCTCTGGCCTATTTTCTGTCTTGAGTACGCAGTATTTTGCTTTCTCTCTCGCCTACAAAGATGTCCATTTCTCAGCAAAAATACAAGTTGGTTCATGATTTAATGTTACACGAATCTGCTTGGGCAGGAGATGACTACAAACTGACAATGAGTATAACTCTCGCAAAGCGTGGCAAATTCAATATTAATTTCCAAGATGAAGATTTTGATGGAAGAACTGCTTTGCACTGTGCGGCTGCTACGGGTGAATATATGAAATAGTCGATAATACGTCAGATGAATTTTATGACCTTCAAAAATTCTACTGGAGTAGATAGGCTATTTGTTTATTAATAAACAACAAAAACAGAGCTTTGTTTTGTTAAGTTTTCAATTAGCAATAATCGCACCTCGGTATTTTTTATTGTTTTTGTTGAGTTATGCTAGTTCGTAGCTGATGACAGCTGATGACAGTTGGTGTTTTGGTTCTTGTAAGTTTTGTATTTGTCGTCATCCTAGTGAAGTGCATCTGTTTTTCGTGAGATTCTGCGATCAACCAATAGTTTTTAAAAATTTCAGTTTTGAATGAAAATTGACGTTAGTGAATTACATTCATTTTTTTCATAAGAAACTAAGGTCCTAAACTTTGATTTGCTTCTGAAGAACGCCTTGATTTATATGTTTCCCCTATATTTTAATCGAAACAGGTAAAAAATAGAGCTTACTGAATATGAATGTGAAGAGAATCCTAAATTTGATTCATTTCCTTTCAGGTCATTTACGATGCTGCAAATACCTCTTGGAAGGAGGTGCCGATTCATCAGCCCGCATGAGTATGGGATGGACACCAGCACATTGTGCAGCAGAAGGTGGCCATTTACCCGTGCTTCAATTGCTGTCACAAAATGGTGGGGCTGTTAATGCGAGAGATGATTATGGTGACACTCCTAAATTGATTGCAAAACGATATGGTCATTTGGAATGTGTAGAGTACTTGGAGAGGTAAGACATTTCAAATATTTTTCATTTCTTATGATGGGCTGAAACCTTAAAGGCGCACGCATATGCGATAATTTATATCCTTATGCAAAATCGTCTTATAACATGTAAAGTAAAAGGGACAGTTTAAATAAGTACATGTATTTTTTAAAAGTAACTAAGGAGTTGAGCCAGTACTGAAATGTTCTTGAAATTATCAGAATTTGAGTACTCGAAGCACCGGGGGGGGGGGGGGGTTTTTTATAGTAAAGGT
>REGL01000008.1:670670-682300 GCA_004194395.1 Aurelia aurita complex sp. Pacific | reverse complement strand
AAACCCGGGCCCCCTGAAATTTGAAAACCCCCCCCCCCCCCCCCAATGATAAAGCCCTGTGTAGCCTCCTTTGCGATTGCAAAGCTCTGACGTAATGCCTTTCATTAGGCCTCGCTTTCGATTTCTGATGAAAGGCATTACGTCAGAGCTTTACAATCGCAAGGGAGGCTACTCAGGGCTTTGTCATTAGGGGGGGGGCGTTATTCAATTTCCTGGGGTCCCTCTGATCAAATGGCATATCGCTACCAAATTTTTTGGCACGTCATTGGAAAAAATCCCGACAAATCCTATTGTTTCAAAAAATCTCATTGGCTTTTTCCAAGGACTGATACACCCCTTGCTGTGGAAGTAATGAAAGTGCTACACACGTAATTTTTATATAAGAAACTAAGGTCCGGGGCTGGCAGGCAGTTTCTTAAATTTTTTGACCGTTTTGCTACCTAAAATGTCTTCTTACGTGTTTCGGAAGTGTAAAGTTAATTTTGTTATGTCTGAAGGGCTCCGTAAATAACATAATTCGCACTCAAAACGATTTCCAAACAGTTGCTATAACTGTACAGTGCCAAAACATTTTTGAGTGCGATAGGAAAGTTAAAACTGCAAATTACGAAAGTTTCTTAGCTTTTTCAGATTCAGGTAGCGTTTTTCTTAACTTTCGAAACATTGAGCCGACCATTTCTTGTGAGCGGTTTCTTACAAAAGACAAACGTGTACAGTATGTGGAATAAAAACCAAAAAGTCTTGCCACCCAAAATGGAGTCCAAAATTACTGCTTTCGCTTCTTGGCCTTTTCATGAAAAAAGACCGGCCACATCAGTCATGTGTTAATATTTGTGGAACAGCCATTCTTTCAACGTGGTACTCATTCACCACTCATACAAAGGAACCTCTGCATTTTTTGGCATTCCATTTTACTCACACATGCTGTGAGATAGCGTGATGTGTTGATGTGGTGAGATTTCACAGCATGTTTTGGAAATTTGTGGGAAAAGTTCCAGGACCATCTTTGTAACAGGGGGTACCAACAACCAGTACAAAATTAAAACGCAGCACTGGTCTGCCCGGGGGACATTTCTCTCATCATAGTACTAGTTTCTGATTCTGATAAACCAGTTTCTTTTCTGAAGAAGAACGTGCACACTCATTTTTTTATAAGAAGCCGCTTATAAGAAACGGTAGGCTCAATTTTTCGAAAGCTAAGAAACAGCCCTACCTGAATTGACAAAGCTAAGAAACTGTTGTAATTTACAGTTTTTATTTTCCAATCACACTCAACATGTCTTGACACTGTACAGTTATAGCAACTATTTGGACAATTATGTTTAATTGCGAATCATGTTATTTACTTGTTTTGAGATCTTACGAAGTATTTTGGGAACCCTTTAGACAAAACAAAATTAACTCTACACGTCCAGCATAAAAATATAAGAAACACGCAAGAAACTTTTGGTAGCAAAATGGCCCAAAAATTTAAGAAACTGCCTACCAGCCCCGGACCTTAGTTTCTTATAAAAAAATGAGTGTATATCTCAGTCATTTGTCTTTACATGGTGGTGCTTGCATTTGCCTATGCATTTGCAGTGAAATTGCACACAAAGTTAACCGGATAGCATAGCATAAGAATAAGATTTTTATCTTGCTAAGAAACAATCCTGTGCCAACTTCTTTTATTGGATTGCACACTACCCTCAATTTGAAGATAAGGCCCAGGTTGGTGCACAGTTTCATAAATGGAATGGCCTAACTATATCAGGCGTTATTATTATTTTTATTGTTCTAAATATTTCGATATTTAAAGGGAATGTAAGCATATAGCTCAAGCCACTTGCGATCAGATTCTAGCCTATCAGATACCAGTATTTCCTGTTGACGTTGATCAGTTACCCAAATATGGAGCGGCACGTGTCATAACCTATTGTCTTTGCGCGGCTATTTTTATCAAGTGCTTATATATGCTTAGATTCCCTGTAAGGAGGGTGGTCCTTCAGCAATGCTGATTTTCAAGGGGGCTCCACGACAAAACTTACAACAATTATACTATTATAACCTAAATTAACCTAATACTAAGCTTAATTCCAAGCTTTGAAATTTCATGCCATTCTAGTAGCTGATTTACTTGTAAGAACCATTCTCATCAGTTAAAAGTGCCCAATTGAGAGATCGCAATCTTTCGAATAAGCAGGATATAAGATCAAATCTGGGTTAAACGAAACCATGTGCAACCAAATTGCTCATTGAAATGTTTCTGTTTTTGGAAGCTTAAACATTGGATGCAATTAAAACCCCGTTCTTGTTCATAGTGCGTATCAGAAACTGTCGACGAGTCAGTTTTGTCGTGCGCATTTTATATGGGAAGGACTTGGAATTCGCCTGCCTGTCTTCACGGTAGAAGTTACTTTGTGACATTCTTTCTAACAGAACATGAATTGAAGTTATCTGTTACTCAAACAACTATGGTTATAGTTTCTGATGCCATCTTTACACCATTCCATCGAAACCTAACCTCTCCAAACCAATCCTACACACTTTACGAAAATCCTGCTGTTTTCCTGAGAAGTTCCTGAAGTATGCTAGAATTCTTCGGTCAACCTGTACGCCTTTGAGGTAGTGATTATCCTGGTTTTGCCCGCGAGAAATTTAGCTCCAAAATGAAGCTGCGTTAAACAACGACAACAAAATACTAATTTAGGCCCTTTTTGCGACGTAGCTATTCTTCGCGAGTTGCCCCAATGTTCACTAGTTGCCCCAATGGTTCATTTCCTCGAAATTACGACCACATGTTCGAAAATTCCATCTCATATCGCATATCCACTGTGAAGAAACATACTGTTTTTGAGGTTACCTCATGCAGCAAATATTTCAGTATTAAATAGGATTTTAGTAAAGATTTGTCATTCGTGTTGAAAGGATTTTCTCAGGTCAAAACATTTACGAAATCTGCAAAAAATGTGCACAGTCATTGATTTGAAATAGAAAGTTCCTGTTTCTTTTTGTTATGATTTTGAATTTATTTAGCTTGAAAACTCAGTTTGCATGGTGATTTACGTAAACGAACACATGGTATCATGAAAGCTTTATCACAAAGCCTATTAAGGCCACCTCTGGTTTCCCACAGAGCTGTTTTGCTCTCTCAAACAACTTAGCTTCTCCTGTCTGCTAAAACTCTAAGAAGTTGACCTCCCCTCGTTTTTTGCTGTTGCTGTCCTTGCCATTCATTGGTGAGTGCTCGAGTCCTGTGTTTGCTGCGAGTCCTGGGTGGTGTCAGAAATCATACAAAGGAGGGGTTTGAGCTTGTGACAGGGGGGGCTATTATGGCAAAAAATGCTGTAGTTGTCAAACGTCATTTTGCCAAATTTTCTCCCAAAATAACCCAAAACTTCCTCGGAGGGCTAGATGCTTCCGATGTAGGGGCCGTAGCTACCCCTTCTGAACTTTACACTATTCGCGTATGCTAACTTTTCGTCGTTATATTTCAGCCATATGAGACTTCGTTTCATTTCGTTCACCGTGGTGATAATGAGAATGGGCCTAAATAGGGTTACCCTTTTCACGGTTTCATTTTTCACTGCGAATAAATTCATTAATATCGCTTTTATTTATCTTTACAGATGAAGAAATCGACGTTGTTTCAGTAGACAAACCTAAACCTGAACTGAAACGAAAACTATCGGAGCCTTACAACAGACAATCTCCGAAAACTTCGAACAGGAAGATTCTGAAAAGAGCGACAAGCGTACCGGTTGCAACAAACAGCCGATCATTAAAACGAGCATTCGACGATTCCTCTTCAGATACTTCAAGTAAGTGTTTTTCTGCTTCCGACAAATCGTCCATAGTGAATAGCCATTGTCACCCAGGGTCCTTTGCGGGTAGGCTGACGACGTGATTCCTTGTATTCTTTCAACAATTTCATTCGGTTGCTTTTATTTTCACTCATTCTCAGTTTGAAGCTATAACATCGTCCAATTCAATGCGGAAAACTGAGACTCGTGTAATCAGTCTACTTTTGGGCACACTACAAGTTCAGAGGCCCTCCGACTGTCTGAAAATCTAATTTGGCCTAACGGAAACTATAGCTGCACACAATGCAGCAGTTGTACTGACAGAACAGTTCAACTACACGTATTTTTTATAAGAAACTAAGAATTTGGGCCTGTACTGGAAGTTTCTTAAAATTATCAGATTTTGAGTACTCAGAGTTTCTTACGAGTTTCTTAGAGGTTCCATAACAATCTTCATGTTCACTACCTGTGCCCTCCTGAACATTTCAAAACAAGGCTTTTTAAGCCTTTCCAGTGTTTAGACATTACTCAAGTACCTTACGAGTAATATGATACGGGAAACAAGTGAAAGTAAAGTAAAAACATGTTGAGGATTTCCTTTATCAAAATAAATAGTTTCTTAGCTTATATTTTCCCAGTACTGGAGTTTCTTATTTTTTTGCCGATCTGAGAGTTGAGTTTCTTATGAGCAGTTTCTTATAAGAAAAAATACGTGTAAAGTAAAACTTCTCTAGCAGTTGAACTACTGCATTGTGGATCCATAGTTTCTCCTTAGCCAAATTTGATCTTCAGACAGTCTGAATTTTAAGCGTGCCTGCAAAGGACTATGGGTGACAAATGGCTCTTTAAAGCCTGTCTCAAATTTAGATGTCACGTGAAAATTTCCTCGAATAATAACAATCGAAGTGTTTGCAAATGAATTTTTGCGTTATCGCGAATCAAAATAAATAGCTTCTCAAGTGATATTTTCCCAGTACTGGAGTTTCTTAATTTTTTGGCGTTGAGTTTCTTATGGGTAGTTTCTTATAAAAAAACGGGGATGTAGGAAGCAGCTCAAACTTGGGGGCATGACACTTCAAGGGCATTTTTTCCTTTTTGTAAAGTGGCACTTCCTGAAAATAAGGCGGGCTCTTCTTCGTTTATTGCAAAATCTTGGGGTCTGAAAAAAATACATGTGATGAACACAACTGACCTCTTTGGGCAGGTTGAGAAATTTGAATACATCGTCAGAACCTTCGCTTGTAATGTCTATCTTATTGAGGCATTATTGGTGACAAAAGGAAGTGCTGGTTTTGAGGCAACCACTTTTTACTGTATTGTGCGATAAATCAGCAACCACTTTTCAGATCATAGTTACTGTGGTTAGATAAAGGGGCTGATTATATGAGAGTTTTCAGCCCGTTTGTAACTTTTGCCGGGCTGAAAATTCGGCCTAGTGTTGTGGTAAAGTGTTGAAAAAACGAAAATGCGATTACATGATAAAAGTTTCAGCCCGGGCTAGACCGTGCTGGAATTTCAAACCGCTTTTATCAAACGAGCTAGGATTGCAGCTCGATCAAACGGGCTGGATCGAGCGATATTTTTATATCAAAGGCTTGATTGAGTGGTTGTCAGACCTTCTTTAACTTTTGTAACGAATCGTGCTTCTTTGCTAATGGAGTGAGATACACGAAGGCAAGGCCCGACGGCCTAAGGTGCACATTCGAAAATTCTTGATGACGTATAAGATCGTCTGATTCAGATATTTTTCAGAATATCTAAGGGTCTATCTATTTAATAGACCTTTAAGCTATTCTGTAAATTATCAGAATCGAACGATGTTTTGTAGAATTTTGTAGAATTTTCGAATGTACACGATAATGATAGCAGCTCTATCGCCACTCGATCGAACCTCACATATAAAAATGTATAGAAATAACGTTCGAACCAGGTTTTTTTGTAGAATAGCTAAAAGGGCCATGGGGAACGATTTTGGACACCTTGCAGTTAAACACTAACCTAAACCAACCATTTACATGCTAAAAGAAAATTATACAAGTAATTGAAATGAAATCAGAATCGGAATCCTCACAATCAGCTGTTTTAAATTTCAGATTCCGCGTGTGCAAATGGTGAAGAGTCAGACTCCGACAAGAGAGCATCGCACAATGTTCTGGAACGAAAACGAAGAAACGACCTTAAATCGAGTTTCCACACACTGCGAAGTTATGTGCCTAATTTGAGTACCCAAGAAAAGGCCGCGAAAGTCATCATCCTAAAGAAAGCTACTGATTATATTCATGAACTGCGTAACGATGAAGATTCCCTTGCGAGGGAAAAGGACGATTTGAAGGCAAGGCAGAGAGAACTTCTTGAGAAATTCATCAAACTGAAACCCAAGGTGTAAATGTTTGTTTTTGAACACTCTTGATGATGTTCAAAAGACAGACGATTACGCTAAACATGGCGACGAGAAACTTTACGCAAGATGCAATGCGTACGAATCTCTACTTATTTATATTGGGGATTCTACTATAGAACGTAATGCATCCTGTTCGAAAGCTCTTCGCCTCCATCTTTATCGTGATCGTGTCGTGTAACAGCCAACTCTGGCCGGTCAGAGTTTAGGCCCTTTTGAGTCGTAGTTTAATAACTCACAGCCGGGATGGAAAGTTTGTGTTTCGTGCCCCAAAATTTGACGCCAAAAAGTCAGCTAGTTATTTCTGTCATTCACTACTTTATTTGAAAGTAAGGTAGGAAGTTTTCTAGCTATTTAAACCTAATTTAGGCCTACTTTTCATGTTGCATCCAGGCATGGGACTCCTATTTTAGCGTCCTTGCGAAGGACGGAAATCCCTTCCAAAGGACACTAGAAACTATGAACTACGCTAGAAAATGAAAGAAATGTATTATTGTCGAGACAGAAAATATCGTGCCAGACCACACCGATACCCTCAACTTCTCTGCCAACACGCCAAGGTATCTGTCTCTCTCTACAAAGATCTTTGTCACACTTTCAAACTTTCCATTGCGGTTTTTAGCTCATTCACCACTTGTCATCTTCCCCATGTATGGTTGAGGCGAGGCCCAAGTTTCGTTACACATTTTCATTCAATTTTATGCTGAAGTAATCTTAAATTCCATTTAATCTGCTATCAAATCTAATCTGCTATTTTATCTGCTATCTGTTTCCCTAACATAGTAACATAGCAGATTGTTGAAATGTGAAGATTACTTTGCAAAGCGAAAGTCGAAACTACGAAAAGCATTCCGTAGTCCCATACCAGTGTCCCAAAATAATCGTAATTCGGTTGATTTGCATTCCGAAAGCTTGGGACGGTTTAGCTCTTGATTACAGACCGCAGAATTCCAAGAAGTTCTTTTGGCCTAATCCCTCTGTCGTGAAAATCAGAGCTCCTTTCATCCCTTCGCCTGCTCTTCCCTGAATGGAGACGATGACAAGTATAAACATTTGAGTTCATATTTTATCCCTCTGCATGTTCATGTATACTTTTTGGAACTGAATCTTGCGTTTTGTTGAGACCAAGAAGTTGTCCACGAGGCTGATGCTAAATTTAGGCCCAAAAACTTTACATCATCATTTGGAGCTTTATTGCATGCCTTGCACCCGAGATCTGGTCGAAAACTGCCTTGTGTATTTCTTTCATTTAGTGGAATGCCTTGTAAAGCGAAGGCCGTCGAGAAAACTTGCTTACTCTGTTGGTCCCTTTTTCTTAGGTGTAAATATTGCGTATTTGTGTTTGATATCTAGGAGATTTTCAAATTGATGACGACTTACTAAAGTCCAAAACAAGACAGCATGGCCTGTCAGAGCTTTATGGGCAGTGGCGGATTTAGAGAGCAAGTGGGGGCAACTGCCCCCTTCACGATGAAAACTCTGTTTGGTGCCCCTTTTTTGGCGTGAAAAACGCGCCTCATCCTAACGCACAATTTTTTAACTGTTTCGATTTAAATATGGGGAAACATATAAATGAAGGCGTTATCTAATAGAAAATCAAACAGTTTCCTCTAATAAACGTCCAAAAAATTTTCGCACGCCTTTGGCGCGATTACTTTCTTTCCTATTTGTGGCACCCTCTTTGCAAGTTGCCCCCTTTCAACTTTGGGTTGGATCCGCCCCTGTTTATGGGTTTCCCGAAGTTACCCAAATCTTTTTATGTGGACTGCTATTGTAGGTCTCTAATGTAGAATTTGTACAGATATTCCTTGAAAGATTCAAAGATGGTTTCCTAAAGCCTAGGACGAGACAAATTTATCAAAGCAAAACATACTATAGACGAGAGTTTTGGAACGTCCAACCAAGGGCCGCAGGAAGATTTTAGTGTAAAAGAAAAAACCATGCCAGATATGGTTCTTTGCTGATTATTCTCTTGGCTTGCTTTTCAAATGACATAAATCCCTTGTTTTTCTTTTCAAGTTGAAGCGCAACTGTTAGCTTCCACTGGCTTGCGGCTATTTACAATTTCGAACACTAAACGAAAGTGAGGCTTGGCCAAAGTGGGCTTGGTATGTATAGTAAGACCTTGTACTTAGCCAAGCCTCACTTCCCTTTAGTTTTCGAGCTTTCAAATGGCCGCCAGTCCAATGCAAGCCAACGGTCGAGTTTCAACTTGGAAAAACGAAGGATTATGTGGTTTGAAAAGCAAATCCAATGGAATAATAAAAAAAGTAAGAAAGACGAATGATCATTCTGGTATCTGGCAGTGTTTTTTGTTTTACACTTAAAGAACGTCGGTCAACCAGCATCCTTTGCAGTCGCGCTTTGCTGAGCACTGCTATGTACGATGTCATATGAAAATGGCTAACGCAGCCGAAAGGCAAAGTGCGACGCGCGCAGAGGATGCTGGTTGACCGGCGTTCTTTAACTCTTCTTACGGCCCTTGGTCCCACCAACAAAAATAATTTTACAGGTAGTATTTAATTATGGGATTATTTATAGCTGTAAATAGAATAGGTCTTACTAGAAACAAATTATTTACCCCGATTCCATTACATTTAGGCCAAATAAATTTATTAATTCTACCCTTTCAAAAGGCAAGGCAGGCTGAGTCCCCCTGGTACCGCTCGAAGTACTCGTGGATAATTTCAATGCTGGTCGCAATTTTTTCAAATTTGTAATCTAACAACTATAGGAAAGAAATTGCCGTTATAATTTTGCTTTTACATAAATATCTGTTATCTCGATGTTCTCAAATATTTTTCTGCTAGTTGGAACGTTTCCATTTTGAGAAGTTGTTGATTTATATATCTTTCGATTTTATATTAAATCTGTTGTAATGTATCCTTTTGTGTTCATACCATTTACAAGACTCGACATTCCTCGTCTTACTTGTGAATTGTCTCTACCTTGCCGAATAGACCTTTCAGCTTGGCCTGACTGTTTTTAGGCCTTTTTAGCCTTACTTCACAAAGGGCTAGACTTGCCCCAAGTCCCGCTCGTGTCAGAGCCGGAGGAACGAGTTTGAAACGCTTGAAACTCGTTCCTCCGGCTCTGACACGAGCGAGACTTGGGACAAGTCTACAAAGGGCCTACTTTTAGCTTGCCTCAAAATCGACACATTTATTTGTATGCTTTTATAGAAATTAAACGAATGTTTGAATGTCCATAACAGTGATAGAAGCTCTAACGCCCTCTATCGAACCTTTCCAATAAAAGTGTATGAAAATATTGCTCGATCCAGACTCTTTTATAGGTAGCTAACAGGTCTATTGCCCTACCTTCCTGAAATATGCCCCCAATAGACGATTACGGAAAAGATGGCATCGGGGTCATTTGACCAAGATGCATTTTGTTCTATTATGGAATGAGCATCGATTCTTTAGAAATCCTATCTTCAAACGCAATGCATCTTGGTCAAGTGCCCCCGACGCCATCTTTTCTGTAATCTTCTATTGTAAAATCAAGCATCTGCTTTGAAAATTTCTTTAAGAAATTTTTTGTACCTTGAAATATTGTTTCTATAAGCTTCTGAAAGATTTTCTAAGACAACGCACTTTACAAGGGCACTGGAACACAGAGGCGTAGGAACCGTGGGGCACTAGAGACACGTCCCCCCCCCCAAGATTTTGCAATAAACAAAGAAATGCCCTTTTTATTTTCAGGAAGTGCCCCTTTAGCTTAATGAAAAAGTGTCGTGCCCCCCCCCCTCCAAGTTTGAGGTGCTTCCTACGTTCCTGCTGGAACAGGTAAACAGTAGTGCTTCTTAGATACTGTTTAAAAGTTGTTAGGTGTGTGCGGCCATATTCGTACAGATTTTTAATATGGCTTCTTTGCTGAACGTTGCAAGTTGAAACTGATTCAAACCTGTTAGATTTGGTTACAATTGCACTGCCCCTGCTTCTAAAAAGACTGAACACAGGACACAAACACAGGACTTGCAGACGCAAAACATAAAGGATACATTAAAGCAGGAAGATTTTGGTCAGTGTTATCAAATATTGTTTTCCTGTGCTTTATTCGAACTGCCCTCAAATAATCGCCTTTTTTGTTCCTACAACATAATTATGTAGACTAAATTTAATCATCAATTTTGGTTCCATAATTTTAAGTCAAATAGTTCGCTTTTTGTAGAGAAAGAGAGCTGAAGAGCCTTGGAAAAAACAAACGTTTTCAGTTACATCTGACCGAGTTTGTTTCTCAGTTGACTTTATCCAGGGGTGCTAGTGTAAACGAGAGAGATTTATGGTTTAGGCAGACAGGCTGGTGTCAAACTGTACTGAAGAGTCCATAGGAGGTAAATTCAAAGTCAAGGAACTTTTCAAGAAACATAACGTGCATTGCCGCCATAACCAAACCAAACGAACTAAAAACCCCTAAAAAGTATCCTCTTTGTTTATTCTTTGGTTCTTTCTTCTAGTTCTTGGTTTAGAAAGCGGTCTTCCATGAATTTTGACAAATTGTAAACATTAACGGATGAAAGTGAATAAACTCAACAAGAAACGTGTATCGGTATGAGAGCAACGCTTCTTATAGAAAATAAGTGCAGATCATTTCAACTGCTTTCCACAGCATATTTTTCTTGCTGACACTGATCAGTTTTTGTCGACTCAGACACGACTTTGTTGTTATTTTTACGTACTTTTGGGGTCCCAGGCCCCCCAGAGGGTTGAGTAGTCTCGACAACGATTAAAGTCCTTGACGTCATACAAACATTCTGGAATACCATTGCCACCCGCATGCGTTTGAACATTGGCCGCAATTGTACTCAGAACACGCAATGTAAACCCAAGATCATACAACCTGCCATCTTAGAAAGCTTACTAAATACACTCACATGTAATAGAAAGATCTGAATTAAGCCCAATGTTAACAACAAATCCTTTCTTGATTCAAGCTTTCTTTCTTACTGGGTGTGCCTAAAATCAAGCATGGCTAAAATATCAATGTTTAGAAGTAGCTTAGAACAGACAATTATTCTTATGAAGGACTGATATGTGTTCTACGTTTCAACATATGGATGTTAAAAATAGATTCATCTTCATTATGAAAACACCAAAACTTATTGGTAACCAATCCACCTATGATTTTATGGACCAATGTTTATCAAACACCTACGAAAATAAAGACAAGGCAAAAGACCTTACCTAAATTTTTTATCAGCCATTTGATAACCATTTACGTTCCGTTCATAACTATGTATAACGTTGTTGATTATTGTTCTGACTGATTATCATTCGCTTACCTACTGTATATAATATCGTATGAGCTAATTTGTTAGTTATTGTTTTGCTAATGCATTTATTGTTCTTGTTGTTGTTGTTTTAATTCATTCAATAGCTGTTAAAGTATACATGTATTAACTTGTACTAGGCTATTGTTTGAAAATGAAATCTTGAAATCTTGAAATC
>REGL01000008.1:613058-626399 GCA_004194395.1 Aurelia aurita complex sp. Pacific | reverse complement strand
ATAAGAAAATATCCAATATCGGAATCTGGAACTCGAGTTGCATTACTCACGTTTGCTGAAAAGGGAGAACTTACATTTGGTTTCGATAGGTAAGATTTATTGCGTTCACTGGCTGTAGCTATAACAATTGAATTGAATTTGGTAGGAGCTCAAACCACGTCTTACAAGTTTTGATATCCATTAAAACTTTCAAACATTTGGCGTTCGAAAAATAGAACGAATCCCCCACCAAAGCTTCGATCACCAAAATTGTCGCAGATACTTTGGATTACTATTCTCTGTGCAAAATCGCCATTAGCTATGTTATATTTAGCTTAAACACATTCAATGATTTGACACGCAGAGCCACGCAGAGAGGGCAGGTTGTACAGCCTCTTTAAGTGTTAAGTTCCTTGAAATTCAGATACTCTTTAACGGAAGATGATTGTCGTAAATCGAAACATGTCACCATCAAGTTTATGTAGAGTACCTTGCTTATACCGCTTCACAAATTTTGATTATATTCCTTGTGTCTTCAAGGTACTTAAACACACTACAAATCTCCCATGCTCTCAAGGACATCAAAGATAAATTTAAGAAGAAAGATGGCAGAAAATTAGGTGATGGTTTGAAGATTGCAAAGTCAGATCTATTCGATGTGTCAGGAAGAGACGAAAAACACAAAGTACTGTTTATTCTCACTGATGGTGCTGCGGGGGATACGTTTAACGAACAGGCGCAGGCGCTGAAAGATGCAGCTGTGTCTATCTATGCAGTTGGTATGGTCAGCTTTATTTGATAAATCCTTTAAATCATTAGAGCCTTCAAAGATTATCAGCATAGGCCAAACGCAAGACATCGTTTGATCGCTAGCAATCAGAGTTCTCCTCTATTTTGCCCCAATGAGGAAATTATCTTTCTCAAATGATTCATTGAAAAAAGTTTCAGTTTCCAGGTGAAATTCTGCTTCTACCTTGAACAGTGAAAACTTAGAGATTGTCTGCTCAATTCTTCTGCAAGTCATACTTTTTCTGTGTGATTTGTGTTAACATCAAAGGACCTAAGATGCTTCAAGTCTTGCTCATAAGTCATGTTATTTTTTCAGCAATTTATTTTATGTAGGCTGAAAGGATTTCTTGCTATTTAAAGCTGATGTAGGCCCGCTATGCATACCGCATTCCGGAGGACGGCGAAGTGAGTTGCGAGGTCAGTCCTCCGAGAGGTCACCAGTCCGGACTTTGACCTCACTCGACTGCGCTTAACTTCAGTCACCTGATGGAAACTGTATAAGCCGCTCGGCCACTCACCCCACCTTAAAATAGTTACCTAAACGAGGGGTTAGGTTTGCCAAGGTGATGTATACTTGCTGTTCTCATAAATAGCTGGCCTATATCAAAGAATTGGATAACATAACCTAACTTAGAAAATTTATTTCTCATGGAAAAGTTGGCGGGAAGCTGTTTTTATCTCACAAAATACTTTGAAGAAGGAGTGAAAATTTAGTTTCTTTTACAGTTACAAAACACGTAAATTTCACACATTGCCTTGTAGCAAAAGTGATGTTTTATGATAGCCCCTGAAACATCGCAAATATTTTAAGTCACATCACACGGAACATTTTATTTCACTAAGAATCAATAAACTCTCTAATATTAGCAATCGTTCCAATCCATAATATACAAACATCTGCGTTGAGTTATGGACTGGGGCATAAGCTATCTTAAATCTTTGCAAATGCTATCCAAAACTGTATTTCCTCGGGTAACCTGATGGATGATTTCAAATTTTTTGTGGTCCTTAAACTTAATGAAAGGGAATCGACATGGGTAAGACACGCTCGTTAAAAACAGAATACAGTATATCCCCGCACATCTCATTTCTTAATTCAGGACCAAAGGCAAATTTGAAGACGGAGCAAATCAAAGCAGTAGTTTCAGATAAAGATGAATGGTTCTCTTACTTGACTGAAGATTATGACGAAATGATCAAAAAGGTTGCCCCCCGTGTACCAACTGTCGCATGTAATGGTGAGTCTTACAATCTCATCTTTGATATCTTTGCAGTTTTTCTTTCTCCCTACTCTAACTTTTGAAGCTGACTAACTCTTCTCCCAAGCAAGAGATGGATAAATCTAGTCAGCTCTCGCAGAAACGCTCTTGTTTGTAGCTACAAAGAAGCTGAAGGATCTAACAGCCGATATTTCTGTGTACTTTCTATAACAACAATAAAAAGTGGTCTGTTTTTGGAGTAAAGTCCTGTTTGAAACCCTTGACAAGATGTACCTGTTTTGCTGAACAATATGTTTTGATAAACGTTTTATACATTTTTCATCCTTTTTGTAGATACGTAATTTTTCTGGCTTCATTTTGACAATTTTTCACCAGCCTCCTTTCATAAATAGTCGTCCAGCAGCAAACAATTTATTGTCAGATCTTATTAATGAAAGTACGAAGAGAAAGTTTGACATCATCGTTGTAGGGCAGACGATATAACTTTTAAGTAAAATATATGCTTCTAGTGCGGCATCTGAGGTTAATGGCTTCTGAAATTTTAAAGTAGGAGTTCCATGCCGAAATTCTCTCGCTAAAAGGCTTGTTTTCCATAATCTTAAATTGACTTGACTTACTTATTCCGATTTTTTCTCCAACAGTCGATATCGTCTTCGTTATTGATTGCACAAAAGGAGACAAGACCAAGTTAGATGAGATGAAAGCGTTTATTAGACATTCAGTCAGTGGCCTCACCATCGGAACGAGAGGCGATCACGTTGGAGTTGTGACATATGGTGGAAAATCTGAGATCAAATTTAATCTCAACAAGTAAGATTTTTTCATTGATTGTGTTGAAAGAAATTCTATTTACATATCTGGAGAAAGAAAGTCAAAGTTTTTCTCTTTTATGATTTCGTTTTATTTTTGCAGTCCTATAAAATGTCGCTAAGATGGTGTCGTAAAGTGATTTATGTCCCCTGGGTTTGCCAATTCGCAGTTGAGGCTGGCTTTTGAGGAATTTTATACCGGTGAGATTCATGTCTTGCCATCCGGGGACAGATTTTGCTACATTTTAGTGAAATTAAGTGTTCCATTGACTCTCCCATTGAAGATTGAGTTTGTTGACTATTCTAATAAACATTACTGCTTCCATTTCCCCTTGAAAATTGAGTTTGTTGACTACTCTGATAAACATTACTGCTTCCATTTCCCCTTGAAAATTGAGTTTGTTGACTACTCTAATAAATATTACTGCTTCCATTTCCCCTTGAAAATTCTCATTCTATTGAAAATTGCATCCTTAATCTGTGAAGTAATTCATTTGGGTACCAACCTATTCCCTCCCCTTTCAGAAAATCGCATGTTGGTCAGTTCCAATCTGCCTTACAAGAAGTTGAATGTGGTAAAGGAGGTGCAGCAGATGGTGCCCCCGCTATTGGACTTGTCAGAGGTATGAGTTTCTACAATTTCATGCATTTGTTTAAGATAATTGACGGGGGGCTCGTTAGAGCAGAAATATCATGAATAAACAACATTTCGTTTGTTTAAAGTTTGTTAGTTTCCATTCTTCCGACAAGTCCAAGAATATAGAAAACGTTTCATTTTTGATTGTATATAGAAGACAAGTATGGAATTTTGCTTGACATTGACATGTAGTTCCCTTGTTTTCTTTTCGTAAATTTGTTCAAAAAGAGGCAGTTTGATCTCATCATTCGATTGAATGTTTGGGAACATTTTGTACACGGATTAGAAAAAATCTTGGGCCTAGACAGATGTGGACGTCAAGGTCCATTACTAATCTATTTTCTTTTTGCGTCTTGTAAACTGACGATGCGAAAACTGACGATGTGGTGGGCTCTCTTTGTGCGAAAACTTTTTAATGAGCTTCTTAATTGGCAGATTTCAATTAGTGTACCTCTTGGATGTTCGTTAATCTCTTTAGATCTTTCTAATCTTACGTACGATTTTCTCTAACAAGAGTTATTAGTTTACAGTTTCTCTTCAGTAATATCTTGCATGTTCAACGATTGGGTAGTTGGTCCTGCTGGACAACTATGTCCTTTTTTATTAGGAAAATATAAAAACATCAGTTCAGCGACTGCAACTGTAGATTGTGCAAGATCTATGTAAATAATTTAGGATTTTCATAAAAACATGTAAATAGGATTATTCAGTTTTCACTTTTGTTAAATGGTTGGCCTTAATTAGTTTTTTTAGCTATCTTTATCATGCCAACCTTAAATAAATGAATTATTATTATTATTATTCTTCAACCAGACGTTGCTATTTAGCAACTGTAGGATATATAGGACCTTCTCTTCATTTCAAGGGATCCATGTTGGACCCGCTTCCGGTAAGCCGTTTTCTCAGGCAGCCTCAGTTCTGCTCAGCGATCAGGCTTTTCATTTTTTGTTCCTTTCAATGGTAATTTTTCTTTTGCGTTGAATTCTTTAGTTAATTGTGAGTATCACTCATTGTGGGAACTCGCTGACTACGTGTCCTTTCCTGCAATGAGTGGCACAGTAGTTGTATTGTTGCATGTTTTCTGTTTAATTGATATAAAAAAAATGTTCAACGAACAATCTAGCACAGTTTACACAAATTATCACAAACCTCAGCTCATATGTTTTAATCTTCTTTTAGATGTTGATGATGATCTGCTTTTCAGAAGCGACTTTCAGATAGTACGAAAGTCGACCTTGGCGCTTCAAAGGATCATGGTTAGCAGTGGCTCTTTAATTTTCTTTCAGATGTTGATGATGATCTGTTTTAACTTTCTTTTAGATGTCTTTGAGAAGTCTGGTCACATGGGAGCACTAAATGTCACAGTTTATATATCTGGTAGTAAAACAGCAAGCAATGTTGCTGAACCTGCAAGGCTGCTACGAAACATGGGAATCAGATTTTATGCTGCTGGTTATGGAAAAGAGGTAAGATGGAGATCTATGTATGTTATGTATGTTAAAATTTGCCACGTAAAATAAAACAATTTACAAGAAATAAATAGAATTTACAAGATTTAAAAAGCTAAAGAATAGATAAAATATGATGACAATGTTCATTAAATAAATACGTTAAAAACACCCCTAATTGTAGTGACAGGGATAGCATTAAAGGTCATATTGACCTTATTTCCATAATGGTCCCCTTAGAGGTGGTTGCAAAAGAAATATAATAAAAGTAAACAACAGATGTTAAAGTGATTTTGGATGGAGCATAATTTAGTAGGGCCAAGTCATATATATGGGAGAGGAGACGTGTTTCAATAGAACACATATACGTTGTTTTCTTCTCTCTGTCTAAAATAAGAACTTCTAAACGATGCATCGTGAACCTTCAGCCAAAATTAACCAATTTTTAGCTTTGCTGTTTTTGCTGCTATGGTATTTTTGAGATCCATCTTAGTGTGTGTTTTAGGTAGGGTAGCAAGATGTCTTGACATTTTCTGATGCTTTCGTTTTTCTGATCTTAGATCGCCATATTTTATGTTTAAAGTGAGTACAACACATGTTAAAAACCCTATTGAATTTACAACTGGCTTTAGCAACTGTAAACTGATTCTGCCATTTTTCTCCTGCTGCATATTTCCTCCTTCCATGCATTAACTTCCCCTTTTTGTTCCCAGGTCAACGAAGATGATTTAAAGAAAATAGCATCGCTTCCTAGTGATTATTTTGTCCATGTGAAGGATGATGAAAGAAAAATGGCAGCCATTGTTGGCAGAACAATAGCCAACCATTTGAGTAAGTGTAACTTTTGTTGTTTCTTTATTCAATTTGCACCAATCAATTTCAAACAATGTATCGACTTCGTGATTAACTGACAGGCAACATGTTTATAATGTGCTTTACTCAGGAATACAATGTTGAAGGATATGTTTCTTTGAAAATTTTCTGATACTGAAGTTTGCAGAGCTATTCAACAGGGACACATGGCAGTTATCCCACAAAGAGTAACATTTGGTACCTTGTTAGAAAATCTAAAATTTAAAGGGAATTGACAGCATAGGTTCCAAATCTTTAAATTTGCATGGCAAGGTGGGTGTAAAATTCTATGAATGGCTTAATGGAAAACTTTAGCTACTTACATATAATTGTACCGTTGGGCTCTTCAGAAATTTTGAATAATTTTCGAAAGTACAGCGTATCTTACATTTGAGGATTTTTTTTAAATTTTATCATCAAAAGCAATCAATTGTGAATACATATTTACAGTACTGTGTACCATTCGTAACGGGAGAGACGTCATCAAATTTGTAAATCATAAACCAGAAGACTTTTGCTTGATACAATATTGTAGACATCCGTAAACTTATGCTTATGCCCCAGTCCCTGGTATTTTATGGATGAATGTATGTATGTATCAATTTGCCGTAATAAATATTTGCAAATTTTATAATAGAAAATGGATGCAATACAATATTAAATGTTAAAAACGTAAAGATAAACACCCCTAATTACAGTGGAAGGGATAGCACTAAAAGGTGAAGCTGACCTTATTTCCATAATGGTCCCCTTAGAGGTGCTATATATCGGAAGTACATAGAGAAGAGGAAATACAGAGTTGCATGTGTGTTTTCAATATGGTCCTTAGTAGAAGACGTATATGTCATCTTTCTCAGATTGAGGTGAATGCGAACATTATAGAGTTCACCATTTTATAATGTCGTCATTCTTGTCGTAGGAGATCTCAAAGGAGGTATTGCTGGCGGAATTGGCGGATTTGGCGGACATGGCGCATATGGTGTCGGAGGATTCGGCGGATGGAGCTCTTCCTACTTACGTTCGGGTATTGATAACACGGACGAGATATCGGAGATACAAAACATGCAAGACGACACGTCCAAGGTATTGAAGGATCTTTCTAGCCACGACGAAAATCAGGATGGGTTCTCGACATCATTTAGTGAGAAAAACCCGGAGTTGTCGTACAGAAATGGTGCATCCGAATTTTCTGAGGCTGACAATAAAGAACTTGATGCATCTTTAGAGCAAGGTAACGGCATGGATCGAGGCACTTTCGAGAACGAAGCATTGTCGAAACCTTATTTCGATGCGGAGCATGGTGATTCGTTGACCGAAAGCAGCCAACTGAAGAAACATACTGTTCATAACAAACACCAAAGCAAAAAGGACAGTCAAATTACGAGCAGAGATAGTGTCGAAAATAGTACGGCAACTGCCGATAATGGTACTGCGAATGCTGATAGCAAGGTAGAGGGAAATAGTGAGAACGAAAAGAAAGCCGAAACATCGACGGCAGATAAAGACAAGAAAGACGAAGCTTCGACAGAAAATAAAGACAAGAAAGATGAAACATCGACAGAAAATAAAGACAAGAAAGACGAAACTTCGACAGACAATAAGGACAAGAAAGACGAAACATCGACAGAAAATAAAGAAAAGAAACCCGATACATCGACTGCAAATGCAGACGTAAGCAATAACGACAACGCGCAAAATAATACAGCAACTGACGCAAGTTCTGCTGCAGCTTCGAACTCTACTAATGGAAATGGCACGGTAACGGTTCGAGGAAAGTTCGATCCTTATTCGAGTATCGGCACTGACATGTCTTCCGATGAAGGCGCATCCAACATGAAATTGAANCTGACGCAAGTTCTGCTGCAGCTTCGAACTCTACTAATGGAAATGGCACGGTAACGGTTCGAGGAAAGTTCGATCCTTATTCGAGTATCGGCACTGACATGTCTTCCGATGAAGGCGCATCAAACATGAAATTGAACATTAACAAGGATTCAGGCTCCGATGGGAAAACAATGGAACAAAAGAAAACGAACATTCATGAATCGGTCAAGGAATCCTCTAAGGATTCTACAAAGGAATCACCAAAAGATTCGGCAGGGGATGTCCATACTGACATTATCAATACTGCACATGCGTATGATGGTAGCAATAAACGAGCTGAGATAAAAGAGGGGGAGGCCGTGAAAAAGCATATGACGAAGCAAGATGAAGAGATGCTTAAAAGCCCAGTTCACTCGCTTGTCAAATCGATCTTCCACAAAGCTGCGAAAAACGCGCTGCTCGATTTCACGAAATCTTCAGGGTTAAAGAATGTTGCCAAACTGCTTGTGCATGCTGCAGTACATAATGCGATGCTGAAACGGCCAGAATACCTCAAGGCATTCAAAACAAAACAAGAAGCGAAAAAGAAATTGAAAAAAGGAAAGAAGAAGCACGTGAAAGCTGAAGTGAGGTCGCCAAAAACGGCTAAGAAGGAAAATACGAAAGATGATTTGATGGAAATTGGAAGAGATAAAGTTGCGAAAAATGCGGACAAACCTGTAGATGAATTCGAAGATGTGAAAATTCAATCAGAAACTGAAAAGAAAGGTTTAAATTGAAATGGGGATATTCTGTAGAATACCAAATGTCAATACGATCTTTGTTCGTCTAACTGAAACATGAAATTGTTCTCGTGTATTTAAAAGAAACTTTGATCAATGCCAACGAGAGCAGGTGCCTTAATCTATTACAAAACATATGGCTGTTTGACCTATCTTTACGTTTAGTGGCTTAATAGGAATTTTAGGCAATTCCTGCTATTGACTGTTATGATGTCCTGGTTATGTTCAAAATTCAGCGTTTTTATTTATACCAAATGAATTCAAAGAAAGTTTGACAAAAGTTAAAACTATCGCAATTTCTAAATTGATGGAGAAAAAATTGTAGGACTTTCAAGAAAACCATGGTTGATAAAGGGCTACGATATAGCAATAAGCTGAAGTCTGTCAATCCTCTGGTTCACGATGTAGAAATTTGAAGACGCCACAATTTCAAACAAGATGAAATTTGAGAAATGCTTTGATTCTGGAAATAGTCAAGTTGTCAAAAAGTCAAAGGTACCTTCGGCAGAATTGCAACAAAATACCTTTCCTTTTGGGCCATTCAATACAAAGAAAAGTGGAATAGCCATTCGTGCTAGCTTTTCCAAAGATTTAAAGCTTACGCTGCATGCTAAAGAGCTTTTTAGTGCAATTTTTTGATAGCTTATGAAGTTGCCTCTTGCAAGTATGCAGATTGCATATTCGCGTAACGAAGTAATAAAAAGCAGAAAAAACTTGCAGACTTGAATCATTTTGAGATCATGACTTTGATCTATTAATTAAGACGTATTGTTTCGATGCCTGTCAATAGTATGTATTCCGAAACTTTGCTTAAAAAGATTTATTTTTTAAAGAATATTTTTCGTTTGTTAATAAATGCTCTACGGTATCTGTAGGTATTATGTGCAAGATCTTATTGTTGTTTTATAGAAACTGTTGAAAAGTGAATTTTCTCATTCATTCTTTGTCTATCTGTATCATTCCATATCGAACTGAAAAGTTTAAAAACTTTCCGTTAGGATTAGAGGTACACTCTTAACAGAGTATATCTTCGTCCAGAGGACTTTTCGGCTGAAACAGCGTGCCTCAAAAAGATTGCTCTTTGTTCGCTGAAATTGAGACTGGAAACGAGTGAAAATGAAATATAGGTATGCTGAGGATTTCAGGGGCTCCGTCGTCAAAATGTAAACAAAACAATGATTTTGCAGTTTTTTGAAAGGTGATACTTCGTATTTTTTTCAAAGTGAAAGTTGCTGTTTGGGAATTAATCATTGTACTTCACTAAGGAACAAACCAAACATCTACGATTGCTCGGATATAAGTGGGTTTAACGGTCGCTTTTTGGTGGCTTCGGTGAAGCCACCAAAAAAACTGCAGAGAACAATGGATGAACAATGGATAATCCCCAACACATGCGAGTTTACGGATTTGTTTACTGTTTGACGACGGAGCCCCTTTAAGATATATTTCCCTAGCACTGGAGTTTCTTAACTTTTTGTATTAAATCCGATATTGAATTCTATTGTGTACACCCCTATGCTGAGGACCAGTCTTTCTCACGGCTTTGATTGCCATTTGAAACATGTCCGACCTATAAAATTTTAATATGTGGTAGCGCTGAATTATTTAATCTAACAATACTTCAAATGATAGTCTGTTGCACGCAATGTTGGTTTCCTTGTAGGTATCCTAATATCCATAGAAATGCATGCTGGCCCCGACAGAGCACTCTGTTGGCATTTGAAGAAATTTGGCCTTCTCATAATCGCGTCTCGTAAAAACCAAAACAAATTCAAATATATGCCAGTTTTTCAAGTTTTATTGGTTTTATCATTCTTCTTTATACTAGTTCCTTCGGCACGGAATCTAGCTTGTTGCACAATGAGAGAAACTTTTTCAAGATTTATGCAACACTATATTATATGCAATAAAAGCTATTTCAAATCTCGAGCTAAAATTAATTTTATCACATTTCAAAAACAATTCTTTCACCCTTGACTGATTGCGATAAGCCTAAAAGTCCCAAGTCCCAGTATAAATCGCTATTCAAAACGAGAGTAAGCGATAACTACACCTATGTAATCAATCTACTTTCACCCTAGACTTATGACGATGAGTCTCTTGTTTCCCTGTGCTCTTTGACTTCAAGATGGCGCTTCAGTCAACAGAGACTCATATTATTACTCTGAAAAAGCTGACCCTATTTAGGCCTAATATGCTGGGATTCCTAGCATACCAATCAGAATGCGAGATTTGGCGAAGAACAATCAGTTTCGAACCTTCAATTCGATTGACGCAGTTGACTAAATGTTGAGCAAGGTACCGCGCAGGGATACAAGGGACTCATCGTCATAAGTCTACTTTCACCCCTGCGGAGGAAAGCTGCTGTCGTTAGCTACGCATGCGTATTCACTAGTGAAAGCGGTCAGAAGAAAATTTCATGATGGAGAATTTTGGACACGCACATCATTTTTGAAAGCAGTTGAAGTTTATTTTATTTTCACTTCTTATCGCAAAGATATCCCAAATATGGATAGCACAGTTAAATTGTGAATATATAGGTGAGTACCTGAATGCGTTTTGGTTCGGGAGAATGATTCCAAGTCTGAGAAATGGCCGGGCGGGTTTTGTGTGTGGTCTAATCAAAACAAATCTCTGCATAAATGAAAACTGGTGGGCCTAAAATCTAAATAGCCAGGCCGGAAGGCAAAGGGAAAGTTTAATGGTTGACGCAATAAGAGGGAAATATGACTGTTGATTTTGGTGTTCATTATCGTTTTAACGTATCATGATTTGTTTCAGTTTCACTTGAAAAGTTTCAGATCCACAGCTGTGAATTTTGTCAATATTATAATAGATAAAAACAGATAGGCTACATTCTATTCTGTGATGTGGCCAGAAAGTTTGCAGTTTCCACTGTTGTGGTTTTATGTTTTGCTATCAGTGTTTTGTATTTCACGACTAGATAATAAATGAAATAGAGAGAATTTCTGCCAGAGGCCTGTTGCACACCTAGTATTCATCTTTATTTTGTTTATAATGATGCAACAATTTTTTATAAACTAGCATTTAGTTGCTTCAAAAGAATTAATGCTATGTGGTTTATTTTGCCTGCTTTTTGTTCTGTTTTACTCAACAATACTTGAGCAGTGTCCATAGAAAGATAATGTGCTATAAATTCCTCTTTGAGATGTTTACTAAGGCTTACTAAAGAAGGGAGGACCCCCTCCAATGGCTCTATGAAAAGTATGGTACTTGCATAACCAACCAAGAAAAATGATAGGGTATTCAAAACAAACAATAGATAAACAAGAAAGGACTCTCCTTGCACACCCAAGATCTTGGCAAAAGTTGCCCTACTTTCCATACTGGCTCTAACATCAACAACGAGAATTTGAGGAAACTTCCACAGTAAGAAACCTAAAGACCTAAGAAACCTGTCAAGAAACTTGTAAAGAAGGAATGAAAAATATTTTTAGTAATTTTTGATTCTTTCAAGTTCAAACAAATGATTTATATGCATGTATATTCCGTTCATAGCAATGAATCCCTGAAATTAACTTGAAGAAAAATATCTGCAAAATGGAGTGGCTTTTGCATGCAAGGAGCAACCAAGAAATGGTTGATAAATTCACACGTCTTGGAATAATTGAATCAAGTGATGTTGAAAGAGCTTTCAGGTGTGTTTCAAGAGCTGCATTTGTGCCAAGCGATTTACTTGAAGATGCTTTCAAAGATACGCCATTACGAGGAAGTCACCATGTTCATTTATCTGCACCTNATTTTTAGTAATTTTTAATTCTTTCAAGTTCAAACAAATGATTTATATGCATGTATATTCCGTTCATAGCAATGAATCCCTGAAATTAACTTGAAGAAAAATATCTGCAAAATGGAGTGGCTTTTGCATGCAAGGAGCAACCAAGAAATGGTTGATAAATTCACACGTCTTGGAATAATTGAATCAAGTGATGTTGAAAGAGCTTTCAGGTGTGTTTCAAGAGCTGCATTTGTGCCAAGCGATTTACTTGAAGATGCTTTCAAAGATACGCCATTACGAGGAAGTCACCATGTTCATTTATCTGCACCTCACATGTATGCAACAATTATGGAAGAGCTTGAGCTTGATGTTGGTATGTTAATTACGAATCATTAACTTACTGGGGCTGTTTGATTTTTGTAGAAATTCTTGAAAAATGAGGTGGTTTCGAAATATTTTCTTGGAGCCACTCTAACACTTTTGTGGAAATTAGCAAAGGTTTCTAGAAGATTAAAGCAATAACGCCACAGTGCAATGTTTTCTTTTGGCTGAATGAGGTTGGAAATGTTCTTTCAGGCAAAGACCATAACCAATACTGGGGAATCTCAGCAACCTTTGTCTTCAACTAATTAAATAGAAAGTTTCCCATATTGGCATTTGTATAGACTTGGTGGATAGATTACCCTTGTGCTAGAAAGAAAGAATTGAGATTTTCTAATTGAAAGGAAAGACACACTTTTCAGTCCACTGAATCGAAGTTCTTTTGTGATTTTTGCTGAAAACTGTCTTGCTGGAATGCTAAAATTTCTTGTGAATGTAAAATTCAGGCTTTCTGCATTCCTAGATACCTCTTCCAGAACTTTGCCTCACTAGCAGTCCTGAAATTTCTTTCTCCATAACTTATTCTCCTCTTTCTCATTTTAGGTATGTCATTCCTCAATGTTGGCAGTGGCACTGGTTACTTTTCCACGTTAGCAGGCTACATCATCAAGAAAGATGGAATCAACCATGGTGTAGAATTGCATGATGATCTTGTCAAATTTGCAAATGAACGAGTTAGAGAATTTTTAGAAAATGGACCGCCAGATTGCAAAGATATCTGCACTCCAGTTTTTCTTTGTGGCAATGCTTGCAGATTGGATCCAGATCAAATGAAATATGACAGGTAACTTCAATCTAATTTTATTTTCTGTTATTACAAGTTGATGCAATTTGAAGGAAATCCATAAAAATAGTTGTATTCTGTGTGATTCCAAGTAAAA
>REGL01000008.1:588254-612769 GCA_004194395.1 Aurelia aurita complex sp. Pacific | reverse complement strand
GAAAACTGTCTTGCTGGAATGCTAAAATTGCTGTGAATGTAAAATTCAGGCTTTCTGCATTACTAGATACTTCTTTCAGAACTTTGCCTCACTAGCAGTCCTGAAATTTCTTTCTCCATACTTATTCTCGTCTTTCTCATTTTAGGTATGTCATTCCTCAATGTTGGCAGTGGCACTGGTTACTTTTCCACGTTAGCAGGCTACATCATCAAGAAAGATGGAATCAACCATGGTGTAGAATTACATGATGATCTTGTCAAATTTGCAAATGAACGAGTTAAAGAATTTTTAGAAAATGGACCACCGGATTGCAAAGATATCTGCACTCCAGTTTTTCTTTGTGGCAATGCTTGCAGATTGGATCCAGATCAAATGAAATATGACAGGTAACTTGAATCTAATTTTATTTTCTGTTATTACAAGTTGATGCAATTTGAAGGAAATCCATAAAAATGGTTGTATTCTGTGTGATTCCAAGTAAAACGTTGCTTCTCTACCTAACTGTAAGTTACCTTTTGACTAGCAATGACTAATGAATGCTAGACAGCTAAGAGCAAACCTTCCCATAGAAAAAATACAATTTGCACAAATTTTGCAATAAGTTTACATTGAGTATGCTTTGTTATTCTTTTGGAGTTTGCAAGTTTTTATAGAATTGTGCAAATCTTGCTGTTTGCAGGAAGCTACAAACAAATTATTGTCAACTGGTTTGGTGAAAAATTAAAACTAATTTCAAAACTATTATTTACAAACTCTTATGATAATAATAATAATAATATAACAAATTTTTATACAGGCTATACATTTCAACCAAAAATGCTGTTATCAACATGTGAAGGAAAATAAAGAAGGAAAAAAAACCTATAACAAATCTGATAATACGTAGCAGTAACTACAATGATGATTTACAAGTTCCATATATATTACAATTTTTAAATAAAATGTTTCTTTAATAGTTCTTCGTATTGCTTAAAAGATTCAGTTTTTCTGAGGTCAATTGGCAGTTCATTGTAGATCCTTGCACCCATAAAATAGAAGGACTTCCTAGCGTATTCTGTTTTGATGCCCGGAAGCCTTACAAACATTTGTTGTTTGTTGTTTGTGTTTTTTGCTGTTGCAACCTGTCATCTTTCTTTTTTGTGAGACATACAGTACTTTGAATCTGAAACATATTCAAAAGAAACTCACAACAAACTTTTTGCAAATTTGCTGTAAACTAACTGCAAGAATCATCTTTTACTAAGGGTTTCCCACTTGGAATGTTTGTACAAAGATATTTGTAAAGGAAAGAAATTTTGATGGAGCAAGCATAGTCTATGAATGAAAAGCACACACACCAAGCACACAACTGTTGGGAATAACAACGACCTTTTGTTTGAAAATATGGAAATAAACCATGCTTTTCTGCTAGAATAATAGCTTCCTGTATGAAAATACAAGGCCAGGTAATAGCCATGTACACACCTTGTAGTTAGGACCTTGTAACCTTGTTCTAGCTTAGGAAAGCCTTGCTGTAACCTTGTAAATGGCTCGAAAAATGCTAATTAACCTTGTGGAAGCCTTATGGAAACCTTGTGTTAGACTGGTTGTAACTTGGAATCTTACTGATAGCCTTGTAAATTTCTTTAGAGGTTGGTACAAAGTCATAACAAGGTCATAATCCTCACTACAAGGCTAAGCCTTGTATTTTTGGACAGGTTTGTGCCCCAATATTTGGCAGATTGTCCGCCAGTGGACTTATCTCTGACTTTGAAGATCTCCTAGCTTTGATTTTCATAGTTCTAACTCTTTTCTGACAACTTTGTGGATGGACATGAATTTTTAAACAGATGGTATCAGGTAGTTGCTGGTACCTTAAACTAATACATTCTGCTCATGTGCTTTCTGATTGACCAATTTTATGATGATATAAAGTATGTAGAAACTGAATAGAAAACCTGAATAAGAATTTAAGTAAACAATAAATCGAAATCATAATGTTGATGTCTATGAAGACAGGTCTTTGTCTGGAAGCTTGAAGAAATACAAGAGCTACATTACAGATTATGCATAGATTCCTGTGCACAAATATAAGGTTAAACTTGGCCTTGTACAAACCAGGTTTTAGGCTTGTAGCGGGATTATGACCTTGTTATGACCTTGTCCTTGCCTTTGAAGAGAATTCCGAGGCTATCAGTAAGATTCCAAGCTACAACCAACCAGTCTAAGGTTTCCACAGGCTAACTAGCTTTTTTCGAGCCATTTACAGGGTTGCAGCAAGGCTTTCCTAGGCTAGAACAAGGTTACTGCATGGCCATAAGGCTTGTACATGGCTATTACCTGGCCTTGTATTTTCGTTCAGGTTGATGGAATTTTCCCTCGCCAAAGCGGTCTTAGGAATTTTAAAGAATGTATTGAGGTCTTAAACTTCTCAAGATCATTAATGGGCTGTACAAAACTCTTAATGAAAGAAATATGTATAGGCTTTCCTCCTTCAAGTTTTTGTTCCTGATTTGTAGGATATATTTTCTCTCGGTCTCTACTATTTCTGTCAAGGCATTATTAGGAACAAAGTAATAAAAAGGGAAATATATTTGATGTATCATTTATAAGTCATTTAGACATTTTTTTCATTCTGAGTTTCCAACAGCCCTGAAGAAATTAAAAAACAAATTTGAAGTGTAAATAACGTTTTCTAGAAAGAAAGAAGGAAAGAACGTTTTCTTGCTTGCAATTTTTTTGGCCTAATTTTATTGCTTGGTTGGAATAATTTAAGACAAAGATTCTAGCAAAACGTCTTTCTTTACACAAACAGAAAGCTTTCCAAGAATTTATGCAATTTTTGTGTAAATATATCATGTCCTCAAAAATGAACTGTCCATTTTTGACAACCTACTGCAAGTAAAATTTTAATTTCTTTGCCTTCAAAACTAATGAAGGACCTGCACAAACTTAGGAATATATCTAAATTGTTCGTGTTGCTCCTCCTTCATCATTGAAAATGATTTCTAAATTGACTACAAGGGCATCAGTTTCAATATTTTTCAATGTTTTCTTTGTTTCTTATTTCTGATGCGCAGTGAATATTTTGGCTGATACGAGGAAGAGCAGAAATGATGTAGAGGAAGAGAGAGAAAAGCGGAGGAGAAAGAGAAGAGAGAAATGAAAGAAAAGAGAACAAAGAGAGAAAACTATTTTCTTTTTTCTCTCTTCTCTCTCTTCCTCCTCTGCTTTTCTTTCCCTTGATTTGCATCTTTCTGCTCTCCTTCGCATCGGCCAAAATATATGCTGCGCATCAGAAATAAGAAGCAAATCGAAAATAAGAAACAAAGAAAAATATTGAAAAATATCAAAACTGATGCCCCTGTGAATTGATGAGTTCCAGACGAACAGTTTTTGTAGTAGTTGATAGCCTGGAAAGTTTATTTTGTCGTATTAGAAGTTATTGATAAATGATAATATCATGTGCTGTTACTTGTTTTAGGCTGTATTGTGGTGCTGCATGTTCCCAAGCAAATGTGAAATTCTTGTTGAAGATGGTCAAGGTTGGAGGATTCTTAATTGCCCCTGTTGGCTCAAGGGTAAGCATTTATCTATAGTACTTAGGCCCGTCTCAAATCCGGTATCACGTGATAATGCCCACAAATGAAATCAATTGAATAATGATACTAGTAATGATAATTACTTTCTTTAAGGTTGGCATAGCGTATAGCACAAGGCTAATTAATGCCAACCATTATTGATACAAGAATGTAACCTAAATATAACCTAAATTTACAATAAAATCTTTACACAATCTACAGTTGCATGAAAAATTCCAAAACTTAGTTTCCCTTTTAAAATACTCTATAGATCGGGACTCTTTTATATGCAATGGCAAATCTGCTCTAGAAAACTCACAGTGTTTGCATGAGCACTTTGCATTATTGTAAATCCTGCATGACATCTAAGTTGAGACCGAGCTTAGTATCTACTTGTAGCAAGTGCTACTGACCGCCATCATTGTTGAAGGTAGAGTGGCGCAGTGGCATAATCCTCTGACTTTGCAGCCAGAACAGTCAGGCGGACAGGGTTCGATACCCAGTAGAGCCCAACTACTTGACCGTCATGACAAGGGGTCGCAGACTCGATTAGCCCTTAGCTACTTCTGTGATCCCAGCGCTTGGTGCTATAAACCACAACTTCACCTTCACCATTGTTCAATAAACCTTTAGCTATTCTGGAAGGGAGTCTGGATCAAGCAATATTTTCATGCATTTTTATTTGAAATGTTCATTCAAGTGGTGTTAGAGCTTCAATTACTGTTGTGCCTATTCGAAAATTCCTCAGACTTCAGTAAGATGTATGAATTATTACTTGATCAAGACTTTTTTGAAGAATAGCTACAAGGTCTATTGATTAAAGGTATTGGAAGATTTTCCATGAACGTTTAAGTTTATTTGATTCTTCTGGCGATGTGAAATTTTCCAATGACAAGAGAGCTTATCCAGTAATCAGATTTAATTTCTAATTAGTGTTCAATAATGGTTGCATCTTCATAATATATAAAAGTCGATTGTTACAATCTTTGATCCTCTTTGTTTATCTAGCCATTCATTTTTTGGGTGTTTCACCAAATTTTAAGCAAGATTTTTTCGACTACAAGGGAGTCTATGTGGCTTTGAATGCTTTCTGATAACACGTTTTCCTGTTTTAGCTCATCAAGCTGAAGCGAGTATCCCTGAAAGAGGGACGCCAATCAGTTATCAATGATGTGTCATTTGCCCCCCTGGTGATTGGCCCACCTATTGAAATGGAGCTGCCTAAACTCAGATTTCCTAATATCAACAGCAAGAAGAATAAGGGGGTAAGATCTGAATTATCACTCATTTTATGTAGAAAAAATTAATTCCAAACGAAATGAACTCCATTATATAAATTTTTTTTATCATCAAAACAATTAAAACACAAAAAAGATTACTTGTTACTGTGCCATCCAAAGCAGGAAAGAACACAAGGTCATCTGGTCCCTACTTTGGATGACACTTACAATTATAATAATTTAACAAACAAAAAAGGTACAATGCAAGGTAGCCTGGTACCAAATACCAAATAATGAAAATTAAGATTTATATCAATCTCCTGTAGCAGCATCGAGAGGCGTAGCACTTTGTGAAATCTTGTACATCTTTAGCAAAAGTCCTTTTGTTTTCAAGCAAAATCCATAAAAATCCCTAAAAATCCTATTATTTTAAAAATGCTCGTATGCCTTTTCAGGAGATTGATACACCCCTCGAGCAACATGCTATAAAAATCCATTTCATAGTAAGAATGCTGCGTTAGATGAGAACATTTATTTGTCACACTCAAGTTAGGAACGATTGTACTCGGAGCTATATTTAGATGAACATGAAAAAAGACTGGAAATTATGACCAGATTTGGCAAACTTTTAGCTTCAAAATGATCACAATTACATCATAAATATTCTGAGGAGTGTTGAAAAGCGACGCCAATGCAACGGGCATATATTTATCATATTTGTTCCTCCTGACAGGCTCGTTTCGTAGGTTTCGCTCGCTGTCAAAAGCTGAAAGACCGACAGACTTGGATCAAAAATTTATCATCATTTCTCAGACATTTTCAAGAACGATTATCATAAAGAATTGTCAATGACTCTGCATTTTTTCAAGCGATTTTAGGGAGCGGTCATTTTTAATCCTGGGTATCGGGGCGGAAGATTTTGTGCAAGGGTATGAAACTTGTTTCCATTATTTTGTGGGGGTACGAAAATATCAAGAGAAATTTTGAGGTACAATAATATTTTGCTTGAAGAAGTTTTTCATGAAATCATCGATCAAAGTTTAAGAGAAAAATTAGCAGACATGTGGAAATTATGAATCACTTGCTTGGTTGAAAATCGCATGGGGCAATATGTCAATTTATTTATGTTTATTCACGAAGACTTCTGGATGGGGGTAGCAGACCATTTTGCTGAAAGATGGTGGGGTACAAAAACTTTTTCTATATTCAAGATGGGGTTTGAAATGTTCTCTTATTGCGTGAAATTATCCTATTAGAAATGACCGCTCCCTCTACGTTAAATCGTTCTTGAGTTATGGATGACTTTGTCTGCAAGCTATTTAAATGTTCTAGCAAAATGATTATAACATGACTGTCTTAGTATACTATCTTTTATCAATCTTTGTTTTAGAATTCAGTAAAATGTGATGTTAACTTTCCTGTCAGCAAGAGTCGTGGTAGAAGATGCCTTTCAAAGCTACGTGCTTTTCAAGATGCGTTAGGTTTGTTTTGTTCTTTCTTATGTCGTTCATTCACTTGTTTACTTTCACTCATTAACAAAACTCTACAAGAAGCAAAGCTAAAATTAAAGATGGTAGGAAGCAGTACGATCACGCAAAGGTAAATGCAATCTATGTATCCAGCACTTATGTTAGTCTAACCATTCCTGAGGATTTTTTGGGTGAACAATACACTTCAAAGAAAAAGACATCAAATTGAAGTATCACTATTTTCATTCCAGATTGTCTTCATAACGAAAAGCCTATACCCATGCCTTTTTGCTATGTTCCTTGCTTTGATGACCTGACTAAGGCCAAAGGAAAACAAAAAAAAGTAAAGGAGCCTGAATTGGTAAAGACGAACCTGGACGACTCTGCTGGCACAGCTGTGGATTCTCAGATTGAATTCTTTAAGGGGATTACGTCATCAGTGGAAAAGATCCAAGATGGTCTTGATCAAGCCCAGGTAAAATTTTTGATATTTCTGAAAAGTTTATTTTGTCTTAAATTTGTAGGCAGAAACACCGCAACACGACGAAAAAACAACAGCAAATGTGTGTGAATTTATATCTTACCAATATTTGGTCCTTCTATGCACATTATTTTGTTTTGTTGGTTTTTTTAACGAAATATACAAAACACCATAGTTCGTGGAAGGTTATGGCAACCTACGCCCATGATGTGCATGGTAACTAGAGAGAGCGTTGTTGTAGTCAGTAAAGACTTATTGCTACCTATTGTGACGCGAAATACCGAGTGTTCTGGAATGAAGGTAACAGTCACCGGTAACAGATTTGATCAGGTCCAGCAACGGATATTTAACTAGGATCAATCCGAACTAATTTTGATACTAATCCTCGATAGTTAACTTGAACATGAATACTTCGTTTGATGATATTTCATGGTTTGAGAGCAGGGGCGAAGCTGTTGTTTCAGTCAAAAAGCATTATTTATTGCTATTGTTTTCAAACAAAATATCTATGTTCTAACCAAACAAAGCAGAGATTTTGCATTTTGGCCTAAGCTGCTAGTTTACAAAGTGTTTCAGATTGATTCGAACTAAATTTTTGTCACGAACCCTGGTAACATCTGTCATATTTTTGGAACACAGGGTATATGGAACTCTCCACAAGAAATTTCAATTTGTACGTTCATATTCTTGCACCGAAACCAATCAATAGTTAGTTAAAAATACCAGATATTTTTCGAGACTATTTAGTTAGTGCTGAGATAGCTTAGGTTACTGATGTTGTTATCGGTTTGTAGATCAAATTTGTCATCGACGTTAGATTGGCGACATTTCCCCTTCTGATATCGCAGGATACTGGCATTTTTTCAACCCTGCAAAGGGGAAGACATGCGTTTCTTTTCTCATTGTCATTTTCTCATAGCTAATTCATCTTTCTGTTAATTTGTAGCCTAAAGATCACATGAAAGGCAGTGATAAGCAACCTTCATCTCATGATACTGAAAACAATGATATTGAAGNCGAAAAGCCACGCCAATGCAAGGGGCATTTATTTTTCATCTTCCTGAGAGGCTGGTTTCGTGCGCTGTCAAAAGCTGAAAGACCGACAGACTTGGATTAAAAATTTATCATCATTTCTCAGACATTTTCAAGAACGATTTTTATAAAGAATTGTCAATGACTCTGCATTTTTTCAAGCGATTTTATTGGTTAAATCGTTCTTGAGTTATGGATGACTTTGTCTGCAAGCTATTTAAATGTTCTAGCAAAATGAATATCACATGACTGTCTTAGTATACTAACTTTTATCAATCTTGGTTTTAGAATTTAGTAAAGTGTGATGTTAACTTTCCTGTCAGCAAGAGTCGTGGTAGAAGATGCCTTTCAAAGTTACGTGCTTTTCAAGATGCGTTAGGTTTGTTTTGTTCTTTCTTATGTCGTTCATTCACTTGTTTGCTTTCACTCATTAACAGTCTCCATAAATAGTGTTTTTTCATATCTCAATTATTTTCTGAATTACAGCGTTTTTCTATGTTTCAACCAGTTTTGAGGTTATGATAACAAGGACAGATTTTGTAACACAATAGCATGAGATACTTTTGTTGACACCTGAATTCAAAGCGATTAGCGACTGCAGACAAAGGAAATTCTCTCAACCAGTAATTCAAAACAAACAAAGCTGCAAAAGTTTCTCTGAAACCCAGGTAGCTAGCGTGCTGGTTGTGCATTCCAGAAGTTGTTTTTAAGAGCAAACATGAGCATATATCGAAAAGAGAAGGATATATCTACAAATCTACCTTGGGCATTTCATGTTTGCTCTTAAGAAAAATTTCTGGATTGCACAGCGAGCGAGCTGGCTACCTGGGTTTCAGAGAAAGTTTTGTAGCTTTGCTTGTTTTGAATTACTGGTTGAGAGAATTTCCTTTGTCTGCGATTGTTAATCTCTTTCAATTGCGGTGTCAATCAAAACCAACTCATTCTATTGTCTTACAAAATCTTTCCTTGTTGGTTATGATGTCATCAAATTGCTAAAATATAATCCAGAAAAGCTACAGATTTCTACAAACTGTCATATTATAGACTGTCATTGTCATTGTCTTTGCTTTACTTGAAGATTGTACCGTGTTTCCTCGATTAATTTAGGATGTACACTATCTGTCTTTCAACTGTGGAATAACGTGTTTTTAAATTTATAGAGCCTGGTTTGTTTACAATTTTAGCCTAGGTTTGCCTGAGTTATGTATGATGTATGATGATATTGCTTCATGAAAAACATGTCTATTATTACTAATATACTATGTATTATTACTAATATACTAACGTATATACGAAAACCTTACTTTATTGTATTGTTACTAATATACATACGCAGTCTGTAGTCCCCAGAAGAAGCAAAGCTCATCGAGTCTGGGGCGCTTACAAAAAAAGAGCAGTAACAACAGCGAATAGAACTACAATAATGCTAAAAAGTATCATAAAATACAAAAGAAATGCAAGATTTTGTGTACTGAACTAAGAAACTACAAGAAGCAAAGCTAAAATTAAAGATGGTAGGAAGGAGTAAGATCACGCATAGGTAAGTGCAATCTATGTATCCAGCCCTTATGTTAGTCTAACCATCCCTGAGGATTTTTTGGGTGAACAATACACCTCAAAGAAAATTACATCAAATTGAAGTATTACAATTTTCATTTCAGATTGTCTTCATAATGAGAAGCCTATACCCATGCCTTTTTGCTATGTTCCTTGCTTTGATGACCTGACTAAGGCCAAAGGAAAACAAAAGAAAGTAAAGGAGCCTGAATTGGTAAAGACAAACCTGGACGACTCTGCTGGCACAGCTGTGGATTCTCAAATTGAATTTTTTAAGGGGATTACGTCATCAGTGGAAAAGATCCAAGATGGTCTTAATCAAGCCCAGGTAAAATTTTTGATATTACTGAAAAGTTTATTTTGTTTTGTTAGCTATTTCAACGAAAGATGCAAAATATCATAGTTAGTGGAAGGCCATGACAACCTAAGCCTTCGAACTACGAGATTCGAACGAAATTCTTTTCACGAACCCTGGTAAAATATGTCATAATTTTGGAACGCACGTTACATGGGACGCTCCACAAGAAATGTCAATTTGTACGTTCATATTCCTGCACCGAAACCAATCAATAGTTAAAAATACCAGATATTTTTCGAGACTATTTAGTTAGTGCTGAGATAACTTAGGTTACTGATGTTCTTATCGGTTTGTAGATCAAATTTTTCATCGACGTTAGATTGGCGACATTTCCCCTTCTGATATCGCAGGATAATGGCATTTTGTCAACCCTGCAGAGGGGAAGACATACGTTTCTTTTCTCATTGTCATTTTCTCATAGTTAATTCATCTTTCTGTTAATTTGTAGCCTAAAGATCATGCAAAAGGCAGTGATAAGCAACCTTCATCTCATGATGCTGAAAACAAGGATATAGANTTCCTGCACCGAAACCAATCAATAGTTAAAAATACCAGATATTTTTCGAGACTATTTAGTTAGTGCTGAGATAACTTAGGTTACTGATGTTCTTATCGGTTTGTAGATCAAATTTTTCATCGACGTTAGATTGGCGACATTTCCCCTTCTGATATCGCAGGATAATGGCATTTTGTCAACCCTGCAGAGGGGAAGACATACGTTTCTTTTCTCATTGTCATTTTCTCATAGTTAATTCATCTTTCTGTTAATTTGTAGCCTAAAGATCATGCAAAAGGCAGTGATAAGCAACCTTCATCTCATGATGCTGAAAACAAGGATATAGAAATGGATTGGGAAAATCTTTCCTCCGACAAAACATGGCTAGAAGTCTTAGATCATTATTACTCCGTGTGTGCTACGACAGAATCACGAAAACGACAATGCACAAATGTCAAAGTAGAAAACCCTCCTTCAGATCAACTGAAATTCCTTACATTCAAGAAATATGCGAAGCAAATGGGATTGTTGCCGCCACGAAGCCGCAAAAAGTCTAGCAAAGGGGATTCCAAAGGAGATACGAAAGGAGATGCCCCGGTTGTTGAAGAAGTAGCCAATGATATCGTGGAGAATTTGCTGGAGGAGGTTATCAGTCAGGTCGATGAGAATGATCTTGCGGAGGATTTCCTGGCTGCCGTTACAGGCACTGGACCATACGCTAATGGGGATATTCGACGGAGGAGCTCCGTTGCCAGGGCAATTATTCTCGATAATTTGCCTCGTTTAAGAGCTTGTGCAGAGGAGGCTGGAGGTTTGTCACCAACACTGCAAAATTTGATACGGAACTTGGATAGCGAAGATAAGATTCTTGATCAACAAGAAAATTCTAAATGTGATGCATGTGATCACAAAAGTGAATCATGCGACCAAGATTCTTGTTCATGTGATCAGAGACGAGATCAGAGCTTTTGTTCACGTGACTGCTCACGTGAAAGTGCAATACTTGATATGCAAAGTCGTATGAATAGTATGATAGCTGATATTGACAAACAAATTTTGCATGATATAGTAAATGATGGAGATATTGGGAAATTTCTCGATGACGACTCCATGCCACCTTTACTGGAGCCAGATGGAAGTGATACCTCAAGTGTAAATGAATTTTCGAAAACAGATACTTGTAGTAGGGAGGAATGTTGCTCAAATGTTCTTGAAACACAATGTTGCTCAAATGAGAGCAATTTTCCTGCAACGCAAATAGGACAGTGTTTACAAGCTGAATGCTCAGCAGACTCGTCAGATAAACATGATCTAGGATTACCATTCCTCTCTGGAGATCACAGTTTTGCAGAGAACATAAAATTTGATTATATTTTCTTGAAAGAAAACGATCCTAGCTGCCGTGCGTCAAACATGTCGGCAGAAGATTCTCCGCAACTTCGGTTACGATCATTTTTGAGTGATACCAGCGGAAAAGGAGGACACCCTAAATTCATGGATGAAGGATCAAAGCTTTTCTCTTCAGGCAGCTGTGAATTTCCACTTTTGGAACAGAAAGCCGCACTGCGTGTAGCCAAAGGTAAACGCTGGACACCAATAGGTGGCAATTCCAGTGATTCCTCTTGTGGCAAAAGTGTTACTACCACCCAAGAAACATCATCCAATGACTCATATTCCTTTGCTGGAGTATTCTCTCCTCTGGACGTTTCGAATTCAACTGATTTATGTACGTTTAAATGTAGTAACAGTCATGAGAAATCAACTGAAAGTACCCCAAATAAACGTTTGAAAAGTTTGACCGATTATTCTCCATCGTGTATTTTGAGATATCCTTGCATTGGGAGTGAATCAGTAGAGGAGCATTCATGCTCCAATCACTGTTCAACGTTTGAAGAAGAAAATGCGTGTATTACTGACCCTGTCCACGAGTGTCGTGGGATTAATGACCCTTTCCACGCCTTTCGTGGAATCAAATTTGATTTATTGCACAATTCGTCCAGAGGTGAAACGTCGTATTCTAACTCACATTCGTTTGAGAATGACCAGGAACACAGGAATGTTTTCAAACCAACTGATGCATCAGAAGAGTCTTCAAATCTAGACAGCTCTACCTCAGACTCAAGATCTTGTCTTCAAAATCGCGAGTTATATGGAGAAGAAAGCTCTACAAGTTTTGACGAGGAACGAAGTCGTGCCACTTTCGCAAACTGCTTTTGTTTAGAGAATGATGAATCGAAGGAGTGCAAAGATGTCGTTTCGAATGTTGAATCAAATGAGAAAGACCCCCTGCCTGCAGAGTATATGGATTGTAATTGCAAGCTACGAATAGTAGCTGATTCATCAGAGAAACAGGGGGAAGTAGATTCGGTTCTGTCGACTCATTTCCAAGAAAAATGTTGTGATAGATTCGATTCAAACAATGTTTTCCAGGAATCTTTAGAAGGTGCTACAGATCGCGATTCCTATTCGACATCGGATGTCAGTACGAATAGCTCGTTGCTCGCTAGTACGCCAGTTCACGGATACAAGGAAGTTGCTAATTCAGAAGAAAATAGGGAAAAAAATCAAGAGGAAAATGTGCTTGAAAAGAACGCCCTTGTGCAGACGCCAATAGAGGGATCTAATCAGGATGGTAACAGCATAGAGGAACATGATGTCCCCACTGTTGAATCGCCTATTACGCTTGAAGGTGATCTGGCTATAACTGCTAAGCAAATTTATTTCATGGAGGCTGTTAAAAGGGATATTATTGCTAAGGGGGCAGTTGCCAAGGAGACTGTTGCTAGGGAAACAGTCGCTAAGGAGACAGTCTCTAAGGAAGCCATACCAAAACCTTGCAGCCAATCAACAGGAGTAACTTGCAGAATGAAAACAATGGAGCCCCATGTTGTTACGTCGTTCTCTGGTTCGTTTAAGAAAAAGAAGAAGCTGAGGAAGTCGTTTACGAGTGTAAAGATGGACGTTTGTCAAGTGAGATGTTGAGGAGTTTGCCTGGAAAAGGATGGGGATTGAAGCATGATAAAGAACTGGTTTTGTATTTATCAAGGAAAGAGAAGATGTCTGGACATGTCGCATTTGTGAGTATAATAATCATTATTCCCGTTGAATCTATTGAATGCTAAGTATTCTTTGAGCTTAACCCATTCACGTAAAGAGAATCGACGTTGCAGTCTGGTCTGGGCCAAGTTAAGAATATCACCCATTGTATTTGATAACTTTAACAAGTACCGTTTCATTGTATAGCTTAAGAAATAGTGGGTACCTTGGCATTCTCTTTAGCCTATTGATAGCGACCATTCAAGATACCTTGATCGATTGAGGCTGATAGCAACAATCTTTCCCCAATGTTTTATAACGGTAGGCCAGTCTTCATTAAGGACACTAAAAAATCATTTGGTTCTTTCGCTTTGGTAAGTCCGTAAATATCCCTGTCAGACATGCCGATGTCTGAGTTGTCTTACAATAGACGTTTTAGCTGCCCTAAGAGAGAATTTGAATTGAAAGAGATTTTGGTACATTTAGCATAAAAATGTACAACGATACCGCTCGATCCAAACTCTTTTGGAGAATAGTTAAAAGATCTGTTGTTCATATGTTTTGATATGAAAGACTTAGAATATCCCACTTCGCTTTCCAGAGTAACTGTTGTGCCAGCTTAATCACCCCACAATGCTTCACGAGCACAGATTTGATCCAATACAAGAAGATCTGCTCCTTCCCAGGGACAGCTCTAGCTCGACGGGGCATCGTGCTCAAGCGATTAGCAGAGATTCTTGATTCAGTAATGAACATGTTAGTTGGACCATCATTGATTCGTGATCAGTTCAAAACACCTTCCGACGTTGAATACCCATTGCGATCAATCAGTGGTTCATCGTTTGAATCAAGTGGAATTCCACTCAATTTTGATGCCATTCAAGAAAGAGATGCTGCAGAAGATACCACTTTGGATAATGAAAAGCCACCTCTTAGCGAGAAAAGTGAGTGTTTATCTTTTTCTAATTTCTTTTGTTGACCCAAAAGGAATTGTTGATGCTTGAAGGAAAGAAGAAGGGTAAATTTAAGCATCTGCCTTGAGGATTTATAGTAGGTCGTTTAAAATCAGCGCACTTACGAGAATTGTGTAATCTACCTTTCAACCAGGGGCAGATCGATGTACGCGAATGTCTCCTCGTAACTGCCCCCTTTGGCCCTCTCGCATACACAACGAACGACCTTGCTATGTTGGGTTTAGAACATCTGTTGCAGTCTGCTTTGTTGCTTTGTTTATATTAGCGGCTTGAGTAGTCGGCCGTAGTTTCCAATAGACCTTTCAGCTACTCTGAATAGAATCAGAATCGAACGATATTTTGCTACATTTTGTGAATTTTCGAATGTGCATGATAGTGATAGAAGCTCTAACGCCACTCGATCGAACGTCGCGTATAAAAATATATAAAAATAACGCTAGGATCAACTTTGACAAACTAAATTTTCTTATCTACGCTGAGCTAAGTTGTATTCAAAGGTAATGGGTGCTATTTTACAAAATCCATCCATTAGCTTGCATGGCGAAGAGCTAAATATATATCGTAGGACTTGTGTCATAAATAAATTGACCGTTTAGATTAATTACCCCCATTTTTGTTTCAAAGTCCTCTTTGTAATCTAAGAAGGGGCTTCGATGTCAGTCAGAAAGAAAGAAAGAAAGTAAGTAACCCACTTCCGTCACGCTCGTTAAAGCGATTGATTAACGGTTTATCTCTGCTAATTGGCACTGAAATGAAGAAAGCGCACATAAAGCGCATACAAGACAGAAGTTTCCCGCGATCCAATAGCAACATTTGACGTCGGCTTATTTTCCTTGTAGGTCTTGTAAAGACAGTGGAATGCATGATACTACATGAACTAGAAAATGTGAAAAAGCAGAAGGAAATCGTGCATGCTAAGCTGAATTTATATGACAGTCTGATTGCTGAATATGACCAGCAGCTCACGCTAATCAAAGAGCAGGTAAATCACATTCGATATACTGTCGAGCATGTTCTTGATTATGAGAAACGTTAAGGGTCTGTTTCATCCAGGATGCCTTGCACGTGCCGTCTCTTGGTTGGCCTTTGTTGTCATGTGAACACTCGGAAAAAAGAAGTTTTTTGCTTTTGGGGTCAGGCTGATTTATTCTTTAGGCCTAGAAAATTCGTTGAAATCAAAATCCTGTTTTGTGCTGACGGAGAATGAGAAGGGTTTGATATCATTAAATGTTCTGCCATTCTCGATTTTGTTCCGGAATCGAGAGAAGCACAGCCTAAAATTTTGTGATGAAGTCATTGGTAAAGAAGCAGCCTTAATCTATCAAAGAGCATTGATCAAATTTTGTAAAGATGCAACTTGCAAAAGAAAGAGAAGACAATTAATTTATTAATACAAAGTTGTTTCGAAGGTGTTTCGAGGATTTTTCTCATGTTCCTGTCTTTCTAAGATTTGATGTGTGCTTTAGGCTCTTTGAAAACCAAGAATTTTCAAGAAAAGATTATTAATTGGCAGATATCCTGCCAAAAATTGAGAAAAATTGTGACAGGTTTGATTTGTCATTGCGTGAAATCTCCTGTCTTTAAAATCAGCAGCCTGGCTTTAGCCTGCTTGCAGCCTCAACAGTGGCCTATCAAAAGTAGATACTGTCTTGGAGAACTCTGTCTGTTTTCAGTTTCTACATGAATCGAATGCAGTTATTAATTTCCTATTCTTTTTTGCTACAGGTTGGCTTAGTCGAAGAACAAGAGCAACTGTTACGAAACCGTTTGCGACTGAAATTCCCGGATGGAACTGTGAATCAGGAACGTATCCAATTTGAACAAACGATCCAAGAACGAAAATCACATTGGACGCAGCTTATTCAGCAGGTTGATCGAATCCAGGAACAGCAACGAGAGAAAAGTGCGGAACACCAATCTCTGTTTGAGTTACACAAACGACTGACTGGTCTGGAGAATAGACTGCTTGAAGAGCAAGTCACAGCCTTGAAGATGGGTCGAAAATATTTCGAGAGAGACAAGGGGAAGCTGACAAAGTTTACGAAATATGTTGAGAAATCGCACGAGATTGTTAGCGAATTGCAAGCGATGAATGAGAACCCAGGACATGTTATTGCTCCTGAAAAATCAGACAGTGAGATTCATGGGAATTCCAAGGAAAATAAATATGAGAAGGACAGAACTATTCCGAAACACAGGTTTGTGGCGTTTATCTCATATGGCTAGTTTTTGCAATGTGACTAATCAAAAGTATTTAAGGGTTAATTGGCAGTTTCTCCAGACTTTTGTTGTTTTTAACATATGGCTCAAATCTTTAAAAAGGTTGGTGTAAAATAGGGCTCATAGGGTTGTTTTTATTAATTGATAACATCGGATACCCTGGAGAGTATCGAAATTATGTCAAAACAGAGTTAACGTCTGCAACTTGATAGTACCGCTGCTCTGAAATCTTATGGGAGTGGGGAGGGGTTTCTAATCATCAAACGAGCTATCAACGTGCGACCTTTAGACTCATGTATACACTATTTATATTGACACTATTTCACGTGCAAGAACACGACTTAAAATCACTNAGCGGCTTGAGTAGTCGGCCGTAGTTTCCAATAGACCTTTCAGCTACTCTGAATAGAATCAGAATCGAACGATATTTTGCTACATTTTGTGAATTTTCGAATGTGCACGATAGTGATAGAAGCTCTAACGCCACTCGATCGAACGTCGCGTATAAAAATATATAAAAATAACGCTAGGATCAACTTTGACAAACTAAATTTTCTTATCTACGCTGAGCTAAGTTGTATTCAAAGGTAATGGGTGCTATTTTACAAAATCCATCCATTAGCTTGCATGGCGAAGAGCTAAATATATATCGTAGGACTTGTGTCATAAGTAAATTGACCGTTTAGATTAATTACCCCCATTTTTGTTTATCCTTGTAGGTCTTGTAAAGACAGTAGAATGCATGATACTACATGAACTAGAAAATGTGAAAAAGCAGAAGGAAATCGTGCATGCTAAGCTGAATTTATATGACAGTCTGATTGCTGAATATGACCAGCAGCTCACGCTAATCAAAGAGCAGGTAAATCTCATTCGATATTCTGTCAAGCATGTTCTTGATTATGAGAAACGTAAAGGGTCTGTTTCATCCAGCATGCCTTGCACGTGCCGTCTCTTGGTCGGCCTTTGTTGTCATGTGAACACTCGGAAAAAAGAAGTTTTTTGCTTTTGGGGTCAGGCTGAGTTATTCTTTAGGCCTAGAAAAATTCGTTGAAATCAAAATCCTGCTTTGTGTTGACGGAGAATGAGAAGGGTTTGATATCGTTGAATGTTTTGCCATTCTCGATTTTGTTCCGGAATAGAGAGAAGCACAGCCTAAAATTTTGTGATGAAGTCATTGGTAATGAAGCAGCCTTAATCTATCAAAGAGCATTTATCAAATTTTGTAAAGATGCAACTTGCAAAAGAAAAAGAAGATAATTAATTTACCAATAAAAAGTTTTTTCGAAGGTGTTTCGAGGATTTTCCTCATTTTCCTATTTTTAGAAGATTTGATGTGTGCTTTAGGCTCTTTGAAAACCAAGAATTTTCAAGAAAAGGTTATTAATTGGCAGATACGCAGGGTGAGTGGCCGAGTGGCATAAACAGTTTCCGTCAGGAGACTTAAGTTAAGCTCGGTCAAACTCCGGATGGGTGACCTCAGAGGCTTGACCTCGCAACTCACCTCGCCGTCCTTCGGAAGCATAGTGGTCCGATGCCTGGATGCGGCTTGCATAGTGGGCTTAAATTAGCTTTGAGTAGCTAGAAATACTTCCAGCCCACTCAAAATAAATAGCTGAAAAAATAGCCCGCCAAAAATTGAGAAAAATTGTGACAGGTTTGATTTGTCATTGCGTGAAATCTTCAGTCTTTAAAATCAGCAGCCTGGCTTTAGCCTGCGTGCAGCCTCAACGGTGGCCTATCAAAAGTAGATACTGTCTTGGAGAACTCGGTATGTTCTCAGTTTCTACATGAATCGAATGCAGTTATTAATTTCCTATCCTTTTTGCTACAGGTTGGCTTAGTTGAAGAACAAGAGCAACTGTTACGAAACCGTTTGCGACTGAAGTTCCCGGATGGAAGTGTGAATCAAGAACGTATACAATTTGAACAAACGATCCAAGAACGAAAATCACATTGGACGCAGCTCATTCAGCAGGTTGATCGAATTCAGGAACAACAACGAGAGAAAAGTGCGGAACACCAATCTCTGTTTGAGTTACACAAACGACTGACTGGTCTGGAGAATAGACTGCTTGAAGAGCAAGTCACAGCTTTGAAGATGGGTCGAAGATATTTCGAGAGAGACAAGGGGAAGCTGACAAAGTTTACGAAATATGTTGAGAAATCGCATGAGATTGTAAGTGAATTGCAAGCGATGAATGAGAATCCAGGACATGTTATTGCTCCTGAAAAATCGGACAGTGAGATTCATGGGAATGCCAAGGAAAATAAATATGAGAAGGACAGAACTATTCCGAAACACAGGTTTGTGGCGTTTATCTCATATGGCTAGTTTTTGCAATGTGACTAATCAAAAGTATTTAAGGGTTAATTGGCAGTTTCTCCAGACTGTTGTTGTTTTTAACATAGGGCTCAAATCTTTAAAAAGGTTGGTGTAAAATAGGGCTCATAGGGTTGTTTTTATTAATTGATAACATCGGATACCCTGGAGAGTATCGAAATTATGTCAAAACAGAGTTAACGTCTGCAACTTGATAGTACCGCTGCTCTGAAATCTTATGGGAGTGGGGAGGGGTTTCTAATCATCAAACGAGCTATCAACGTGCGACCTTTAGACTCATGTACACACTATTTATATTGACACTATTTCACGTGCAAGAACACGACTTAAAATCACTGGCACACTTGTATCCGCGACTCTGTTGTAATTTGCTATTTTTGCCTCTTTTTGGACTAATAAATTTAGCTATGAAAAGACTGTAATATAATGCAACTAGAATTCTACAAACAGCGGAAATCATTAAACTGCAAGAATGATAAGAAAAAGGTACGCCAGTTGCTCATGAATCATGTTTATTGCAGCCATTGATGAAATTGCTGGGGTTTTATCAATTTACCCAGCTTCAAGAATTATGGAACACTCGTCATATCCTGAAACCTGATCTCTGTTTCTTTCATTGCAGGTATCATCCACACTTAATGTTATCGAAAAGCCGATTTCTATTCCCTCTTACATCCAAAAGACTTGCGATCATTAGAGAGTTACTGCGAATGTCTGAGACATATTCAATGTACCCCTGCTACGTGGCAAGAATTAATAGAAGGGTGCCTTTGAAAGAAAGACATAAATATCCAGCTTCAAATACTGTGTTCATGCAGACTTATCATGCTTTGAAGAATAAAGAGCTGAATTTTAGGTAAGGTTTTCTTTGCTGTCCATTGAGCCACCCTTGAAGTTAGTTGACGGAGCTAAGTAGAGGCAATCTATAAATAGGACAAAGAAACGCCTACGCACGTAATTGCTCCCCTAGTGAAAAGATATGCACGCACATGTCGATACCATCAAATACAATAGGCTAATTTTAGACCTGCATATGCAGCTTTTGAGTTAGCTATTTATCTCCGTCAACTAACTTTAAGAAAAAGTTTAGCTTGCAACAAACTTGCGCAAGCTTGACAGAACCATGATTTTGGCTTGAAGGAGCTTGAATTGAATATGTTGACACAATTTTTGCCAGTTTGCACGTATGATTAGAGCTTGATCAAGCTTGACAATAATTACATGCTAGAATTATTCTCAAACATACTACAATCAAGCTTGATTGAGTTTGCCTTCAGTTCAAAAACTGCTTGCCACTCTGACATCATCTTTTATATTTTTTTTAGAGATGTGAAAAGAAACTTCGAGAAATTATGGGAAGTACGATTCATTGGTGAAGGTGTCATTGATCAGGTATGGTTTTGCAATTATTTTATTCTTTTCTTCTATTATGTTTTGTTTGGCCTGGCGTCTATTTTGGGACAAACTTTGAGTTAATTTTAAATGGCCGCAGGGTTGTTGTGAAATTCCATGCTCCCTGTGGCATCGTTGTGTAATCGTATGTGATTGTGTGTATGTAGGTTGTATATGTAGTTTAGATATATTGTAAATATTATGAGCATATAAAAAAAATGTTTTGTTTATTGTATTCTAGTGTATCGTCAAAACAGCTTTAAATATATATTTACACAATATTCCATAAAGACTGCTTTTGCTCTTTCAAACCCTGGGTATTGATCAAACTTAAGATAACAATTTGGTTTGTTATTTTCAGGGTGGTGGATTCCGTGACAGTTTAGCAGAGATCGCCGATGAACTTTGTCCAGCTGCTCCAGAAATTAAAGAATGCTTGAATTTGTTTATAAAGACTCCTAATCAACAAGTAAGTATATTTCAACTGTCAATTTTCTGAATCTTGCCATTCTTTTGATATATTTTAAAGCTATCAGAGGTCAAGAAAGTGTGGGCACTGCTCCCAGGAAATTGTTTTTTGTGGTTGTCAGGCCACAGAAACATTTCTTCCTTATATAAATGTTTCTTTATCACTCTTTAAAGTATTGTCAAGGCTAGTTTTTGGATGTGACACTATTTAGATATTCACTCCTAATTTCTGAGAAAAGGGCTTGGTTTAATCGGGATGAACTTTCAATGAATTTGAAGGCAGAAATACCACAATACGACGAAAAATCAACAGCAAATGAATGTGAATTTAGAGAATATATATGAACTTTCAACTCTAATCGAAGATGTTGACTATGCAAAGAAGTATAACCATGTGAATTTTGTGCATATAATTTTGACCCTGACTCTACTCTTCTTTCTCAGAACAAAATTGGAGACCATAGAGATGCTTACATACCAAACCCATCTTGCAAAGATTTTCATCTTTATACATGGATTGGAAAGCTTATGGGTGCAGCATTCCGCACTGATGAAACATTGACCTTATCTTTATCACCTTTTATCTGGAAGCTGTTGATTGGAGAGCATGTTTCTTGGTCCGCAGATTATGCTGGCGTTGATGAGACTATTGTCAGAGTGACAGGTTAGTCAGTTGAATGTTGGATTAAAAACAGGGAAGTTGTGGACCCTTGTTCCCTCCTCAGCATTTTCATTTGTTTTTGTTGAAAGTCCAGTTTTAGATTATCGAGAGTTCTGTTGTTTCAGCTTGTAATTTTTTGCTCTGACGAAAGGCACAACCCTATACCTTTAGCCCATATTTTCTGTGACGTTTTTAAGTATGTTATAGATAAAAATTATCAATCGTCAAATTTTAAATTAATACCTTTCAAAGCTTGTAGCTCTGTGAGTTTACGAAGATTGTTTCCAAAAAATGTCAAAAATCTTGAAAGTTGTGAGTGTCCAAAATTAATTTAGGGTAAGTTGCATTTAATCGCAAGTTGAATTTTGATTCTTATTTTCAACAATGGCTTCTTGAAACAACCGGTAGAAAAATCTGAGCATGAATTATGACAAAAAATTTGCAATTTGAGACTTATTTTATTGTTTTCTTATTGTGTATGCGCAAGTGCCGTAATAAAGTGTGGGTACAAAAACTTCATGTTCCTTTCCTTTTACTGTTTTTGTCGTGCTTCTTGATAGTTGTGCAAAAAGTGAACACATTTTTGAAGTGTGTAAAGTCTTTGTGCAAGAGAAGCCTCGTTGAAACTTTCGGACACAAAATATTAGCGATTGTGTCTCGTTAAAATAGTTGCAATTTGTATCAAGATAAACAAGTAAATAAAGTAAATATAAGCACTTGGATGCAAATTTAAATAAGCGCGAAGTTTCGAGCATAGCCCGTTATCATAGCCATTTCGAGCATAGTCCGAATTTGTATCGTTCAGATAATTAACTCTTCTCTGTATATAGCTGATAAGCTATTTTGTTCAGATCAGAATAGATTTTAAAATGAACAAAATCATCTTTTGTGCGAATAATCTCTTTATTCCGTAAATTTTACAATTCCTTATTTGTCATAGATGGCATGGAGTTGTTAGACAAAGAAACATATGAGAGCATTGGGACAGAACAGTTTCACATCGTACATCTGAGTGATGGCACAGAGAAATCGCTACTTTTTGAAGATGGGAATAGTATACCAGTTAGTTATGAGGAAAGAGAGAAATATGCTAAGATGGTCAGAGAGACAAGAATGCTGGAAAGCGCTAAACAGGTATACACTTGCTGCAAAATATGAACCCTTTTACCCACGTCATTGGGAAAGTCTGCATGAAATCCGTTTTTATCTTAAGGGACCTCCGTCGCCAAACAATAAACAAATCCTTAAATTCGCACGTGTCACCAATTATCCATTGTTCATCCATTGTTTCTGCAGTTTGTTTGGTGGCTTCACCCAAGCCACCAAAAAATGACCGTTCAAAATCTACTTATATCCGAGCAATCGTAGGAGATATGAATGTTTGGTTTGTTCCTTAGTGAAGTACAATGATTTATGTCCAAATGGCAACTTTCATTTTGAAAAAAATATGAAAATCCTGTGTGATATAACCTTTCATAAAACTGCAAAAATAATTGTTTTGTTTACATTTTGACGACGGAGCCCCTTTAAGCATACCTACAGCAGCAGCTTGGACCTTGAATTTTTTTCTCAAATTGTGTATGGAGAATCCATTTTATTTTTCAGGTAAAAGCAATTCAAGATGGGCTTTTTGCAGTTGTCCCTGAAGCTCTATTATCATGTCTCACATGGCAAGATTTCGAACGCGGTGTTTGTGGCTCTCCTGAAATATCAGTCCAAGACTTGAAAGCTAATTGTAAGTATAAAAATTCTTTATCCTTTCATTTAGGGCTTTAAAGTTTAAACAATGCTTGCATCAGCATAGGTTCCAAATCTTTAAAAAGGCTGGTGTAAAATTGAGTGACCTATTTCTTTGAACTGAATGACTTCAAAGAAACTTTACCTAATTCTCTATAATTCTACCGTTGCAATTTTCTGAAATCTTCAATATTTTCAGAATTAGAGCGTTTTTCTTCTTTTTCAAGAATTCAAGTAAAATTTTCAAAAATCTTAAAACCATCGTAATTTCTAGACTGTTTGACGTAACATGAAATAATTTTGAAGAAAACCATAATTTATGAATGCCTACAATGTTGTATCAAGCAAAAGTCTGTCACTCATCTGGTTTATGATTTAGAAATTTGATGACGTCACATCCTCAAATGAGTTGAAATGTAAGATACGCTGTAATTTCCAAAAAATATTAAAATTTCTGAAAAGTCCAACGGTAGAATTATAGATAAAGTATCTAAAGTTTCTTTCAAGCCATTCAATCAGAAGAAATAGGTCATTGAATTTTACACCCACATTTTTACGCGGAGATAAAGATTTGGAACCTCTGCTGCTTGCATCATTTCTGACAAGCGCAGTTTCGATTGAAGATACGTTTTGTGTGGGCTTCTTAGTGAACTTATTTCTTTACTTTTCATAGCATAGGCATTGTTAAGAAAGATATTGTAAATTTCATTTTCAAATTTTCTTTCTTTGGATTAAATAAGATGAAAGGAACTTTGGGTAACTTCCTGTACAAAAATACAAGGCTAAACTTGGAGCGGGGATTATGACCTTCGTTCCAGGAATAGAATTTAAATTTCAACGGCAAGTAAATCACTGGTTCCCATACGAACCCCTTACCAGCACAGACCGCCAAACATCTAAACTTTTTGTTGACTCACTCGGTCTACAAACCTTGTATTATCAGATGTTTATATTCAAAGACATCTCCGAAATAATGCTCATCTTATCTTATGCAGGTCGTTATGAACTAGATTTATCTCCAAGTGATGACTGTGTTACATTCCTATGGGAAACATTGACATCATTCTCAAACGAAGAAAGAGCTCGCTTTATTCGATTTGTCACTGGAAGGAAAAGATTGCCATCGCCTTTCTTTGTGTCAAAATCATTATGTGATGAGAATAGTCTGCCAACTGCCAGCACATGTGGAACAAATCTGTTTTTGCCTAATTATACGAATGCTAAAATTGCTGCTGAGAAAATCAGGTGAGAATTCAACTTGTTATTTACATATGTACAGGGTGTCCCAAAATATTTTTTCAACGTTTAGTTTAATATTGAAGAATAACGAAACAATGAACAGGCTCCATGGTATCTTGCTGAGATTTTAAATTAATTTTAGACACCAGAAGCTAGCAAATGGGCTAAATATTCATGGAGTTATGAGCTTTTGAAGTTCAAGTTTGTGTGAAAGCTGAAACCAGACGCCCCCAAATTGCATATTTTTGAAAGTTGAATCTTGTTTATTCAA
>REGL01000008.1:555933-587826 GCA_004194395.1 Aurelia aurita complex sp. Pacific | reverse complement strand
TAAACTTTTTGTTGACTCACTCGGTCTACAAACCTTCTATTATCAGATGTTTATATTCAAAGACATCTCCGAAATAATGCTCATCTTATCTTATGCAGGTCGTTATGAACTAGATTTATCTCCAAGTGATGACTGTGTTACATTCCTATGGGAAACATTGACATCATTCTCAAACGAAGAAAGAGCTCGATTTATTCGATTTGTCACTGGAAGGAAAAGATTGCCATCGCCTTTCTTTGTGTCAAAATCATTATGTGATGAGAATAGTCTGCCAACTGCCAGCACATGTGGAACGAATCTGTTTTTGCCTAATTATACGAATGCTAAAATTGCTGCTGACAAAATCAGGTGAGAATTCAAGTTGTTATTTACATATGTACAGGGTGTCCCAAAATAAGTTTTCAACGTTTAGTTTAATATTGAAGAATAACGAAACAATGAACAGGCTCCATGGTATCTTGCTGAGATTTTAAATTAATTTTAGACACCAGAAGCTAGCAAATGGGCTAAATATTCATGGAGTTATGAGCTTTTGAAGTTCAAGTTTGTTTGAAAGCTGAAACCAGACGCCCCCAAATTGCATATTTTTGAAAGTTGAATCTTGTTTATTCAATGCAAATCAAATGGAATTTGAAAAGCATTTTCAAAAAACAGGCTTTCTCTAACAGTGAATCCAGGCTACAGATGCTTGGAGGAATCCTGTTGAGCACAATTCGGAATGGCCCTAGACTTGCTACAAATCTCTCTCTCTCTTTTAGTAAGTCTTCCTCTCTTTTTAATAAGTCTCTCTCTCTTTCTAGTTCAATGAATGACCCCATCTCTCTTCGATTATGTTTTTATTCCATGTTTTTGGATACTTATATTCTTCAATCAATTTTGGCAATGGTTAAAATATTTTAATTACTTTTGAAGTCCTGGTTGATTTGCTTTGATAAAACCTTAGACAGTCTTCTTTTACCTCTATTTTTCGGATGCCTTTTAGAAAAACAAGTCAATTAGGGGCGTTTTGTTTTAGCTTTCGCACAAACTTGAACTTTAAAAGCTTCTAGCTCTGTGAATTCTTAGCGGATTCGCAAGATTTTGGTGTAAAAAATTAATTTGAAATCTTAGGGACAGGGTTATTTAACAAGGAGCCTGTAGATGTTATCGTCACTTTTTTATATTTAATCAAACATTAAACAAGTTTTCTGGGACACCCTATAGAAGAAGATAGCAACGGACTCCAAAGACACAGTAGAGCTACAATTTTTCAGAAATTTGTCAGGCTTAAAGGATCATTCATTTTATTATGCCTTGAATAAATTATTAGATTATTAGGATGGAATGAGGTTATTGTCAGTTGAAATTGATACCTAAAGTCTTACTACAACACAAGCATCAGAAATTGAAGATCTTGCTCATTAAACACAGCTTAGCAGGTATTCCAGAGTTAGCCAGAGTTGGTTTTGTTGATTGATCGTTTGCTTTTGGTATGCAAGATCCAGCATAATGGTCATATTAACTGAAAAAGTATGATATTTTGGCATAGTTGCAGGTCAAAACCCCTTGAGTATTGATCTAGAAACGCAGGATTTTCCATTAAAGAAATCAAGTGCTAAACCTTTAATGAAAAGAACAATCACAGACACGAGATTTAGACAGATCAATTTGGACCAGGTCTGCCCAGAATATAATAAAAAACACTGCGGAAAATGAAAGATAATCTGCTTGGAAGTATGTATGTATGTATTATGAATATTTTAAAAGGGTATGTACATTTCAGCTTAATAAAAAACTGCTATCAACATGTGTCCTTTTAAATCTAAATAAAAAGAACATAAAGACATTAAATGAACAAGTAAATAAGTAGAGATACACTAACAGTTCAATCCAAGCCTATAAAATGTCATGCGATGTAAAATTTACTTAAAAAATGAAATTACTTTGTCCTCAAAATCATCTGCACTTTCTCTTACATCTTTAGGGAGTGAGTTGTATAATCTTGCACCCATAAAGAAAAAGCCATCCTTAGCAAACTCTAGTTTGACTTTGGGAACGTGTAAAAGGAAATGTCCAAAATATCATGCAAGGATTTTAAAATTTTTTATCAGAGAAACAAAAACACACACCACAAATAANCCTTTAAAATCTAAATAAAGAGAACATAAAGACATTAAATGAACCAGTAAATAAGTAGAGATATACTAACAATTCAATCCAAGCCTATAAAATGTCATGCGATGTAAAATTTACTTAAAAAATGAAATTACTTTGTCCTCAAAATCATCTGCACTTTCTCTTACATCTTTAGGGAGTGAGTTGTATAATCTTGCACCCATAAAGAAAAAGCCATCCTTAGCAAACTCTAGTTTGACTTTGGGAACGTGTAAAAGGAAATGTCCAAAATATCATGCAAGGATTTTAAAATTTTTTATCAGAGAAACAAAAACACACACCACAAATAAAAACTGATAATACTCACACAGTGTTTTTCTTATCGCTTTCAGGTATGCAATAAACAATTGTGTTTCAATTGACACAGATACAAGCCCTTGGTGAAAAGACAGTTCATGACATGGTATTTGATATCAATATTTGTATGAACGGTGATAGTTTTGTGTTCAACTTTGGAAATATAGGACTTGTTTGGTGTCAGTAAACTTAGGCTAATACTTGGCGCATTTGGGTCAGATCTTTAAAAGCAGGTGTAAACGGCCATTCCTTTTTTCATGGAGACTGAATTGTTTGAAATGAAATTGCTAAGTCATGAACCAGAATAGTGACAGATTATTGCTTACCATCATATTTTAGACCTTGATAAACCACAGTCTTCTTGATAATTGTGCCACTTTTGCTCCAATAATTTGGCAGCTACGTTTATGTTAAATTTTGTCAAAAACTTTGCTTGAATTCTTTTTAGAAAAAAAAGAAACGCTGTAATTCTGAAAATATTCAATATATAAAAGAAACACATGATAGAATTTTGGTAAAGCACAGAGAATTCCTTTCACTTCATTCAATCCAAGAAAAGTAGCAATATAGCCATTTATACGAGCCATTTTAAAGATTTCACTTCCATGCTAGATTGAGGCTCACTAGTCGATTGCTATTTGTTCAACATCTAATAGTCATTTCTAGTTCAGTACCGGGTGTGCCAAAATAAACTATGCACGTTTGGCAGGCCACAATAAATCGTACACTGGACCGATTTTGAAGATGTATGACTTAATCGTTAGCAGAAAGCCTGAATTAGATACTGGGATTTTTTGCAATTTGTTTCATTTTCAGTTTTAGAGCTAGGAGCGAGTTTCCTAAAATTTTAGTTTTTGAAAACACTGAAAACGATCAAAAAACGTCGATCAAGTTTTCAAACGAATCGACATGAATGGACAAAGAGAGAACTTGTTCGTAGTGACTTGCGATTTAGAAATTGACCAATTGTAATCTGCTGTACGAGAGTTCGCTCTAAACCCCCAAATCCCCCTGAAAACGTTTTCTCTTTGTCTATTCATGGTGAATCTTTTAAAATTTGCATCGTGGTTTTTTGATCGTTTTCAATGTTTTCGAAAATGAACATTTTAAGAAACTCGCTTGTTGCTCTAAAAACTGAAAACGGAAAAATATGCAAAAAGTCCTAGAATCTAATTCAGGCTTTCTGCTAAAGATTAAGTCATAAATCTTCAAATTGGTCCAGTGTATNAAATCTGTTTTTGCCTAATTATACGAATGCTAAAATTGCTGCTGAGAAAATCAGGTGAGAATTCAACTTGTTATTTACATATGTACAGGGTGTCCCAAAATATTTTTTCAACGTTTAGTTTAATATTGAAGAATAACGAAACAATGAACAGGCTCCATGGTATCTTGCTGAGATTTTAAATTAATTTTAGACACCAGAAGCTAGCAAATGGGCTAAATATTCATGGAGTTATGAGCTTTTGAAGTTCAAGTTTGTGTGAAAGCTGAAACCAGACGCCCCCAAATTGCATATTTTTGAAAGTTGAATCTTGTTTATTCAAAGCAAATCAAATGGAATTTGAAAGCATTTTCAAAAAACAGGCTTTCTCTAACAGTGAATCCAGGCTACAGATGCTTGGAGGAATCCTGTTGAGCACAATTCGGAATGGCCCTAGACTTGCTACAAATCTCTCTCTCTTCTTAGTAAGTCTTCCTCTCTTTTTAGTAAGTCTCTCTCTCTTTTTAGTTCAAAGAATGGCCCCATCTCTCTTCGATTATGTTTTTATTCAATGTTTTTGGATACTTTTATTCTTCAGTCAATTTTGCAATGGTTACAAGATTTTAATTACTTTTGAAGTCCTAGTTGATTTGCTTTGATAACACCTTAGACAGTCTTCTTTTACGTCTATTTTTCGGACGTCTTTTTGAAAAACAAGTCTGTTAGGGGCGTTTTGTTTTAGCTTTCGCATAAACTTGAACTTTAAAAGCTTCTAACTCTTTGAATTCTTAACGGATTCGCAAGATTTTGGTGTCAAAAATTAATTTGAAATCTTAGGAACAGGGTTATGTAACAAGGAGCCTGTAGATGTTATCGTCACTTTTTTATATTTAATCAAACGTTGAACAAGTTTTCTGGGACACCCTGTAGAAGAAGATAGCAATGAACTCCAAAGACACAGTAGAACTACAATTTTCCAGAAATTTGTCAGGCTTAAAGGATCATTCATGTTATTATGCCTTGAGAAAATTATTAGGATGGAAGGTTATTGTCAGTTGAAATTGATACCTAAAGTATTACTACTACACAAGCATCAGGAATTGAAGATTTTGCTCATTAAACACAGCTTAGTGGGCATTCCAGAGTTGGCCAGAGTTGGTTTTGTTGATCGATTGTTTGCTTTTGGTATGCAAGATCCAGCATAAAGGTCATATTAACTGTAAATGTATGATATTTTGGCATTATTACAGGTCAAAACTCCTTGAGTATTGATCTAGAAACGCAGGATTTTCCTTTAAAGAAATCAAGTGCTAAACCTTTAATGAAAAGAACCAAACACAGACACGAGATTTAGACAGATCAATTTGGACGAGGTCTGCCCAGAATATAATAAAAAACACTGCGGAAAATGAAAGATAATCTGCTTGGAAGTATGTATGTATGTATGTATTATGAATATTTTAAAAGGATATGTACATTTCAGCTTAATAAAAAACTGCTATCAACATGTGTCCTTTAAAATCTAAATAAAGAGAACATAAAGACATTAAATGAACCAGTAAATAAGTAGAGATATACTAACAATTCAATCCAAGCCTATAAAATGTCATGCGATGTAAAATTTACTTAAAAAATGAAATTACTTTGTCCTCAAAATCATCTGCACTTTCTCTTACATCTTTAGGGAGTGAGTTGTATAATCTTGCACCCATAAAGAAAAAGCCATCCTTAGCAAACTCTAGTTTGACTTTGGGAACGTGTAAAAGGAAATGTCCAAAATATCATGCAAGGATTTTAAAATTTTTTATCAGAGAAACAAAAACACACACCACAAATAAAAACTGATAATACTCACACAGTGTTTTTCTTATCGCTTTCAGGTATGCAATAAACAATTGTGTTTCAATTGACACAGATACAAGCCCTTGGTGAAAAGACAGTTCATGACATGGTATTTGATATCAATATTTGTATGAACGGTGATAGTTTTGTGTTCAACTTTGGAAATATAGGACTTGTTTGGTGTCAGTAAACTTAGGCTAATACTTGGCGCATTTGGGTCAGATCTTTAAAAGCAGGTGTAAACGGCCATTCCTTTTTTCATGGAGACTGAATTGTTTGAAATGAAATTGCTAAGTCATGAACCAGAATAGTGACAGATTATTGCTTACCATCATATTTTAGACCTTGATAAACCACAGTCTTCTTGATAATTGTGCCACTTTTGCTCCAATAATTTGGCAGCTACGTTTATGTTAAATTTTGTCAAAAACTTTGCTTGAATTCTTTTTAGAAAAAAAAGAAACGCTGTAATTCTGAAAATATTCAATATATAAAAGAAACACATGATAGAATTTTGGTAAAGCACAGAGAATTCCTTTCACTTCATTCAATCCAAGAAAAGTAGCAATATAGCCATTTATACGAGCCATTTTAAAGATTTCACTTCCATGCTAGATTGAGGCTCACTAGTCGATTGCTATTTGTTCAACATCTAATAGTCATTTCTAGTTCAGTACCGGGTGTGCCAAAATAAACTATGCACGTTTGGCAGGCCACAATAAATCGTACACTGGACCGATTTTGAAGATGTATGACTTAATCGTTAGCAGAAAGCCTGAATTAGATACTGGGATTTTTTGCAATTTGTTTCATTTTCAGTTTTAGAGCTAGGAGCGAGTTTCCTAAAATTTTAGTTTTTGAAAACACTGAAAACGATCAAAAAACGTCGATCAAGTTTTCAAACGAATCGACATGAATGGACAAAGAGAGAACTTGTTCGTAGTGACTTGCGATTTAGAAATTGACCAATTGTAATCTGCTGTACGAGAGTTCGCTCTAAACCCCCAAATCCCCCTGAAAACGTTTTCTCTTTGTCTATTCATGGTGAATCTTTTAAAATTTGCATCGTGGTTTTTTGATCGTTTTCAATGTTTTCGAAAATGAACATTTTAAGAAACTCGCTTGTTGCTCTAAAAACTGAAAACGGAAAAATATGCAAAAAGTCCTAGAATCTAATTCAGGCTTTCTGCTAAAGATTAAGTCATAAATCTTCAAAATTGGTCCAGTGTATGATTTATTGCGGCCTGGCAAACAAGCATAGTTTATTTTGGCGCACCCGGTAGTAAAGCTGACTTCCCAAGGATAACAGTAATAGTTTGTTTTGAACAAGATATGTAGGACTTGATTCGTTAGAGACTTAAACTTTGTAAGTAGACCAAGACCAACCAGTTGAAAGTTCCGCTTTGAAAAGTCACTAAAGATTTGGTAATAATGCTGGTTTCCCGATGGCATGCTTCAGGGATGAATCAAGAACTGCAGGTTTTCTGCTAAAATCACAAAAAGCTTGATAATGTTTCTGATCTTGAGAGATTCTTTTAGTTAGATTCTTTCATGGACCAAATTGATTTAGGTTGTTGTAATCCTATAGGAAAAGAGATTATGAAATCAAGCGTGAAAGCCTTATTTTGAGAAACAATATTTGTACTGAGTGAGACAAAGTTAACGGTCTAAAGCTGTATAAACCTTGGATGTTTCTGCATCTACGCTCTTGAAATGATTTTGCAAGTTACCTGTTCTCAGTTCTTAAAACAATTTTGAAACTTATTCCAGCCCTTCAGGAAACGTTTTCATTGTAATTAATTGACAAAATGTTTGCTTCAGGGCTCAAGCAAATTTCTAAATTGTTTCAAGGACTTAAGATTCAAGAGGTAATTTGCAAAAGCATTTCAACAGGGTATAGGAAGAAGAAAAATTCAAGCTATTTTTCTGAGTTTGATTAAATGTTTCAGCAGTAGGGAAAGAAAAAGACAATTTCTTTGCATTTCTTGCAGGCTCAACTGATAAAACATCATACTTCTGGTCAAAATTTTCTTATGCAAATCCAAAAAATTTCGAATCTGAAATAAGAAAAGAGTTTTACAGGGCAAAATACAGCTATACAGTAAGTACCTGCGTATACGAACCTAGTGAACCTGCAGGCTGAAATTTTGCAATTAGATCACCATTCTATAAGAACCCATTCAGCCTGGAATTGAAATAGGCTCTTATTTGTAGAGATCATGGGGTCTTATTCACGACAGAAGTTTGTGGAAGAATCAAAAAATTTTATATTGCCTGATGCGAAGCTTTTGAAAGCTTTTCTCTGGATTTTCTCTGGATTATATAAACTTTTCTGATTCTGACACAAATTTCTGTCGGGAATAATACCTCATGAACTCATGTGATGTAAACTGACAGTAAATAATAGGCCTGAAGTTTGAATCCGAAGAAAAGAAATTCCTGAAAGCCCTCAATAAAGTAGGAACCAATTTAAGAACCTGAACAGCCTCATTTCCCACTAAATACCCAAAACATAAGAACCTAGTTTAGGCTGACTTGCAAAATTGTAGGTTCTTATACGCAGGTTTTTTACTGTAAAGGAAAGAGGGCCATAGAATACACACATATTTCATAATTATCTGTTGCAATTTGTTAGTATACTTTATAATTCTTAAGTTGGTTCACAGTAGAGTAAACACGAGTAAGAATAAGGATTTGTACACATTCGAAAATTCTTCAATCTGTATAAAATAACATTAAATTCAGATTCCTGTTTAGACTAGCTTAAAGCAAATTCTAGTACGTGTTTTAGTCTATTGTGAACCAATCTTTAGAGATCAGTTAGCCTTAAAGCCAACGTCCACTGAAATGGTTTTGGTTGAGATTTTGGTTGTCAACCAATGCACTTGTCTAATGAGTATGCTCTCTAAAACTGAACCATGCACACTAGACAAGCGTGTTTTTTGCCTTCCAAAACTACTGCAGAAAATTGAAAATTCTTTAAGTTCTCTGCTAGTTCAAAATTTACTAAACACAAAGGAGGATGTATAAGGACCATTACCATAAATTCCTTGATTTTCCATAGCACTGTAGATTTCCAGGAAAAGTATCAGAAGTAATATCTGTAAAGGCCTTTAAAGATAGAACTTTTGATAATTTCCTTTGCAGATATAACTTCTGATACTTTTCCTGGAAATCTGCAGTGCTATGGAAAATCAAGGAATTCATGTATTGGTCCTTATAAATTCTTCCTTTGCGTTTAGTAAATCTAAACTCTTAAAGAACTTTCAATTTCGATTCTAGTAACTTAATTCAACGTGTAACTCAAACCAGCACTTTTGTGTTAACAGTTTGTTGAAAAGGTATTGTTTTGTCCAGAATTAGAACCTGCATAAAAATGTTTCTTGATTTCAGAAAGCTCCAAAAGTACTCAAAGTTTGTGTAACTTTCTTTTGCTCCATCTTCATGTTTAGTTTGTTCAAAGTAAATGATTCAAGTAATTCCCTAGGGAATACTGCTAATTCCCATGGGAATTGGTTGGAGTTGCCCCCAACATGATATGTCCACCTAAAGTTACCAATTCACGAAACAGTAGAGTCCTATGATTAGAATCCCATGGAGAGTGCTGAAGCATATATAAACGAATCATGTGCAATTCTTGATGTATATATTTACTGGAAATAATACTTGAAAGACAAACTTGTATCAAAAGAACAAGAACACTACAGGCAAGTGTGTCCTATATTTGTTAATTATTTGCATTATTTTAAAAGCATTTTATCAGCCCAAGATGATACAGGTTTTATTTACAAATTTGATTCCCTTCTGTTCATATCTATATAGATACTTGGAAGAAACTGTGTTTGTTTCAAAGAAATAGAGGATTTTAAGTAGGCCTCAGAGCAGATATTTTTCACATAAAAGCAGAATAACATGAAAACAAAGTGATCTGGCACTTTCTATCAAGTCTGTTTTATTCAACTTTAAAGCAGGTTTTCCCTTAGTGTCCTGTACTGAAAAACTTATTCAAAAATATTCAAAACTGCACATAAAAGCATACATTTTCCTTGGATAGATTTCATATGTTTTCAATGACAGATAACATCTGAAATTCATTCAAGAAACGTGTGCGTGTATGCCCATTCTGGAGCATTTATGAAATAGTTTTCCAATACTGGAAACTTAGGGAAGATGACAAAAAATCTGCCTTAAAGTTGAATAAAGCAGTCCTCGTAGAAATTACCAGATCACTTTGTTTTCGTACTATGCTTCTGTTATGTAAAAATATCTGCTCTAAGGCCTACCTAAAATTCTCTATTTCTTAGAAACAAACAAAGTTTCTTCCAAGTTGCGCTATAAAAAGAAGGAAATAAAACTTCTAATAGAACTTCGATCTTCAGCGCATCAAATGCTTTTAAAGTCCTGCAAACAATGAACATATATAGGATACACTTACCTTTCCAAAGACTTAGACATTCAACATTGTATTTCATGCCATGTTTGTTTCAATCTTCACCACAAAATCAGACATTGTGTGAAGGCTACAAAAGCAAAACAACAGTGATAAGAACGGAGAAATTTCTTTGAAGGCAACAACTAAGGCTAACCCCTTTGGATTTTTGCAAAAATTGGCCCCTTTTGAAAATCACTATTTTTGGGCAAAAGCTAAGGCTAACCCATTTGGATTTTTACAAAAATTGGCCCCTTTTGAAAATCACTATTTTTGGGCAAAAGCTAAGGCTAACCCACTTGGATTTTTACAAAAATTGGCCCCTCTTGAAAAACCCTAATTTTGGGCAAAAGCTAAGGCTAACCCCTTTGGATTTTCACAAAAATTAGCTCCTCTTGAAAATCCCTATTTTTGGGCAAAAGCTAAGGCTAACCCCTTTGCTTTTTCCAAAAATAGGCCCTTTTTGGAGATTCTGATTTTAGGCCAAAAAGTAAGGCTATACCCTTTGCTTTTTTCCAAAAATAGGCCCTTTTTGGAGATTCTGATTTTAGGCCAAAAAGTAAGGCTATACCCTTTGCTTTTTTCCAAAAATAGGCCCTTTTTGGAGATTCTGATTTTAGGCCAAAAAGTAAGGCTATACCCTTTGCTTTTTTCCACAAATAGGCCTTTTTTAGAGACACCGATATTTGGTTAACCCCTCTATCGTTTTGCTTAAAAATTGAAGCTGAATGAAAATATATACTTGTGGCTAAAAACCAAGACCGAGATCTCATTCGTCTCACTCACTCAGTAAAGGAGAACCCTCTGAAAAGAAGTCAGTATGCACGTAAGCTACACTCAGTAGGGTAATTAATTTTCTGATAAACTTCTACAAAAGTAGAGCAGCAATTCAGCAATAATGAACATCTTTTGAGAATTCAACGACATGTGAATTGTAATTGCAAGAAAAATAGTTATCCCTGATGAAATACCGAGGTCAAACCTCATCTACAATTGTAAAGTTACAACACAACATATTTCGTCATAAAATAAAGTCTACTTTTCAAGCATCCAAAATGTTACTCATATTACGATCCCTTCTCCCTACAGAACTTAGACACTGTCAAGAATTGATTTCTGCAATCGACAGAGTAATTATTTCGATCTGGAATATTCTTGAACAAAAAGCGAACCTTCCATAAACATAAACAAATAGCTTCCTTTGCGAAACATAGGGCTCAAATCTTTAAAAAGGTCGGTGTAAAATTATATTGCAGTTTTCCGTGAAATAGATGGCTGGGAAGGAACTTAGGGTTTTTTGCTGTAAATCTGCCGTAGCAATTTATTGATATCTTGATTAGTTTCAATATGGCGGCATTTATTAAATTTGAGACCATGAGGTCATCAAATTTCTAAATCCTAAACTAGAAAAGCTACAAATTTCTGCTTGCCACCATATTGTAGACCTTCATAAACTATGGTTTCTTTGAAGGTTATATAATGTTTCCTCTATTAGTGTAGGATATATGATTGTTTAACTTTTTTCAAAATTTTCCATGAATTTTTTCAAGAATAATGAGATTGCCGCCATTTTGAAAAAAATCAATATATCAAAAATTTTCCACGGCAGAATTATAGCCAGGTACCATAAGTTCCTTTAAAGCCATCCAATTCAAAGAAAGCTGCAAAAGAATTCTACACTGACCTTTTCAAAGATTTGAAAGATTTGAGCCCTATGCTTCTCCGCGATAAGTCATAGGATCGCTCAGACTTGCAGCCAGTCTATTCCGTGGCCTAAGGGTAACGGTCTCAAGCTTTTGGGGTGGACTTCGCAAAAAATCGAGGAAACACCATTGAGGCTCTTTTTTTACTATTATCTAACCGGTGCCCGATTAAAAAGTGAAACTTTTAGGAAAAACAATCACCAAGCTGAGTATGTTGCCAATCTTGAAATTGTCTTTTGTATACTTATGTCAACAACATAAGTTCAAATTGAAAATGATTTCCCCTGATTTCGGATTATTCTTCAAAAGAAGATGATTTTTAGCAGCACCAATTCCCACGAATTCAAAGCAAGCTCAAGATCGGGGGGGGGCGGGGTAACTCCTATAGGGGGTTGGGTTTGGTATATATGCGCCGTTGAGAATTCAGAGTTAGGACCCATAACCAGGGCAACACTTGAAAAACATAACCCCATAACCACGGCAAAATTCTAAAATATGACCCCATAAACATGTCAAAATTTTCTACAAGAACCGTGACAAGACTATGCTAGGTATCAGAGTCAATTGAATTTGTGGAGCTAAATTAAATCCTTGTTATGAAAGTTTTTTGTCATAATAGCCAATAATAGCAACAAACTGCTAACATTTACCCATAATTGCGGCAAATCTCCCGAAAGCAAACCCATAAACCGGGCAAAATTCACGAAACATGACCCATAACCAGGGCAAAATATAGCTAATCGACCCATACATAGGGGACATGTATATCAGGCTCCCTATCGGAGTTACCCCTCCCCCCACTCGGTCAAGGCTTTGCAATACGTCCAGGTTTAATTTGATCCTTGAAACGAACGCACAAAGCAAATTGTCACGATTTTGTATCATTATCAAATTTTTACAATTTTCCAAAAAAAATTTCACTTTTTTGGGTCATCCATAATGAAATGATTCGTCATTATACACTACAAGCATCACTCAACACAACAATACTCTGCAACATAACTTCCCTTAATAATACAAAGATAAACCCAAATCCAATTTAACGTAGCTTCGCCACAAAAAAGACATACATCACTGTCATACATTAATGCTAACACTAGCCAGCTCGCAGCTTACAAAAACTCGCAAGTGGAATATCCGAATAGACAACTTCGATTTTCAGAAAAAGATCTGGGGTAAGTAATGTTTTTTTGGTAAAGGCCAGATACAAATCAGCTAAATGGTTTGGGGCTATTAAGAATGATAAATTTTAGTCAGCTCAGACCTAAAAAAATAGCTGGCAAATGTCTTGGAAGACTCTTCCGTCGTTTCTACGCAGAATTTCTAATATTCCATCTACGAGCTTTGTATTCTAAAAAGGGCGAATATATGTCAATAGCCTGTGACCTCAGACCCCGGCCTTAGACGGGAGAAGACAGACCTCGGGGTTGAACACGATGGTGGGACCAAGCTTCAGCAGACTTCAAATTTTCGAGAAAGTGAGTCTTGTTTCGCATTCGTTTTAAATCATTTCGTGGAGGAAAGTGAAAAGAACCACCTCGGGTACAAAGTTGAAGCGTTTGGGAACATTTTGATGCGAAGGACTGGCCGTTTAATGCAAAATTTACTAAGACCGAGCGAGGGAGGAAAAAATAGGTAGGCTAATAAATAACCTTCATTCCTTGTTATTTTTACTGATTATTTTACTGTACACTGTACAACTAGACTTGTGATTTGCATCCTAGTCGTCGCTGCTACCACATTAACTAATGCCCCCTAACCACTCAAACTCATAATATTACAGCTCAAAAAAGGGCTTGGTCAGGACTTGACAGACAGAGCTTAGAAGTCTTTTGGGGAAGAGTTGGGCACAGTTACGTCACATCACAGGTCGGGGAAGAATAGATATTTAGAAATTCAGTCGACATATATTCACCCTTGAAATCTAGCTCAAACTAGTCGTCAGATAAGATCTGCGAAAACGCGAATTTTACTAATACAGAGCTTTCTACTTTTTCTGATTGGCAATTTTCTGCGCTTGAATACTACTATGGGACGCACTTGTGACGTCACTACCGATCGCACGCAATTAAATTGCTAACAAAGTTGATCGCTTGGCTAGTTCTATTTACTATGGTCAAGCGTTAGTTCCAAATCTTTAAAACGGTTGGTGTAGAAATGCATGAACTATTTCTTTGAATTAAAGAGAGTACAAATGCCAGCATGCTTTGCGATAAGTCAGTGACTTGCTCTGCATAGCTTCCAGAATAACTGACTGTACGAAATTCATAAAAACAAAAACAAACGATGGCAAAGGCTGCTGGTCTTTGTACTCCCTTTAAACTGCTTGATAGAAAGTTTAGCTACTTCACTATAACTCTAATGTTGGATTTACAGAAATCTTCAATATTTTCAGAATTAGAGGCATTTTTCTTGAAGGAAAGTTTAAAAAAAACTAAAACCATTGTATTTGTAAACTTTTGAAGAAATATAGTCACAATCTTCAAGAAAAACATGGTTTATTAATGTCTACCATATGGTATTGAGGACAAATCTTTCCCTCTTCTGGTTTATGATTTAGCAATTTGATGATGTCACATCCTCCAATGAGTTAAAATATAGGATACGCTGCAATTTCAAAATTGTTCAAGATTTCTTAAAAGTCTAATAGTAAAATGGTAGCAAAGTAGCTGTCAATTCTTTCAAACCATTCAATTCAAAGAATTATAGGTCACATAATTCTACACCTCAATCTTTTTAAAGATTTTGAATCTATGCTTTTCAATCAAGTAGCGACATTAAATGCTTGATTTTCATCACAAAGTATTTTCACCAAACATTTTATACTGTATATTATCAACAGCGTTCTCCCAGCAATGACGAGTATCCTCCCGATAATCTCTATATAACGTTGTAAACACAAGGACAATTATTATCACACAGGGGGCAATGAGGACCCAACAAGAGTTCATATATTTACTAGTTATAGCTGTTAGGGTTATTAAGGCAGAAATTTCAAAAATACCCACCAAAATCTGCCAAGCAGCCATTCTTTTTAGCCTTCCCAGGTACGAAGGATGGTAATTCTCTGGTTTTAGCGAGGTTATCGATTCTTGGCTGCTAAACACTTCATCGTGCGGGCTATCATCATCCTCACGTGTTTTGCTATCTTCAAACGCGTAACTATCTTCGTTGCTGGCTAGAGTTGGTTTGTCGGTTCCGTATTTGCGAACTGATTTCTTTCTTGGTTGAGGAATTCGATACCAGATCAACTGAAATGAAAAATGTGGCAACTGGGTGAGCAGAAAACACACAACGCTTAAAAAATGCTGTTGCCTGAACATCAAGACAATAACATTCGCAGATTTCTGATCTAACAACCAATACTAAGATATGAAAAATGAAACGTGGCATGAAGGCAATTTATCATGCAGCTGATTGGATGATAAGGACAATACAACAAATACGAGAATTGAATGGTGTTTGATCCTGATCAACCCTCCTCTGTTGAAAATTCATGTACTCACAAAGACATCCGTTGTGTTGAGCTGACTATATAACAACCAATCAGATGACTGCCTTTAAATCAATCATCTGGCGTTTAAATTTTACACACAAAAACAAGTCCTAACAAAATCTGGAATCATATTCCAAGAAAAGCTCCTCCTCCAGGGACATAGCTAAAAATTTCAAGCTGGTTTTCTCAATGGACACTTTCAAAATATGCTTTTAAAACAATTTATCAATTTTCTTGGAAAGGTAACACTTTGTGGACTTCTATTGGGTTGACCAAAAAGAATTTTACACTTTTAAACATTTGTGATGTAAAGAATACTACGTACTATATGTGATTTAACCAAAAGGCTGAAGTATCTTTGCGATTTCCTTTTCCTTTTCTGAGAATTGTAAACATAGATACTATAAGGTGAAACAGGTTTTAAGAACATTCCTTTACTTGAAAATGCATGAGAAAGGGACAAGTAATGAGCTGTTTCTTATCCAATCAGGAAGCTATTAGCGTGTCATGTGACGGTAAAAGGCTCATTTCCTTGATAAATTTTTAAAAGTGTGTGCAACAATACAACTACCAATCAAAAATTGCAAGGTGTCCGGACATACTTCTACATGTGGCTGGGTTGCAAGCCTTGGTATACAAGAAACAATAAGAAACAGCACATGACAAACCCATCCATTCTTTACCTTGGCCCCAAGCCTCACTTTCGTTTACTTTTCAAAATTGCAAATGGCAGCCAAAGCAAGCCAAGCCAACGGTTGAGTTTGAATTTGATAAAAGAAGGGATTTATATTGTTTGAAAGGCAAAGCCAAGAGAATAATCAACAAAGAAATTGCGAAGGACCATGCCGGTACCTGGTATGGTTTTTTATTTTACATTAAACACTTCTTATGGCCCTTGGTTTACGCCTCTTTTCACATAATTCAAAGTTAGAAATTTTTCTACTTCAGTTTTGCATTTTTTTTCAATGGTCAGAAAATAAAAAACAACTGACAAAAATTCTTCAGCATTTTTGTTTCAAAAAACGTATCTCAAATATTCTCTGCATGATGAATTTTCAAACACGTGAAGTTTGTTTTGGTCCATGACCAAAAATTACAATGACATTACATACAATACCTGTATGCAGTTGATATGACCAATAAATGCAGCAATGTAAGCCATGCACTGAAATCTGACTGATGTCACCAAGATTTGCATTGCAGCAAATTTGAAGGATTTTGCTGTGGTTGTTATCACAACTGCAATATTTGATTGCCCCAATGTGCTTCCATCCATTATATTCAACATGATCTAGAAAAAACCATGGCAATATTTTAGCTGGTGCCTGATGTATTTCAAATTTATTGGCTGAAGTATGCCTAAAGCCCAAACTAGAAAGTGTGTATTTTGCGTGTGCAAGTTGAGGTGGCCTGAATAAGATTTTCATGGACATTTTGCAGTTTCTACAGTTGAGAAAAATAGGCTAAAACAATAAGATTTCTTGTTTATTGCCAACTGTGCGGCTCAGATTGAACACCACCTAAATTCCTGCGCTTGCAAGATATTGCAGTTACACATGCTACACAAACTTTCTAGTCAGGCATAAAAGGCTAATTTCCAGTCAATAGAATTTTCCGAGCGGGCGGAATTTTAGACAATAGAAGGTCGCTCATCCGTAGCTTTCTATTCAATTCCAGAGCGACTTTTTCTCTCGCATACAATAGAAATTCCGCTCGCCCGGAAAATTCCACTGACTGGAAATCAGCCTTAAAGCCTTGCAGTAGCTGATACCACGGACTAACAATGGATTAAAAATATTTCAAGTCTAATATCAAAATATGGATAATTGGTACATGAACAAAGATCTTTAGGCGGGTTTCCAGTTTGGCAAATTTGGTCGTGCACGCCTTACGATCGCCTTGGTCGCGAAGGAGTTGAACTTGATTCAACTTCCAAAACTGGTCGCGCACTCCCTAGCAATCATGTGATTATGTGATTATGATCTGCGCATGCTCAGATAGTTGTTCAATGGGGTGCGTGACCAATTTCGCTGAACTGGAAACCCGCCTTTAGGGGATGCCTAATTTCCAAATTTGCAACAAATAGTTTTGACACACTTTTGAATTCTGGTAGCATCTTCAGTTTTTCCATTTCTGTTCAGTTTGTGTTCCTAACACACCAGCCTATGAACAGAGCAATTGTCCAAAAGAAACAAAGGCATACAAAACGAGGAGTAAAAGCTTGCTATGGTTTCTAAATTAAATATTTTAATCTTCTGCTCAAACAATGTGCGAAACCCGTCTAAAGCAACGTAACTTTTAATTTCAAGAAATCCAGAACAAACCGCAGTAGCAAGCTGTTGGTTTTGTAGACCCTATCCTCTTTTGGATGGGTTTGTACAGGCCCGAGTTACATCATTACTATTATCTTTCCAAATAATGCTTGAAAGAAAGGCTTAGGAAATCATGTTTTGCATTTCTGGGGGTCATACATTCTATGACATCTGCATCAAGGGGGGACGGAGGCTCAGCAATCTATTCTACCTATCATCTTTTTTATGAGCTGTGGGGAGTAGTTTTGAAATTGACAATTCCTTTGGATGTCATAATTGCATGGCCCCCTATTAGTAGTGATCTTGCCCAGCCCCATAGTAACACATTTCTTTACCTGTGGTAGTAAGTCAATTGAGAATAATGTAATTGCAAGCCATTCAAGTTTGTCTGCAGCACCAGGCTGGGGGACAGCAAGCTCAACAGTTATCAATGCAATTGAAACTACCATGCAACTTCCAAGAAGCGTCACTTTAAAGTAGACATTTTGCTTCGAGTACATCCAAAACTGACACAGGAGTCCAAACGACATGACACCACAAATCACTGTTGCAATCTTGAAATATATCAGCTTGGCAATAGCAAACATGAAGAAACAGTTCACTAATGTAGCAATAAACAAGGATGTTGCCCATAATGAGCTAAGCCCTGCAGTTGATTTTAAGTATGAATTTTTGTGCATTTGTGGAACAAGTGACATTACCAATGCAGTTGCCGATGCATAGTAGCATAATTGTCCAAATCCACACAGCTCAATTGCAGATTCTTTGTAGCAATGGAATACTTGTTGGTTGGTGTGAGGTGCAGAAACTCCCATGTTGATATTCAGCTCTATCCACAAACAGTTCTTGATTTTGTCATATGACTTTGCCAGTCAGCTTCTTCTCCATCACATCACATCATTTATGTTCGCTGTCCATTTCTGCATCTTCTTGTAGTTGCAGTTTGACTCTGTATGTTTTCTTGTCAACTTCTCAAGTACTTTTTCTCTAGCCTTGCTTGGTTTTAAAATTATCTGCAGGCAGTTAGAGGTAAGATTATGCATGCAATATACACTTCTTCGATGTGGTGCTATCTTATCTACATAGCCTGTCTTTTTGGGCCTAAGAATTTCCTCACCATGGCATTGAAAACCCCTTCTTACTTGCCCTTTTATCCTCCCGATATGAAATGCAATGCAAAGCAGCTCTCCAAAGTTTTGTCAATCAGTTGACGATCAGATCCAGAGAATTCGAGGTCACGCAGCTTGATAAACACAACTCTTCTGCTGCACGACAAAATGTGACATCTCTTCCCTGTCCCGAAGCTTTCCAAACAAATGACAATGACCTCGTTTCCACTTCAAATTTTCTGCTGTTGTCGTTGTTCGGTTGTTGGGGCAATGTTGTGCAATTCTTTTCATCTCGTTGCATCATATCATGTATCAGACTCATATATATCTTAAAATTTTGCTTTCTTTAGTGAAAAGACACCTTTCAGAAAGTTTGTTAACGGTGAGTGCTATAAAATTGCTACTTATTTTTGAGAAATTGCGCACAAACTTCACAGACCTTTAGGATTCAAAATAAAGATGTCAACATACTTCCGAGCCTCTGCGCTGTTATTTGCCTCTTTTCCATTTCACTTCTAAGTAGCAATTTTTTGTGAATCCTTTCGCAGTTGAAAGTTGCATAAGAAAGACCAGAATTATGTAAAATCTACGAAGTTTCAAGCGAAGAAGACGTACAAGTCGAAGGTAAGGAATGAGTTATCTTTCTGTGTAATAAATGTTTTTATCAGCCTTTTTTAGTATCAGGTTTCTCACAAAAGAAATGGGCTGGGATATTTCTAGGCCAAAATTTTGGCGGTTGGCCTTCCATTTATGGAGAAAGCTCAACGTCACGATGTGTTGACTAGCAAGAAGGACGCTTACGGTTTGTTTACATAATTTTGAGAAAATTTTGCCGTGAATGAGAAACCAAAAGAAAACTGTTGATGAATCATGATTCTAAAAAATTGATGGATGGCTGGCCGCTGTAAAATTACCATATAATATATGCATGTCCCTGGCTTGACTCTTCTTCTGTCCACACTAGCAACTGGAAAGTTTGTGTAACGCTTGCAATAACCAGTAAGCGGTTTTAAATATGAGCCGCGCAGTTTGAAATAAACAAAAAATCTTTTTTTTAATCTATATTGCCCTCAACTGCAAAATTTCTTCAAAAACTTACTTATTATACTTATAGGCCATTTAATCTCAACTTGCTTGCGCAAAATACAAACTTTCCAGTCTGGTTCTCTGTGTGGGTTCTCTGGCAAATATTATCAAAACAATGAAGTGCGCAGTGTGCTGCCCCTCGTTTTTTGTGTGGGCAAGTTGAGATGGCCTAAGTGAGGTTTTAACAGAAATTTTGCCATTTCCAAATTTGAGAACATGATAGATATATTTTTTGTTAATTGCCAACTGTGCAGCTCAGATTGAAAATCATTAAGTTCCTGCATATGCAAGATATTTCGTGCGCTATATGAACTTTCCAGTCTGGTTTTAACCCTTTGTTTTTCAGCTTTATTGAGCAACTCAACATTGGGCTCATCTGTGTGCATATTGTTGCTATACTTTTTCTTTTGCTCCCCTTTTGCTCTCAGTGGTCAGGCTAATGTGCATATTTCTCCGTACTACCCATGCAGAATCATGAAAGATCATGAACCCGTTCAGGGGATTCCTCAAGGCCAAAAAGTTATACTGTATCTCCAGTATACGGAACACCATCACTCTCTTTTGAAAGCTTTGAGGTGTGAAAAATATCTATCACCATGTGCTAGAGGTTTTGATACAAGATTCAGTTTTTGTAATGGCCCCAGATTGGAAAGTTTAATGAAAATGAAAACTTCCCATGTCCTCAAAAGTGCCAAAAAGTTATTTGCTCTAACGGTAGCCATGTAAGTGGAAATTTCAGTTTTTTTTACCCATGAAATTATCTTGAAAATCACCTGAATAGATTTTGAAAATTTGCTTTATTATAGTGGGTGAGCCAGAAAAATGTTCACACTTTCAACAGGCCATGATAAATCATACACTGGACCAATTTCAAATATTTTTTATTTCATCTTTTGTCAATATCCTATATTATGCTTGGTTAGTTTTAGTCAATTTTTCGGATGCCTACTTATCAATGTATTTACCATTTCTTGAAATTTTTTGAAATTTTGAAATTTTTCTGCCCAGGAAGATTGAGAAACAGTGATCAAGTTTTCTAAAAACTGAACTTGGTAGAATAAAGGAAGCGCTCCTCGAAATGACTGGGGCATTTGGAATCAATTATGTCACACAAGCGGTCGTTTAATGATTGCACAACATTGGTATCTCTTTTATCAATATATAGACTTTCAGTTTTTAATATTTCTTTCAAAGGATACTTGCTAGCTACTGTAGTTTGTGCATGTAGGGAATTAAAATTTTTTATTTCAAACAAGTGTGTAGATTTACATCAGGACTTTTTGTTGCGAAGACATACTACCTAATTCCCTACAGGCACAAACTACAGTAGCTAGCAAGTAAAAGCAACAACAAGAAAAAAGCTGATTTTAATAACTAAGCAAATTGAGTCAGCTACCGGGTGTCCCAAAAAAAAGTACTCCTGTTTAAAAAATCACCAAAAATTGATTATCAAACCTTTGATAAAATTTTCTTTTTGAATTGTTTTGTCAAAGACCCAAAAATATTCAATCATAGATGATAGAATGTTTGCCTTTGACACTGCAAGGTAGAAAAATTACACGTTGAAAAACCTTATTTTGAGCTATAGTTTCTAAGCAAAATGCTCAGTCTTGCCGAAGGGTCAAAATTTTCAGATTTTTTATCATCAGTGAGGTCTGCAATGATAGTGCGCATTTATTTCTGTCATTTATGACCAAACTAGAAGCTTTACATGCACAAATAACTTGATCTGGTAATCATCAGTGCATTTTGCAGTATGATTCAAAACCAGGTAGGCCTAAAAAGAGCTAAATTTGCTGATTTTTAAGTCAATTACAAGATCAGCTATATATTGGAAAATTATCTGGTCCTTGATATACTTGAAAAAAAGACAATTGAAGATCGGCTGTGAAATCAAATTTTGGTGATTTTTCAAACGGGAGTATTTTTTTTGGGACACCCGCTAGTATTTCATAAACTAATACCTACCCTTTATTGCTTTTCAGTTCAAAGTTCCAAGATCAATATTTCACATCTTAATGTTGAGGAAAGTGCCATGTTATCTGAAAGTCATAACAAGAATTCAAAAAAGAACGGATAGTCAGAGAAGATACATAAGGCACGTAAGTTATCTGAGGTATTCATCTGTGCCTCCACACAAAAAGCGACGGTTAGCATTTCTGCAAAATTCACACCATTTTAGTGGCCTGCCTTTAGCTGGTCAGTGCTTTATCGAGATGGATGAGGAATTAAAAATCAAAACAAAAGTCATGCGTGAAACAGATGAGAGATCAGCAACGAAGAATGTAGAGGTCATAGTTGAACCAAGTATTGCGCTTAGCCAGTCAGTGCAACATCAGGACTTTGCTCAAGGTGCTGGTAAATCAGCAAGGAAGAACAAGAAAAGAAACAGGAATCGAAATAAGAATAAGGGAGAGAAAGTAGGAGATGGATATCAGATATCTAAGAGTGATGTTACACAAGCTACGCCAAATCCAAAGCCTCCAGTTCAGTACGCATCAGGCTCTGATGTTCAGGCTGCGTCAGGCACAAGTGAAACCTCTATTGAAACCTTCATCAAAACATACTCACAGCCAGCTCAATCTTCTGCAAAGCAAATGAACGATCAACGACACACGAGAAACTTCCACAGTGAAACAACGCCAAGTAAAGGTGGGCTTCCTAAGATGANATGCGTGAAACAGATGAGAGGTCAGCAACGGAGAATGTAGAAGTCATAGTTGAGCCAAGTATAATGCTGAGTCAGTCAGTGCAACATCAGGACTTTGCTCAAGGTGCTGGCAAATCAGCAAGGAAGAACAAGAAAAGAAACAGGAATCGAAATAAGAATAAGGGAGAGAAAGTAGGAGATGGATATCAGACATCTAAGAGTGATGTTACACAGGCTACATCGAGTCCAAAGCCTCCATTTCAGTACGCATCAGGCTCCCATGTTCAGGCTGCATCGGGCACAAATGAAACCTCTATTGAAACCTTCATCAAAACATACGCACAGCCAGCTCAATCTTCGCCAAAGCAAGTGAACGATCAACGACACACAAGAAACTTCCACAGTGAAACAACGCCAAGTAAAGGTGGGCTTCCTAAGATGAACTGTAATGAGTACTGGTCACCTGCACGCGTAGAAGATGGTAAACAGGAAGGCAAAGTTATGGAGGGTGCTTTCAGGATAAGCCAACGAAACTACAATAACGCATATATTAGCTCTCCAGATGGCATCAGGGACATTTTGATCGATGGGGTTAATAACAGGAACAGAGCATTGCAGGGTGATATTGTGGCGGTAGAGTATTTGGAAGAAGATACCCCCATCAAGAGGGAGGTTGAAGAAATTGCTAGGAAGTTAGCTATTGAGTTTAATAATGTTCAGATTACTGAGGATAATATAAAGCAGACAAGTCAAAAACGGGGGAGAGTTGTGAGAATCGTTGAAGAAAAACATTCTCGTATGGTTGCAGGAATGCTGAAGCCGTTCCGAAACAATAGTTACGGATTTGCACTGATGTCCCCACAAGACAGCCGTTTACCAAGGGTTATGATTCCCCTTAATGAATGCCCAGAAGAGTTTGTGTCGAGGCCACAGGACTTTGAAAGTGTCTTATTCACAGCACAGATAATCAACTGGAAGCGCACATGTGCACTTGCCTCTGGGAGACTGATAAGGCAGTTAGGAGAAGCAGGAGAGATAGAGCCAGAGACTGAAGGTTTTTTGACGGAGTATAATGTAGACTTCTCTGAATTTCCTGATGATGCTATCGCATGCTTGCCACAGGACTTACCCTGGAGAATCCCAGCGGAAGAGTACACGAAAAGAAGGGATCTCCGTAAAGAATGCATTTTCACAATTGATCCTGCAACAGCACGAGATTTAGATGATGCGTTGTCTTGTAAAGTTAGGGAGGACGGGAATCTAGAAATAGGCGTCCATATTGCAGATGTAAGCTTCTTCATCGAGGAAGGGAATGCTTTGAATAAAGTAGCTGCTGACAGAGCCACAAGTGTTTATCTCATCCAGAGGGTCGTCCCCATGCTTCCAAGGTTGCTTTGCGAGCATCTATGCAGCTTGAATCCTGGTGAAGATAAGCTAACGTATAGCGTTATTTGGACTTTAACACCAGATGGGAAGGTCATAAATGAGTGGTTTGGGCGATCAGTGATTCGTTCTTGCTCGAAATTAGCCTATGAACATGCACAGCAGATGATTGAATGTGATAATGCTGATTTACTTGATTGGACGCAATTTCCAGAGATCAACGGGGGTCATAGTATTAACAATATCCATGCAATCGTTAATCAGTTATATCAACTATCATTGATCCTGAGAAAGAAGCGATTTGATGCAGGTGCTCTTGCGTTGAATCAACCAAAACTCTCGTTCACACTTGACAGAGAGACTGGAATGCCAAACGGTTGTGGCTGCTATGTTGCCAGAGATAGCAATCGCTTAGTAGAAGAGTTCATGCTCCTTGCAAATATGGCTGTAGCCCATCGCCTTATGAGATCATTGCCAGACAAAGCGTTACTCAGGAGACATCCATCCCCTAACCCTAAGATGATAGAAGACCTCATCAACATGTGTAAAAGATGTGAAGTAGGCCTTGATGCGGAGGACTCGAAGCGTCTTCACGACTCCCTTGAAAGATTGAGAAACTCTGATTTGAAAGATAAAGAATCATTGTATTATGCTGCTGTTTCCCTGTGCTCAAAACCGATGCAGCTTGCAAACTATTTCTGCGCAGGAGCAATCGAAGACGAGGCCTTTTATAGGCATTATGCCTTAAATGTGCCACTGTACACGCATTTCACCTCACCAATCCGTCGCTACCCTGACATCATAGTTCACCGAATGCTTACCGCCGCACTGCAAGAAGGGGGTAATGTCAGGGGTGATGTACAAGAGCTTCAGAAGGTTGCAGAGCATTGTAACGATAAGAAAGCCTCTTCCAAGAAAGTGCAGGAGTTAAGCAGCGAGTTGTTTTTCGGTGCTTACGTTCGGCAAGTTGGCGAGCTGCACGAGAATGCCGTTATTGTTGGGATGCTGGATAGTGCTATCGATGTGTTACTGCTGCACTCAGGTTTCGTGAAACGTATTTACTGCAATGCGTTGCCACTTGGAAAATGGAAGCTGAACAAAGAGCACAAGGATACGATGACGTTGTATTGGAAGAATGAGGAGGAGCTTGCTTTGGAATCAATTCAAGCCTCAGGGTCAAACCAAACTGCAAATAACAAGAACGGGAAAGTTTCTGCAACTCCTAAAGGAACTGTTTCAAACGCGAACGTTGAAGATGAAACGAGTGACACGGAATTCAATCGGCAGCAACAGATTCTGCAGATTTTTGATAAGCTGGATGTTATCATCAGATCTGAGAGAAAAGATAACTCTGGGCCGTATAAAGTTAATGTTTATATTCCTAGGCCCGAAAAAGTGTACTGATAATAGTATGAAGTATGTTCGTAGTTTGTAGTAGAAAATGAGTTCAGTTCAGCTTAGTAAAAACAATGTACCAGTTACCCAAAAAATTTCTCCATACTTGAAGTAGTAAAGAAAAATAGAATCTTGAATATTTTCCTGTTGCTAGTAGGGAAACTTATAAATTGACAACTTTATCTTGATCCAATTTGATCTAATACGATAGGTTTTTTGGAGGTTCGAAGCATTGGAAACATTTCCGTAGGCTTTGTACTTGATTAAACCATTATTAAACACCATTACCAAGAAACTGCTTTAGGCCCTGTCCGTGCTTCTAAACCATGTAATTGCCAAGAATACAACACCATTGTCCCAAATCTTCTCGTGTCTCCTTGTTACGAAAAAATTGCATTTTTCTGATAGTTTAGCATTTTTCTTGCCTCCACTTCAATGTATACTTATTTCAGCTTGTTGCGTAACACCCTTATTTTGATCCTGTCACAAAGTTCTTGTTATACAAAAATTTGCGTCACAAAATGCTGTCGCGTGGATATAAATCTTGTTACTAAAGTGTCTTTATAGATATACGAAGCTTCGTTTTCTCCTTCGCAGCGACCTCATAGTTGATTACGTCCCCGTAGGGGTAGTTATATTATTTTTACCGCTGATAAACCACGGAATAGGCTTGGAGCAAGTCTAGCTGAAACAACCTCCATGCATCAACGCATTTGTTTTTCAATGTACCATATTGATTTGGTTAAATTTTAAATGGCAAATTTTCGCGTGAACGTTTGGTGTGACAAGACTTTTGGGACAGACTATAGACATTGTGGTTTTAAGATAGGACAAATATCAATGTCAATATTTTAACGTTGATTTTCACATATTGAGAGATATAGCTTACAGTATCCTAGAACATTACGTTAAGAGTGCATTGGATTTCGTCTCTGTTAGAAGTTAATCTTTTGCGTTTTATTGGCCATGATCTGATACAAATTTAGCTAGCTTTGTTTACATCCACTGCAGATCACGCGATTGTCCCCTCGAGGAAGTTTTCTTTTCAAAGAACTTCATGCCATGGAAAGAGATGATTTCACAAAGGTATGGTCACTTGACTTGAAGTGTGTAGGGTGTGCAGGGGTAGAGTGGGTAGGATGAGGGTAAAATTGGTAGTGTTGATTACTGGAAAACAATAGTTTCTGGACTGATACATCAACCTTCACTATGCCAAGGAGGGTAGTTCAAGCGCGGTTGTAGCCGAGGAGCGTATCACTCTCTAAAAATATTGTACGCCTTAGGCAAAAATCATTTTATTTTGAAAAAAAATCCCTGAAAATCCTGTTGTTTTCAAACATCTCGTACGATTTTTCGAAGAAGTCATACACTCCTCGGTTGAAGCTAGAGGAAAACTGTAAACAAAGATTTTTAAGCAGAATTTATCTAAATTGTTCTCTTTACCCATTTTAGCCCAATAATACCCATTTTACCCCCTATAGACCCCATAAACAACGATTGCTGAATTTGTATATTGCGCTTTGCTTTTCCAAGCTCCATGGTACGTAATGAGCCTACTAATATTTAGAACTCTCTGTCTGTTAGATATTCAATCAGTGTTACATCTCAAGAAGAAGGATATGCATCAAAATCTTAGCCTGCGTGCAGACTTTGGTTACTGGGGAGGAGAGGGAAGAAAGGCCTTCTCTCCTCTCCTCCCCAGTGATCAAAGTCTGCGCGCAGCTAATTCAAAAGCACAGCAATTCATGGATCATCAAAATGGCAGCAACAAAGGCCAACAAAACAAGGAGATGGCACGCGCTATGCATGCTGTTTGAAACAGATCACTTAAATTGACCACCTATTTACAATAATTATAGTGTCTACTGTTCAGCCTCTGAATTAGATCGATAAAATCGCAGCGTAAAATCCGTAGATATATCCTTCTTCTTCCGATTTATACTCATGCTATCTGTCAAAAACGCTTTATCACATGCACAATGAGGCAGTTAGCCACACTGGTTTCAGGGCATCCTTTGCGTCATCGTCATTTCGATTTATTGATTGAGAGAATTCTCTTGGTCTTTGTTCGCGAAGTGCTTGTTACAAAAATATTTTCCCTTCAATTACTAAGGTATCGCTAGAGTATTTTTGATGCCATGCAAAAATTCCTTTGTCATCATTTCCCACAAACTTATATTTGGCTTGGCCTGATCGAATGCGAATTAAACTGTTTTTAGTTTCTTAATTTTGAGGAGAATTGAATAATTGAGGACTTGGCACATGACTTTGTTTTTTAGTGCTGAGCTTTTTGGCCTAGTAATGGCCTAAACTAACGTTTGTGGCATTTTTTGTGCCAGCCCTTGTAAATTTTAACGGTTGTGCCAAAATCCTCCAAATTTTCTGCCTCTGAAACTCTGGAATATTTCCTCTGCAGAAATTTTCATGGGGAGTTTTGTGGCAGCCACTGACATTCCCCCCAGCAACCTCTCGCCACATAAGTATCAGCGTCCTCATAACAAGCAGAGGGCCTTTATTTGATGAAAAGATGGATCAAAAGAGACCATATGATACTTCCGGTCGTACACTAATATCTTTTTGAAAGCCTTGCACTTCACATGTTGTCAACTTGACACTCTTTCAACTGAAGGAGGAAGCTACTAGTTGTCGCAGAGCAAGCAAGGACCAGCGAGAGCAAGACAGAGCGCAACCATGGCTTCCTTCAAGGGGCAGAAAGTTTCTCCCATGTTCTACATCGTAGCTGGAATTCTGGCAGTCAGCCTGATATTTCTCATTGTCGGCCTTGCTGTGGACATTTCATGTCGTAATAAAATGAAAGATGAAAATAAGCCTGCAGCAGGTAGCAGCATCAAGAAGCTGACGAGTCTGAAAGAATTTTGCAACTATTCACCCGAAGCAGAGAGAATTGGTTTGAAAGCTTTTCTGAAGAAAGTGCAAAAGGCATATTTCGAGCATACACCAAACCAAGTTTCGTATGACCCTGATGTTAAGTCTGAAGAAATGCATGAACATCTGAAGAAAAGGTATGATGGTTTATTTTATTGCCACTCCTCCGCAGCTTTGACGTCTGAGGCCCTCCTTGTTATCTTTTGTTTATATCATTTTTATTTCTCAGTATCAGTTTTTCGCTATTTGTTATCATTTTATCTTCTGCCTTATCAAAACTCCGATGGGAATGTGGATTTTTCGGGGTATCGTTTCACCTAATTTTTCTAGAACAGGGTATCAAAAGCCTCAAAAGAAGGCCAATCCTCTGGAGCTGGTTGTCAAAATATGTTAAAAGGGGAAATGTTGTTAGCTGGGGTTGTTTTTGAGTCCATTTTTGTGTTTTGGAGTATACTTCTTATCGAGATTTGTTCTAGAATCGGCTATCATTTGAAGGGAAAAATCCTAGAGCCAGGCAAGAAACTTTTGTGAACACATGTCTGTACGAAAGTCTGGCAGCAAGAGAACAAACTTTCCAAAATTGTTGATAGCGGCAAATTCATCGAACAGGGAATAAGCGGAAAATAACTGGGGAACCCCAGGGAGAACCTCGAAAGTGCACCAGATTCAGAAGCAGAATTATGCTTGGCGTCGATGATTTGCATGACATACTGTTGCATACTGTACGATGTACATATTAGTTACTTGATTCATATTTCATCTTAATTAAAACTTCATCAGGGATTAACTTTATTTGTTCCCTAAACCCATTGAGATGGAGGTTGGTAACATTGTAACCTCTGAATGACCTCTGTATCTGATGTAGTCCGGCAGACAATTTATTACGAGATCGGAATTTTAGTCCTGCTCTTTGAAAGTTTAGGACTAACTTTTTACCGCAATAACCCCGGCATAAAATGCGGAAGCTTTGATACACTTTGTTTGGTTTTCTAAACATACTTCGCTTTCCTTCTTCTTCGAGGTCTAGTTTTTCTTAATATAGACCTTTTACCTATTTTCATACTTTTATATACGAGAGGTTCGACCGAGTAGCGTTAGACCATGGATAGTTAGACACTGCTGGTGTGCTTCTATGGAGAAGAGCTGGATAATATGTATCTGCGGGGGAAATTTTTTATAGTACTGCGGAGGAGATATCTGCGGGGGAAATTTTTATAGTACTGCGGAGAAGATATCGAGTTTAATATTTTTGTTCTTTCGATATCTCCTCCGCAGTACTGCAAAAAAAATTCCCCCGCAGATACATAATATCCAATGCTCCTCCATAGAAGCACACCAGCAGTGTCTAACTACCCATGGTTAGACCTTCTATCACCACGGTGCAGTGCACATTCGAGAATCTCTCAAACTGCATGAAAATATTGTTCGATACAGATTCTTTTCTAGAATAGCTGAATGATCGATTCCTTTCAAAACACCAGGGCTATCAGGTTTATGAAATGCGCGCAAAGTCTTTGAGAAGACATGGGTTCAAACATTTGGCTTCTATGCTACAATGAGAAAACATTTTACACGTTTTTCAGTGAGTCGCCAAATGGGTCCCTTTGATCTTACATTTGACCTCAACCCTCCTATATTTGAATCTCTCCTTTCTCCCATCATCCCGTTAAAGGGGCTCCAACGCCAACCTGTAAACAATCCTGTAAACATCATTGTTTTGGATTGTGTCACTGGTTTTCAGCAGTTTGTTTGGTGGCTTCACCTAACCCACCAAAAATAATAACCGCCATCCCTTGTATCCGAGCCGTCGTAAGAGATATGAAAGTTTGGTTTATTCCTCTACAAACTACAAATAGTTATCTTTAAAATAACCCATTCATTTTGAAAAAAGATTAACAGTCTGTGCAGTGTCACCTTTCAGAAAAACTGACAAAAAACCGTTTCGCCAAAATTTCGTAAACAGAGCCCCTTTAATACATTTTGGTGAAGTTGACACATAAATGTGTGATTTTTTGTAGGTTCTTTCCCTATGACCCACGACCAGAAGCATTGAAGAAAAAGACAGACGCAGCTCTAACTTTATTAGCGCAATTGAATGGAAAGAAATATGAATCAAAACGATTGAAGCCAAGGGAAAACAGAGTTATTTCACAGGTAAAAATAATTTACGCACATTGTATGTGTTTACAGAAGCAACTGTATGTAACTGAAGTGATTTTCCCTCGCATTTGATTTTGCAGCCACAAATTAAAAGATCTACTGTCCAAATTCTTGGAGCTCAAACCCTCCTATTACTTCTCTAGACTTTTTAGAAACGTTCCTAAAAGTACCCGGTGCGATGAAAACAGAGACGCAGGAACCGGGGAGGGAGGCAGTGGGGTCACGTGCCCCCCAAGACTTTGCAATAAACAAAGAAATGCCCTTTTTATTGTCTGGAGTTGCCCCTTTACCTTAATGAATGAAGTGCCCTTTAAGTGTCGTGCCCCCCCCCCACGTTTGAGATGCGTCCTACGTCCCTGGATGGTAATTTGATTCACCATCAACCGTTTCAAACAGGTCTTGATTTCCTCGATTAGAACATACCCCTGAGGAGCATCCTGAATGCAGTTTATATTTCTATTTGGCAACATTCTGCCAGAATTATTTCCTGAATGCAAAATTGTTGCACATGGATCCTTCTCCTCGTCTTACAGACTTGCAACTTGCAAGTCTTTCGGACGAGGAAGGATCCATGTAACAGTACCAAAATTATTTATAGGCCTATAGAAACTTAAAGTGACTTTGTGGAGCGTAAAAGAAGGCGACATTCAAGGTATCCCCTCCATGATGTGAACAAACCATACAGCATTTTTAAAAATTTGCATCTTAATCTTCATACAAGATCTGATGCACAGCCTGTTACCGTTCCTTTTCTCGATACCAGTGGCGGAGCCAGGGATGGGAAGGGTATTTGAATACACCACCAACGTCAAAGATCTGCCAAAAGACTGTCATTGAAAAACGTAACGAAGAAAGGTCTGTTTATACCTTTTTACTCCCCCCCCCCCCCCCAGGCACTGTCAGTTACCATGATCGTTGAAATAACTTTAAGAAATGTAACCACTATTCCTAATCTATTCAGACGAACTCAAACTCTAGTTATGAATGTTCAACTTAACTTTCAGGTGAAGCATTATCTGCAGACTGTATTTGGAGCTCCATACGAATCAAACTTCTATGCTGGAGACTGGATGTTAGGCCCAAACTACTTTTGTTGGCAGACCATTTGTTACCTTGGTTACGATGTAAACGCCCTTGGTTGGTACTCAAAATTGAAGACGAAGGAGGATATCGATCATGTTATTAAGAAGCTGAAAGATCACAGTGCGACTATTGATAATTACATGTAAGTTTTTTTTTATATATCCACTAAAAGATTACAATATATATGTTACTTACACTACCTACAAAATTACTATACAATACTACAGGAACGATACCCTGAGGAGCAAAAGGCTGTGACTACCCCGAGGCCATTTAGACATTGAGCTATAACTACTATGGTCTGTCTCAAATTACATGCCATGAGAAATATCTGCGATCAGGTTGACTTTTGTTTGGATTGGTAAATAAGGCATTATCGCAAGTATTGCATGGCATCTAATTTGAGATAGACATTTAAAAATACACGACTTAACTAAAGAAAAACAAGAACAAAAATAAAATAAACTAAAATGGGGCATGTAGTATTGTGGCTGTGATGAAGTGACTTATAACGGAGTTCTTTGGAATTTTGGAATTTGTAAGTTTTCTACCGGGTGTCCCAAAAAAGTACTCCTGTTTAAAAAATCACAAAAAATTTATTATCAAACCTTTGATAAAGCTGTCTTTTTGAGTTGTTTTGTCAAAGACCCAAAAACATTCACAAGTGATATAAAATGTTTACTTTTGATCCCGGGGGGGGGGGG
>REGL01000008.1:405169-475500 GCA_004194395.1 Aurelia aurita complex sp. Pacific | reverse complement strand
TTTTTTTTTTTTTTTTTTTTTTTTTTTTTTTTTTTTTTTTTTTTTTTTTTTTTTTTTTTTTTCTATACCCTTTGCTTTTTTGCAAAAATAGGCCCTTTTGGGAAATACCGATTTTTGGCAAAAAAGTAATGCTATACCCTTTGCTTTTTGGCAAAAATAGGCCCTTTTCGGAAGTACTGATTTTTGGCAAGAGTAAGGTTATTCCCTTTGCTTTTTTGCAAAAATAGGCCTTTTTTGGAAGTACCGATTTTTGGCAAAAAGGTAAGGCTATACCCTTTGCTTTTTTGCAAAAATAGGCCTTTTTTGGAAATACCGAGTTTGGCAAAAAAGTAAGGCTATAGACTTTGCTTTTTTGCAAAATATACCATTTTCTGAATGGCCAATTTTTGGCAAAAAGATAAGGCTATAACCTTTGCTTCTTTGCAAAAACAGGCCCTTCTTGGAAATACCGATTATTGGCAAAAATAGACCATTTTTGGAAATAGCGAATTTTTGCCAGAAAGTGAGGCTATACACCCTTTGCTTTTTTCCAAATATAGGCCCTTTTTGGAAATACCGTGTTTTTCTAGAAGCGAGAATTTACGAAGTGCCCCATCTACACCACAAGTCAATGCCGGAAAAGGAGGAGCCGCAAATCAGATAGCCTACGCGTAAACGCATTTCTTTAGGATAATGGGTCTACTCGTGGGCTACAAATCAGATAAAGAAGAAAGAAATACAAATGACAGAATTATGGGATGACTTATTTTTAAATAATACCTAGCCAAACCCTAATGAATCTACTTTTTTCGTAAGATGATGATAAATTCGTTCTAGTAAGAATTTGAATGCGAGTAAAATCATCGCACGAGTTAACAACTGTTGGAAATAATTCGGACATACCACAGGAAACCCAGGCAGTTAAATGAACAACAATAAATTTGAAATTTCAAATAGTTCATTGTAATACCTTCGTGCCATCTTTGTTGCACCTCTCTACGGCTGTATTATGTCTCCTTGACTTGAGTACTGCGTAATTGTTGGATTGTGAGAGTTCAATCAATAACCAATACAGCACTGGGTAATACTATAGCATATTATAGTACGGGGGGGGGGGGTACATAACATGTTCAGGGTATGGAGATGTGCCGCCCATATGGGTGGGTTTTAGGGCCCAAAATTCTCTAAACGAGCGTCCTTTTTCGGCAGATTTTCCATAAACATGGGTGGGGTTTCGCTGAAATTCGCAAAAAATGGTTAAAATGGGCAGTTTTCCGCCAAACTTCATCATAAAAGTGGGTACCAAAAGCAAGTTTCGGTAATTAGAAGAGGGTAGCTTTCTGAAAATCGGGCGGCAGACCCCCTCCATCCACATGTCCTGTAACCCCCCCCGGGTTATAGTACTGTTGTAGTTACTTCACATCGCATCTAACTCTCGCATTGGAACAAGTATGCAGTGCATAAGTCAATAAAGGAGGCATAACACAGCCGCAGAGAGGTGCAATGACACAGTAGGTATTATAATGAACTATAGTGAATTTCAAACTTATTATTCTTCATTTAACTGCCTGAACCTCCTGTGGACATACTAATAACTTCTCAACTATGGACTTACTTTCATCTCAAAGAACTAGCAGTAACAAAAAGTACCTAACCAAACAGGGCATCATGAAACGGTCTATAGCCAATATTTGTAGATCTAAAGTCGGTCCGAAATTATTGTCACCAACAAACATTAGCAAAAAATTGGGGAGTTACATTTTTACGGAAACGGAGAAAACACACTGGCTTTTAGAGTTGGTTTTCAGCTACCTAAAGCTACCAAAACTAACAATAGTATTTGACATCACAGAAAAGGGTCGCTGCTAACGACGAAAAACTTGGATGACAAGATCTTGAGACGGGCTTGTAAAAACTATTGGTGATTTCATCTAACTTATCTGTCTATTGATATCTATACAATAAAGATTGCATTTTCCGGGCAGGTTCAAACTCCGAGAACGCATCAGAATCTGGCTGTTTGATCTACGGGCATTTTAAAGGGAGTACAAAGACCAGCATGCCTTGCGTAAATCAGCGACTTGTTCTGCACAGCTTCCAGAATAACTGACTGTACGAAATTCACAAAGAAAAGATGACAAAGACTGCTCGTCTTTGTACTCCCTTTAAGACACAATACATGAACTTCTGAAACCGCAGACAGAGAAATGTTTTCCACTGAGGAAACGCATACTTTGTAAAAAACGAATCTGAAATAAATGTTTTTAGACCCTTTTCCCATCGTTGAACATAACTTCTGTCTTTCGAAGGAAAACCGTTCTAGAACTATCCTACCTTCCAGAGAAGGGTATATGTTCTTTGGAGGAACAATAAGACCTCTATTCAGTAAGACCTAATGCCAACCAAAGAGGGCTACAACACGACTTTCACTGAACACTTTAGAAGGTAAAATCTTTTGAAAACAGGCAATAAGAAATGACGACTTTATTATCTGGAAAGGAATTATGTTGGATCGAAGCTGGGGAAATCTCGAGATGTAAAGAAAGTGCTGATGTTGTAGCCTTTTTTTACTACGAATTTGATTTGCTTTCTCTAGAAAGGATTAGCAGTAGCATAAAATATATAGAAGTCATGACTATAAGACATCTAAAAAGGAAAATCCTTCGAAAAAAGTCCGAACGTCCAAACAGCCGTAAAAATCGCAACCTAATCTCTTCGAATTCGGTAAACAGGAGTTTACAATTGTACCAATCGTACATTTTACACGGGGGGGGGTACTTCACTTAAAGTTGTACGGGGGTGTGTCCAAGAAATGTTTTTACCCTGCTCTAGAATTTTTCGCTCCAAATACCAAAAGATGACTGATTCAAGAAAAAATTGATGAAAAGTATACTCCAAAACATAAAACTTTGACCGAGAAATGACCCGATCTAACAAAATATCCCCTTTCAACATTTTTTGACAACTTGCTCAGGAAACTTGCCTTTGATACCATGCACTAGAGAAAGTAGGTGAAAACGATACTCTGAAAAACGGCACATCCCCGTCGGACAAATATACAAGTACCCCCCTGGACATTTTACCAGGATTATAAAATGCAATGCTTCTGAATCACCTACAGTTACCATCCTAATAGGGGCATATGGCAATTGGGAAAGCACACTCGGCGTTTCGTCGACTAAGAGAATACTTTGAAACCTTGATTCCGTAGCTAACCTGGTCACAAGGCTGCCATGAAAGATGCAAATTAAGTGTGGGGTAGGTCTCTAGAACTGGAAAGCTACCTAGCCCCATACGTATCGAGTCACGCTAATTTTTCCCTTTTGCAAAATATCAAAGAGTACTGTGACAATGTTCCTGGCAGTGCGACAATTTTCTTGAGTTTCCCCTCTATATTCTGTCTCGCAAAATTAAGACACAGCCTTTACCGGAATAATTAGTCTATCGGCATTGTGAGGATAGAATACTTAAGGGAACCTAATCAAATGAAAAAGCTGCAAAATTACATCAACGAACTACGCCACGCCTTTGAAACTACGGTAAATGTTACAAGGCGCCAAGTTCTCTGTCGAAAAACCAAAAGATTCATAATTTAGTTTGACATAAAGACATAACATAGCATGGTAAACTAACACATTTCAAAACATGATGGATGCAATGACATCCCTACAATAAGAACAATTACCTGTAGAATTACTCGTCCAGTAAACGAATCTCACAATACATCAAATATGCACTTAATGCGCCCATCTTGTCGTTGCAGTAGAATGCTGGGGGTGATGTACAACGTAATATTCATGCCGTGCATCTGACCCCCTGGCAGAAGATGAATATGTCCTGTGATGTTGTTGTTGCTGCTGCACATTATGAGCATGGCCACTTCCGTGATGATGAGATGGCATGTAAGGATGCCATCTTTGATTTCTGTGGCTGCTACCCCCTGGAGGCTCATACTCGACTTGCTGTTGCTGCATATGTTGTTGGTGAAGTTGATGAACAAGCGATGTGTGATGGGGGTAATGCTGGACAACTTGATGATGATGATGATGCACGGCCTGGTGATGATGTTCACTATTCTTCTGCCCTTTCTGATGCTTGTATGACTTATGTACTGAATGCATTGGTTGATGATGAGATATTACCCCACTTTGTAAATCCTTCTCTAGCGGTGGTGATCCGATATTAACATCCTCACCAGCCTTGATTTTCTCTTCGATTTCTTGTTCTTGTTTCAAAGCTTTCAAAAACGCACTTTTGAGTCGAGATGTGTGTTCAGCTTTCAAGTCTTTCTTTGTGTTAGTCAATGAGCATTTCTCACATAAGAAATTTCCTACTCTTTCAAAGTCCTTCATCTTCCAAAGTGGAGAGAAATCCATCCCACACTGATCACAAATAAGAGGATTGTCAGGCAATGTCTCAGTGAGAACATTCTTTAGAGTTGGTTTGCCATCATTCTCTAAAATCATGTCAACTATCTCATCCAATCCAACGAGCATCATGAAATCCATGCTATTGACATTAGGGATAACCCTCCAATCCGCCATTGGGGGCCTAGGTGGTGGTATCTGCAATAGTGTTTGCTCAAGCTGTCTTCTAAGTGCAGCTTTGGCAGCGCTATGCTTTGATGCCTGGCTTTCTGCAGTAGATACGTGCTGCGTTTTGATTTTAGCTGACGGGATGGCTGCAGTTGTAGCAACAGATGCCACAGGTTTTGATGAAAGAGTGGTTGCATTTGTGTAGACTGGCATTGCATACACTGGTTGATTCATGCATGTAGGGGGTGCAGCAGGCACCAACTGATTACCAACTTGGATGTAATATTTGTGCACGGGCTGCGAAATAACCCCTGTAACTGCCACATTTCCATGGACCGGTGCACGAGTGCCATCAGCGTTAGTGGTCCCTGTTGCACCAGAGGAGACAATAGATGGCACGATTCTTGGCAGGTTTGAGCCTGTTGTTGCATTTTTAGATCCAACAATGACCTTTGGTGCAATTTGAATTGAGGAATTCCCATCTGAGCCACCTTGATATGAATGCCCTGGTATTCTGTTCTTCGGATGCAGACTTGGCATATTCATATGCCTGCCACTATTGTCTTTCATTTTATGCAATGGCAGTGAACCATTTTTCCGGCTTGTTTGTGAATCATAAACTTTCCTAAGTAGAAGTAACTTTGCCTCTTCATTCCTAAGATCCTCTCGTAATGAGTCAATCAAATTTCTTTGCTCTGCAAATTTCTTATTACCTTGCCCATCTTCATCATTCACTGAGCCATTCATAATGACCCCAGGAGTGCTTGATCGACTTGACTGCATTGACTTTTTCTCAAGAATATCTCCTAAAACTTTTTCTTGTGCTTTTAAAACAAGCTTATTCTGAGCTGTCATATCATAATTAGAAACATCAATATTCTCATCTTTGTTATCATCAAGATTTTTCAAATCAAGTTGTTTGACTGCGCTAAAACCAAGTTTCTGAAGCAATGATTCTTGATTGAGGGCATCAGATTTTGCATCTTCCATTTTAATTTTCTCTACAACTTCATCAATTCCCCTTTTACCCTCTTTCTTTGATTCAATTTTCACAATTTTACTTCCAGATTCTGTTTCCTTTTCATCAATTTCCATTTTTACATCACAGTCTACTTCTTTTTTGATTTCTTTTATCTCATTATCACAATCAATTTCTATCTTATCACAATCAACATTCTTGATTTTTTGAACCTTGTTTTGATCATCATCAACAATGTCAGCTTTCTCAGCTTTACTCTTGTCAGAATCATTATTTTCAATTTCTGCCACTGTACCGTTAGCAATCTTTTGAGGGACTTCCTTTTCTTCAGCTGTAAAATTGCTTGATTCTATCTTTTTACTTTCTTCAGAACATTCCTCACTGTTTCTACCATTTTCCAAACTGTCTTTACTATCATTAGAATGATTTTCATTTGTTTGTTGGTCACAATTTTCCACACTTTCTTTAGGCCCTTCCAGACCACCATCTTCTTTGTCAGTCATTTCTATATCAACCAAATCATTTGGTTCTTCTTTCTGTTCATCATTCTCTGCCCACAAAGGTTTAGTCTCTTTTATTGCAACATTTTCCATTATGTTATCGTTATTAGCACATTTCACATCCAATTTGCAGCTTGCTTCATCTATAAGATCTTTGTGGTTTGCACTACAATGGAAAATATCAAACGTTTAGAACATTTTCTGTGACATTCAGCAATTGAAGAAAACATCTCTTGTAAATCAATCATACTGTGAACAAGTTTAGCACTTCTAGCTTTTAACTATGATTTCAAAAATTGCAAATTGTTTGAATAATATATAATACATCAATGTACAAAAAAACCAAAGTCAAATTTAACTGGGCAAAGAGGTAATTTAAAAGTTCATTCATTTCATCATGCATAGTCACATTTATTAGATAACACTTCAAAGTTGAGATCCAAACACAAAGTCACAGACAGGCATTGTCTACTATGATAGTTGTATGGTTCAAATGCGCGATTCTTGAGATGAGCTTTGAGACTAACTTTGATGGCTACAAATTGTTGCAGAAGCAGAGCTCCCATGTCCGTTCTCTGCAAGACCTAGTACTTCCAGGAATGATACTGTATGTCCACGAAGGCCATCCTGATCAATTCATGTTTACAGTGGAAGTGATTGTGAAACACTCTAAAGACTCAAATGCAAAACAACCATGGGAAAGTTTTTTTTTCACAGAAGAGTTACCAGAGAACCTTTTCTATGTTATTGCACACTATCAGCCTCTTCAACAAAAATAGTTGTTAACACCAGCAATACAATATTCTGTAAGCATCTTTTGGCTGTTTCCTGAGAGACCTAAACATTCCTAAAATAGGAACTTTCCTTAATCAGCAAGTTTCAGCTCCAAAGATCTGATCGGAACCATCACATCTTTTGCTGCTACACCGCATCATGTTTAAGGGTGTGTTTGATTGGTAATTGCAAACCTGCCAAATTCTGAAAACAGCAGAATTAGCAGAAACAGAAATACATTTCCCAATCAAACAAAAAAACCTTGAAACGGCTGGTTTCGGATTCTCCACCAGGCTTTACTATGAAAACAAGAATTGCTTTGAGGTCTGCTAAACTTTCTGCATTTTGGAGCAGAACATTTAGAAAGCCTACCAAACCTACCGTTCTGAGAATTTCGGAGTCAATCAAACACAAATTCTGAGTCTACCAATTCTACCATTTTCAGAATTGGATGCAATTGAACACACTCTAAGACTTGCAGAATTGGACAACTCGCCTGCTTGCAGTGTGAGCTGTGAAAGCTGCAGGCAACAAGCAATTTTTCCAAGGGTGGACCTCAAACTTGCTGATAACAAAGCAGCGTATAAAATTCTCATTGTTCAAATCAACAATTATATCTCAAAGAATGACCTGTTGCATATAATTTATTCCTGGTCATATCCACCCACACATCATGTTGCATCAACGTCTTTAGGGATATCCCAAAGTAAAAAATGGAGTTTGCAGCCAATTTGCACAAAGTTTGATGTGAGTTTGTTTACGGTATATGTGATTCAGATTTAGGAGTTTGTAAATTGTGCATAAAGAGTTTAGATTCGGCCCAAAGCCAGTTTGCAACAGTTTGTTTGAAGCTTTCTGTAAACATGTAAATTTGCAAAAGCTCCATACAAACGTACAAACCCAGAAAGAATATTATAATACACTCAATGGCAAACTGATTCAAAACTTGCGCTAATTGAATGTTTTACTGAGGGATAGCAAAAAAGGATGCCAGCAAAAAGGATGCCAGTACAACCTATTGTCCGATTTCTCGATCATTTATGGAGAACCATTCCCGTTTTCTGTAATGTAAATTAGGCAAAATGACATGTTCCAGTAATGTTACTCCTTCAATTTTGCTTTGTTGGATTTGGAAGGGGTTTAATTCTTCCCAAATAACTTTTCTCAATGTCATAATCTGCCCTGGGTTTTTCAAATGGATAAATAAACTTTACTTCCAAAAATTTGCAAATCCACAAGCATCCACCATGCATCCACTGAAACTATAATTCTGCTATAAAAACCTACGGAAACAAATTTGCAGATACTTTGTAATGCTATAAGAACATCTACAGGTCAAAACGCCTGTTCTTTTCTTGGAATAAAAATATGGAGTGAGCTTTGCAAGGCAACTACATTGGCACCCTCCCTAGCTACCTTTAAAAGTTCCATTTCATAGTGCATACATACATAATATCTAGGTATAACTTGCACGATTTAGCGTAGCAAACCTAAAAGACAATTAAACTGTACATGGTACATACTGCATAGTTAGTATATTAGGTTGTTTTTTAATTTAGGCTTTTAACAGGTCAATTTGTAAAACTGTTAGGTCTAACCGAAATCTATTGCATAAATATTGAAAAATGAAATGGCATGAAATGAGGAAGGCATCTTCTGACTCATACCACCAGTATACCACCAGATACTAATTTAATATTCACATGCAAGCTGGTAGCCATGGGAGGAAAGTATCCAACAATCTGAAACTTCTCAAAATGTGATTTAAAGATTTGATAAGATAACTTAAATGGGTGAAATGCTTGCTGTAGGAATAACCTTTTGTTAATTCTCACCTAATGTTTCTGTCCACTCATTGAAAAAGCCACAAGGACGAAAACAGCACAAGGGCAGCAGGGGCAGCTGCCCCTCTAAAACCTCTCAAAATATGATACAAAAATATGGCAATTACAGAGACTTTGGTAACTCATAAGAAAAGTTCCTTCATGCCCCCTCCCCCCTACGGAAAGTCATCAGTTAAAAATGATTTCCATCCTGAAAATACCCATATTTTCATCTGACACATGCCACTGATGATCACAAAGCTAATTAAAGTTTCTGCCGTCAATAAAAAGGCGCAAATGAGCAAAAAATTGTTTTGACAGGAAAGACTGGGTTGACAATTACAGTTTGGGGCATCTTTGTTACTTTCTCAATTTCCATTGAGGAATGTCAGATGAAAATATTCAGCACAGAAACATTAGACACAATATTTTGATTTGTGAGTGTGAGCCTTCAGTTGACCACACATTTCTTACTGCGTAATTTGCATTGACTAGTGCCAGGTGAAAATATTTAGTACAGTAATGTTCTATTCTTTGTGCCTTTTTGACAATAAAACTTTCATTAGCTGCTCAATTTGAATTGACCAGTGTCAGATGAAAACATTCAACACAATGAGAACAAAAACTTTTTACTCTTCCTGCCTTCTAATGACAATGAAAATTGATCAGACCTCTAATTGGCTGATTTCAAATTAATGCACTATATCTAGTATATTCATGTTCCTTCCCTTTCAGATCTTATCAGATGATTTGCTGTGATGGGCATCATATAAAAATATTCAATCAATTCTCAATGCAATTTTCAAGTTCTGTTCTGTTCCATACAAACAACATTCAAATATCTCCATCTTTACAAGTCTACAGTATTTTGCAGAGACATAGGGACCAGGAGGTACTGGGTTAAGTGCCCCCAAGATTGTGCAAATATGATGAAAAAGTGCCTTTCTGCATCAGGCAGCAGTGTTCCTTTAGTTTAATGAAAAGTGCCCTTGAGTGCTGCTGTATCTCCCCAAAATTTATTATGGTTCATCACTGGTACTCTCTCGCTTTCTGTTAGGGTTCAATAGGGAAACACAAAACCAACAGAAAGCCTTTTTTGCCTCTAAACTATTTTGTCTGTGGATGAAAGAAACTGATGTGTTCAGAAAAACATTTGATAACTAAACATGCACTATAACTTCGTATTTTTAAAGGCTGGGCATCCACCAAAAACCTATGTTTCTTCTGGTAACAATGGTTCCATTGAATCTCGTATAAAAATTGATCATATCAATATTTAAAGCCAAATTGCTGGCTAATAAGTCAAACGATTTTGTCTCTCCAGGCCAGTTGTTTACTGGCTTTATCATGACATATTGCATCACTGCTGGCATAAATAAAAAAAAAGGAAAATGCCACAATAGGGGGTAAAATATTCGATGGCATTCAAAAAGAAACTCAAAATATCAGCTGCAAGCAAGCAAACATGAACAGTGACAGTGCATAAAATGCAATGAGAGCTTCACAAACAGGAAACTTAATAGCTATATACGTAAATTATCAGTTAGATTATCAGTTACACAATGAAATGACAGTTGAATAAAACAGATATAAAATAATAATAATAATCATGATAAAGCCACTTTGAATCGAAATTAAACTAAAAAGTGCCAAAAGTGCCCAAAAAAATATCAAAACTGCATTTCAAAGTAAGCACTTGCAAAATGTGTCATTACAGCAACCATCTTGAAATTCCTTAATGAATGGATAAACAGAGATAAGGAAAGATGAATAGGCAGGACAATGGCCTCACCACAACAAAGAGTAAATTTACATAACAATCACATCTCAACTTTCCTCTCCAATTCCAAGCTTTTGATTGGTTGAAATCTATATCCACAGATCAGCAAGCTGTTATTCTTCATGTCACGTGACCTGCAGTTAGCGCTCTTTCAACACCGTCTGCACTCCCTCTAGGGATTTATTTCATCCGCCCTAATGAGCCTATTTTCAACTGTTACAACAAAAAACTACCTCAAGTATCCCTAAAATTCCAGCATTTCCGAAATATATACACACGTTAGGGGTATGACACTGACGGGTCCTACGTAAAATATTCGATAGACATCAAAGTTGTTCCCCCAGTTCGATCAACCTGCTGCCTTGAGCAATTAGGAGGCGACAAATTTTGATCATAAAAAAATTACATCCAACACTTGGCACAATGAAATTATATTTCAAACCTTCTCTAACAAACCAAACCTCTGATGTGAAATCAAATGAAGTATATATCTTTCAGGGACATATAATAAGAACTCAAGATAATAAATAGAATACTAGGAATTCCATTTTTCCTTCCGTCTGCTTGTTGTTTAAAGTTGACGGAGTGGCGTATAATTTGACGGGCCTAAAAAAATTGTGCCACTGCATCACTGAAATTTAGACAGCTAAAATTGTTGCATGCTTTGTATTATAATAAATAGTGGTATCTAGAAGGGGTAAAGAGAATAAAAGGAGCTATCTGGGTGCTAAAATAGGGCAAAATTTGTACAAAATGGGGATGTCGTGCCAAAAATGATCGCAAGTCGTAGCAAGTCGGCGCCTGTTTTGTTATCATAGTTGCGGTCAACATCAGTAGTTACAAAATATCTTATTTACAAAAAGTCGGGTAGAAACAGCTAAAATAAGTAACTATTCTACCATCTGTGGCCTACCTTTTCTCCTCAATAACTCCATTTGACAATTCTTTTTCCTCTGGAAGTGATTCGCTGGAAATTGTCGGCACGTGTTCCTTATCGGAATCTTTAATTACTTCTGAGATACTTTGCACCGTCGCCATGATGGACGACACTTTCACTACCTGGCTTGCTTTGCTTCGCCACCAAAAAATTCCCTGCAATGCCTAACAAGCAGCAGATTAATCCATGATCCTGCACAAACTGTTCTTTATACTCTCCATGCTTCCATTCCCACGTGCACAAGGTTAAAGTATTTAATATGACGACAACGATTGAGTGTATTTACTCGGCAACACTTCACAGATTGACCAGCCAGTTGAACAATCAAAGCAACCTGCAAGCCAAGGGTAAACGGATATCTCGTCAAAATGCCCAGCAAGAATCAATTGTACAATTCAAAACTAATCATTAATGTCAACTTAACACACTGAATGGTTTATACGGCAAATTCAGTGATCAAATTGCCCGTGAAAGCAGCTCAAAGTATGAGGAAGACGGCGTCGTAAATCTTCAGTCCGCCAGCAAGACAATACCATGGGGAGGAAGCATGATTTTCCGTCAGTTAATTCCTCAATGTGCGAAGTCGCATTTCACAGCAAATGATGATAAACAGAGGCTGGACACACTGATTAGAGCAGCAAATAGACAAGAGATGGTTACAGCCCCCTACTTCATTCAAAATCACAGCATTGATGGCCAATCAGCCTGTTGAAATTGCATATGAATTGCCATGATCCTTAGGCCGGATTGACACGTTCGTCGAACACGATTACTAAAGTCGCCAATGGCGGATTGGTCGCGCGACATGCACAAAAATTTGTTTGAAATCAAAGAAAGGTTTATTACTGGGAAAATAAGGGAACTATTTATCGAGCTAGATGTATGATTATTTATACCTGAGTTTGATATCCTGTTTGTAGCAATTGATTGGGCACAATGCTCTTTTGAGAGGACGACAACGGCAAGGCGATGTGGTGCGACGTCAACGTCAAAACCAGAGATTCGAAGAAAGGCGCGGGAAGCTGTTTGTCGCGCAAAGACACCCGTCGATGAAAGGCGATCGACCCATTCTATCAAGCGATCAATTGTTTGACGCGATTATACTGAAAGACAAAATAACATAACAATACTCTCAATTACCAACCCCAAATATGGGTTATTGATCAACAATGCTAACCAATCGCATTGCGACACTGACCATGAAATCCTCGTTGTCATGGCATCAGTGCTGTTTCCGGCATATTTCAAAGGTTTTATTGTATCACCATAAAAAACCCAGGCAGGTGCAGAAAATTTATCTCACAAATCTAAGTGATTTGCATAATTATGTCCTCTTGGTAGCCTCACCAGTATGGTGTCGGCATTTTCTGTGCCAAGCACCATTGTTCGCCGTCGTTTTCGCCGCCCCATCTGAGACCCACTAGCATTTTCAGGAGGTATTCCCCTCCCTGATCGAGTGAGTCGCACACGTCACTGGTGGTTTGCGGTTTGTGACGTTGATTGGTTCCACATTTCTGATCCTTCCTGTTTTATCTCGCCTGACGTTCTTCTCCGATTACACAAAAGCATATGAAATTATGCAACGGTGCTGTTTCCTCAGTGAGACCGTTTACGGAATGGCAAATTAAAAATATTTCAAAAGAAGACTTCCATTTTTGCTATTATTTTCGCGAATGCTTGTTTTCTTCAAGAAATACATTCTTAACCTCTCACATGAAGATGATTTGATTTGAAATAAATTCTACTTTAAAATTATAGAAATAGGGTAGCTTTTATGTAGCGAGAGGGAAAAAGACCACATTTCGTATGTTTCCTTTGAACGAAAATCAGCTATCAAACTTTCTGAAGTCTAAAAAGCTTAAAAAAATGAAAGAGTACCTTCATTTGAATACTAAAAATCCTTGTTATACGTCCGATTTTGAAGGCAATACACTTGAGCTCTTCACTATTGATGGAACAAAAGCTAAAAATCAAAAGTCGCCAGAAATTCTCGATCTTTGCTGCAGTAGATATTTGTAAATCTCTTGACCACTGTTTTAAAAGAACAATTTTGGAACAGATCTTAGCAATATAAGCCACTACGCGTATCATCGACACAAAAATCGTTTGTAAGAAACTGGTACTAGGATGACTAAAAATGTAGGAAACTCTCGAGCTACATTTGAGGAGCGCAAAGAAACTTTTCAAATCTAAACTTCAAAGCTTGCTGTAACGAGAGGGAATCAAAACCCAATTCTTAGGAGTGTTCATTGCAAATCTGAGTTTTGAGCTTAACCATCTTAAAAGAACATGGTTTGCTGCCAAATGTTGTTTTGTTTGCCAAGCAACTTATCTCTAATCTCTTGCAGTTGTAGAAACTACTTTATCATAATCCTTGTTCTGAAAAAATGAGAAACGAATAAGCACGTTTTTCTGCTAAACAGAGGAAGTTTTCATGTGAAATTAAGAAACTTTGAGTAGTAGATGCTGATCTATGTAGACAAATAGAAAGGACAAAGATTCACTGGCAAATATGTGCCAATTCTTGGAGCAAAATGCGAAGAAAATGACTACGGTTCCTGTCCAAAATACAATTTTAACATATTCTTCTGCATGGGTTGATTTTAAAATGTGAAAGGCAAATTTTACGCATTTTTCGTTACGCTGGATTCACATTTGAAGCGACTTTGTGGTGCAGTGCAGCACGGTGCAATAAGGCTAGTGAATTCAGCTTTAGGCTGAAACAAATCTTTCTTTGAAAGCGGTAATATAAATGCTTTCAAGTGTGAATCTAGGTTAGCTTTTAACACCTGTGGCGGGACAGTGACGACGAGCCTACGTTGAGTACACGTGGCGAAAGGTGAGCTGCAGCCCCTGTAGACCAAAGCAGATGTCCAGTTCCTGGCTAGATTAAAGGGAATCGATTCTGGTAAGACACGCGAGCTAAGAGTAGAACAGGTGATACGCCACCCAGGCCATTTGATTGGATCGCACTTTCAAAGCACCATTTCATCGGACCAATAGAAATAGATATGGCACGAAACCAATTTAACCGCGTCGATTCCCTTAAACTTATTGATTCCTGTCATTCCCTAGACTTGCTCCAGGTCTCGTTCGTTATCGTATTCGGGCCCTTCACTTGATCGTAAACTTTAATGATTCTGGGTCGGTCTTGAAGACTGGAAGCATAACCGAGCACACCAGAAGCCTTTTCATCAGACAATGGTCACAGAAACGTCTGAAAATCAACCAAAACAAGCTATAAGGAAGCTTCATACCCAGTTATTGGTTTATAGTGTCAAGCTTATCAAACCATGCTGGTATCTCATTCATGTTGTGATCATTGTCTGGTGAAAAGATCTTTCGAGATGTTCAGTTTCGTTCAGGTCAGTTATCCTTGATTGTAGCTCTGCACAAGACGTTGATTTTAAATTGGACGACTACGCTAAAGATGGTGAAAGGAATATTTTATGAACGCCCTTCGAGTTCTTGATAGCTCCTAGGGTATAGGTGATTAGATATTCCAAACCTACCAAATTCTGAAAACAATAGANCGTATTCGGGCCCTTCACTTGATCGTAAACTTTAATGATTCTGGGTCGGTCTTGAAGACTGGAAGCATAACCGAGCACACCAGAAGCCTTTTCATCAGACAATGGTCACAGAAACGTCTGAAAATCAACCAAAACAAGCTATAACGAAGCTTCATACCCAGTTATTGGTTTATAGTGTCAAGCTTATCAAACCATGCTGGTATCTCATTCATGTTGTGATCATTGTCTGGTGAAAAGATCTTTCGAGATGTTCAGTTTCGTTCAGGTCAGTTATCCTTGACGTTGATTTTAAATTGGACGACTACGCTAAAGATGGTGAAAGGAATATTTTATGAACGCCCTTCGAGTTCTTGATAGCTCCTAGGGTATAGGTGATTAGATATTCCAAACCTACCAAATTCTGAAAACAATAGACTTTGCAGAGACGTTTAATCAATAATTAAACATATCCCATAACATCAAATTAGTTACTGAAAATACCACCTACTAAAATACTACCTACGTCTGGAGAAAATATCCGATGAATTGTTCAACCCACTTGATAAAATTACACAGTAGCAATACAGAATCCAGAAAAAGTCAAGCTCCATGGCTGTGAGCTGGAGGAAGGTTTCGTCTGTTAAGCTGGTTTTCCACCGCACCAGGCGACAAATGTAGCGCGACGCGACAAATTTCCAGTCTAAACTCCCTTGGAAGAAAATCTTTCTTTGCCGTGCGAACCTTTTTCTGTAGAAATGCAGTTGGAATCAATCCTACTTTCTCGCAATAAACTTTGGAAAACCAGCTTTAATGTCACCTTTGAGGAAGGTTTCGTAAATTTAGAAGAAATTAATTCTCGTTAGGAATAAACTAAGACGGTCTTGACATAGGTCAAAACGAGATTACGATTCTATAAATGCCGCACGAAAAGAATATGCAAATTTAAATTTGAAACAGTCTACTATACAGTGACCCATTTTCACACTTTCTGGCTTAAAGTTACGTTTTTCAACAACAAAACTAATATTATATACGATCATACACTATGTGATAATTAAAAAGATACTACATAATTGTAAAATGCATTTACTCACTAGAAGAGGTTCCATGTTACGCCACAAAGCATAGACTGCGAATCTTTTGAAAATTTTTAAATTAATCGTTTAAACAGCATTGCCTTTTCTTTTAACTGAAGTGCTTGAAGGGAGCACGAGTGAATTTGCTATAATTCCAGAGAGAGTCTTGATTCGTTGAATTGCTAAACCGTAAACCAATACAGCTACATATAATTCCTTACCACCAAATTGTAGACCTTCATAAGCTGATGTAGTCTCGAGAGGTCTATTGATTTTCCACGATTGCTTTTAGAGTTTATGATGCGTTTAACGTTTGTCGAAGCTTATAGGCCAGTTCCAGTCAGTGGAATTTTCCAAGCGGGCGGAAGTCCTCACAATCAAAAGTCATTCAATCTTAAATTTCCATCCAGTCACAAAGCGACATTTCCTCTTGTAAACAAAGGCATTTTCACCGGCCATGAAAATTCCACTTACTGGAAACTGATTCTATTCATACATCCGTTGATGTAACAAAAACTTGGTACTTCTAAAAATGATGATGATATAAAAATCAAAATGCTCTCTTCGGAATTATCGCAACTTACCAATAGTTCCTTTCAACCAATTCATTTGAAACAATAGGGTAATGATAATTTACACGATTAATTCTTTCTAAAGTTTTGCCAAGATTTCTTGAACGAATAAATAATTCTTGATAAGCAATCTTGAACGAATACACAATCATTATTTCCATAGCGATCAGCTGAGGTCCTGAGAAATAAACAGAAATCAAATGAAGTTTGAATGAACTCGTAGATGGGGCTACGGGTGGAAAACATAGTGTTTCTTTAAATGATTATGATAATCTCACCTGTCCTGGAAAAAGTAACTCTATTGGACACACCGTTCCCGGAATAAAGGCGCAAAAGGTATAATCCTCTCCCGGAATTTTCAGCCGAAAATGACACCCTATTGGCAGGCACATCCCTGGGTGGTCATTACAATAAGTAGAACCCCCGGGAAAACATATTTTAATTTTTGGGACCAAAAAAACTCTTGAAAAAATTTCTGCAAGAACCAAATGTGCCAAGAAGGTCCACTTTGTGAGAGGTGATGATATGTAATACCTTGAACAGATTCTGAATATTGATTATCAATTTGTAGTCACCATTATAGATTGTACTTTGGCAAATTTGCTTACATTTTTAGCTGACAACTCTCTTAGTCATAAACAATGACTCAAAACTTTCTTTGTCTGGAAACAGTGGTGAAAACAGTGGCTTCCATTGGGTGAACAACATCAAATTTTCCAGACACTTAGCTTGAATTGCAAAGAGAAACTTTGGGATGTTTACATTGCGTTAGAAAATTAATTAAATCCCTTTTCCTTCTTCTTTCATTCTTCTTTCATTTCTTCTGGTGACCTGAAAAACTTTCTGGGACCATTGGTGCTGTGGTCCGCTATTTTTTCCACCCCTAGATGGGGCTCGTATAATGTGGCGAAAGATGCAATAATTTGGACAGATAACAGCACCTATGATCTGTGTTGTAACCCTTGCCAGTTCAAAAAAATCAAAAAGGCTAGATAGAGCTTTTACGGTACTTTGTGACAAGACGCACTACATTTTTTGTACTTATCGATGTTGATTTGAATACAGGATCGATTGAAATAAATTTCCATAAATAAATGGTCTTCCTTTTCAACTTGATTTTCAAACTATCTCTACGATCAAGCAGGAGCTATGGTCTTACCTTCAGAAGGGAATGTTCCGGTCTTTGTCCAGCTTGAAAATGATCTGAAAAAGGAAATAGNGATGCAATAATTTGGACAGATAACAGCACCTATGATCTGTGTTGTAACCCTTGCCAGTTCAAAAAAATCAAAAAGGCTAGATAGAGCTTTTACGGTACTTTGTGACAAGACGCACTACATTTTTTGTACTTATCGATGTTGATTTGAATACAGGATCGATTGAAATAAATTTCCATAAATAAATGGTCTTCCTTTTCAACTTGATTTTCAAACTATCTCTACGATCAAGCAGGAGCTATGGTCTTACCTTCAGAAGGGAATGTTCCGGTCTTTGTCCAGCTTGAAAATGATCTGAAAAAGGAAATAGAATAGAATAGGAAATATTTTTTATAAGAAACTAACAATTTGGGCCAGTACTGAAAGTTTCTTAAAATTATCAGATTTTCAGTACTCAGGGTAGTTTCTTAAAGGTTCCATAACAATCTTTATGCTTACTACCTATGGCCTGGTGAACACTTCAAAAATAAAGTCTTTTGAAGCTTTTCCACCGTTTAAACATTATTCAAGTACCTTCCAAGTAATATTATACAGGAAGCAAGTAAAAATTGAAAGTATGTGAAGGATTTCAACCAATTTTTGGTTGTTTTTCAAGCATCCTATAGGGGCTATGAAGTAACTTTAGGGGTATTCTGAAGTACCTGTAAGGGCACTCTCAAGTACCAGGGGGTATTCAGAAGTACCTTTAGATTTCCTCTGAAGTACCTTTAGAAGTACTCTGAAGTACCTTTAGGGGTTCTTTAAAGTATCATTAGGAATGCCATAAGGGGTATTCTGGAGTACCTTTAGGGGTATTCTGAAGTACCAGTCCTTGGGGAACTTCAAAGTACCCCATGATTGGGGTACTTTAAAGTACCTTTAGCGGTACCAAATATTTCTTTTGTTCAAGTACCCTAAAAGGTATTTCAATGACCACCTTATTTCTGTGAGTGTACATTCAAATGCAAACGATGGATGGTTTTTGTTACAAAATGCGAAGCAAAACGGCGACTTAGAAATGATCTATCTGTAAATCTTCTTTCAAGCAGAAGGGGGAGAAGCCAAGTTCTGTCATAACGGAAGAATATAGATTACCCTGCAACAGCTGAGTCGTGTAAAGGTGATGAAGCTGTGCTCCTTCGATTTCGTGAGATTGATCGCCAAGTAGATGATAGATGTCTGAAAGAAGAACGCAATAACTCAACAACCATTTACAATCGAAATTCTGCAATAAATCAAAATTTTTTAATAACGACAAAAGAGTCGGTTCTAGTGTGGATTTTCTACGAGTCTCTCTCTTGCAAGCAGGGGATAGATACTTGTAGCCAGTTTACGTTTAGTGATACTGATGTTATTCCAGGACCAAGTCCACCAATGGGAATAAGCATCGAAACGTAACTATCCTTTCTTCTTGGTTCATCTTTTCACACAGTAGCCAAGAAATCATTGATGAAAAGCAGGAGAAAATGCAGTAATCTTCCAGGCGCAATTTGGTAGCTGTTTGAGGAAGCACATCTGTCATTTGTCAGTTGTATCTTTGCAAATCTTCGTCAGATGTCCGTCCTTCTTTACGGGCATTTTAATCGAGAGACGATTACTACTTTTTGCCCCCTCAATAAACAAATTCTGCCAGCAATTTGGTAGCTGTTTGAGCAAGCACATCTGTCATTTGTCAGTTGTATCTTTGCAAATCTTCGTCAGATGTCCGTCCTTCTTTACGGGCATTTTAATCGAGAGACGATTACTACTTTTTGCCCCCTCAATAAACAAATTCTGCCAGCAATTTGGTAGCTGTTTGAGCAAGCACATCTGTCATTTGTCAGTTGTATCTTTGCAAATCTTCGTCAGATGTCCGTCCTTCTTTACAGGCATATTAATCGAGAGACAATTACTACTTTTTGCCCCCTTAATAAACAAATTCTGCCAGCAATTTGGTAGCTGTTTGAGCAAGCACATCTGTCATTTGTCAGTGGTATCTTTGCAAATCTTCGTCAGATGTCCGACTTTCTTTACAGGCGTTTTAATCGAGAGACCATTACTACTGTTTGCTCCCTCAATAAACAAATTCTGCCAGCACCAATGGCAAAGAGAATCGGGTCACCATATTGAACAACCTGGCCTAACATTTCCATAAAATCTTAACCAGGGAATGGTAACTAGGTACCAAAATACTTGGATCCTTGATATAAATCCTAAAATCCTTGATATAAATCCAAAGCGTCATAATACCGACGTAAACAGACCTCAAGTTAGGAGATTCTGATTATACGGATTTGGAATTCTTATTGACAGGAAAAACCACCGGCAGGAAATTAGGGGTTAGATGGTTAATCATTTTATAAACAGTTTCTTAATATATTACGCTTGTGATATATTACACGTTGTGGACTGGGCAATTCGTAAGATAGCGGCTTCGTTTATTTAAAAATCATTGTACTATGAAAAGAATGCTGATATTCTTTCTAATCAAAATCTAAATAAAAGTAGCCTTTCAGTTGCTTGTTATTTGATAAATTTGCAGCCCAACATTTGGTAAGAAAGAGTCAGTTACTATGATTTCCAGGTCAAAACAAAATCCAAATCAAATCAAATATGAAAACATCGCTTAATTTAGATTCGTTTTTAGCATAACTAAACGGTTCATCAGGCGAGAAAGCGAAGTTAAGGCCCCAGGGGGGCACTCATTGACTTTCAATACGGGGGAGTCCGTGCCAATATTTGGGGTCCGAAATTTTAGGTGAAATCAATATTTGGGGTCTATGAATTACAACAAGGACAAAAGTTCAATATTTGGGGTCCACAAATTTGAAGAAAGGAAGAATCGTGCTATTTGGCCCTGAAGTTGCGAATCATGAAATAAATGTCGTGGTATTATTCAAAAACTGAGAAAGATCAAGAACCTCAAATTGAAATCATTCAAAAACATTTTAGAGGCCCCAGAAATAGATAACAATATTTGGGGTCTCTAAAAAATTAGACTCAATATTTGGGGTCCCCAAAACATTAGGCTTAATATTTAGGGGTCAGCAAAGAAATAGTGGCACGGACGGTATTGAAAGTTAGGGAGTACCCCCCTGGGGTTAAGGAAGTGCGGAAATTTCCCGCCTGAACTGTTACCCTCGATTTCACGAAGTCTTTCGTATTCTGTACCAAGAGCTTTTAACTATGAACAAACCCGAACACTAAATCTCCCTGACTTAAGCTCAATGACTGAACAGTGCAAAAAGTGTACCTTTCAATAGAGAGGCCGACCATAACTGCAAATATACATCAGGAACCTTTGCAGCTAACTGCATCGCTGGCATCACCATACTCAGTGCCTCCTAGTTAAAGGAAAATTAGCATATCATAAAATCATAGTGAAAATCGAAAACTCACAAACTTTAAGCTTTTCCTAAGGGATTTTCCTGTGTCACAGCCCTCAGTTCCTGAAAGGAAACTTTTCGGAGGGTCTAGAACACAGGCCTTACGGGATAGGATGGATAAGATTTAGGCATACTGCCCTGGAGATGGGCGGGTAATGTTTTAGCTACTACAACTCCGCTATCTAAAATTGAAAAAGAATTGTTTCGATAACAAGGTTACCTGCGAATTACCCGACGATGTAACCACGTGACCAAGAAGAACCAATGAGCATGCAGTCACTCTGTTTAAGTCTTCCGCATTACCAAGTCGGAGAGTTTCACGCAGGTATTTTCTAAAACGATGGAAACAAAGGATACAATGTTTTGAAGCTTGGATCATCACGAAAAACCAAACACTTCTGCATGTGAACTCATGTAACTTAACATGTGACTCTTTCTATCAAAAGATCCATTTGTTTGCACAACCTTTTTCTTTCAAAGGCCGCTGGCACTAAAACTGGCACGGTGGGGGTCTAAAACGACAGCTAGCATGGCCTCAAATAGTCACATAATTTCACAACAAAACACACTGCATGAGTGAGATTTTTGAGGCAAGAGATGTACAATATGACTTGCGAAATAAGAATACTCTTGGCATTCCAAATGCCCCGACAACTTCTTATGGCATAGAAACTGTGAGATATTTGGGTCAAAAGCTGTGGCAAACATTACCTCACAGTATTAGAGAGTACCAATCAGTGACAGCTTTCAAAAAAAAATTAAGAACCCACACAATAGAATGTGACTGTAGACTGTGTAAACTATTTATGTCTGGCTTTGTTTTCATTTACCTTATACTTTAAAACCTTTTTGGTACATTGTGACACACACAAATAATATTTCTGATAGATAGTTGGCATAAACTAGCTTTTTACATAGCTATTAGAGTTGTACGCCAACTTTAAATAAATTATTCATCATCATTATCATTATTATTATTATTATCATTATTATTAATTATCATTATTATTATTATTATTATTATTATTATATACAAGGAACGCGACTCTGCTCTCAACTCATTTAGCAGAACCAATCTAACAGTGTAGCCCCTAAACAGCAAGGGCGAAAGATCGTGTGTCAAAAATGATTCTCAAATAACACTACCTTAAAGGAATTGAATCAGTATAATAGAAGAAGTTCATGTGATCACTTTGATTCAAACCTTTGATTTTTATCGTTCAATGTTTACAGTGGTGAATGTCGTTTCTATTTGAATACCTTTTCATAAGTGTAAGGGAGCGATCGTTTTTAATAGTATCAGGGCGGAGGATTTTTGGCAGGGGTATGAAACTTGTTTTCATTATTTTGTGGGTGTACGAAAATATCAAGAGAAATCTAAATACTGATAGCCTAGATAGATTGATAACCGTTCACAATACTTACTTGGCCTCGTGAAAATTTGCATGGAAGAAAGAGACTAATCCCTTCACGTAGAGGTACCCTGCTTGCAAGGCTTGTGACCTGCAGGAGATAAAGAAAGCAAGTTAACAACTAATGCCAATACTAAAATAATACTAAACTAAGACTGCATTCACACGATGCCGGCACATTTTGAAAACAGTGAAAAATGTGACGGTAGCAAAATTTGTGCTATCGTTCACACGATACCGGCAAAATGCCGTTTTCAAAATGTGCCGGTCAGAGTTCCATTTTCAAAATCTACCGTTTGAAAATTCTGCCAGCAAAAGATGTGCGATCTTCGTGTGAACGGGAGGCGTATCCGTCACCGTTTTAAAAATCTGCCAGTTAGAGTTCCGTTTTCAAAATCTACCGTTTTCAAAATCTTCCGGCAAGAAATGTGCTGTCTTCGTGTGAACGGGAGGCGTATCCGTCACCGTTTTAAAAATTTGCCAGTTAGAGTTCCGTTTTCAAAATCTACCGTTATCAAAATCTTCCAGCAAGAAATGTGCTGTCTTCGTGTGAACGGGAGGCGTATCCGTCACCGTTTTCAAAATTTGCCAGTTAGAGTTCCGTTTTCAAAATCTATCGCTTTAAAAATCTGCTGGCAAAAAAGTGTCATTTTCGTGTGAACGGAAGGCCTATCCGTCACATTTTTCACAGTTTTCAAAATTTGCCGGTATCGTGTGAACGCAGTCTAATACTAAAATAATCATGCTGATTTTAAAACAAAGATTCTCAAAACTACAAACAAATACTAGTGGCTATTTATGAAACATTTGAAAATCTGCCAAGATAAAATAGGTATTCCACCATGCTAACCTATTTTCCTGCATCCAACAAAAATATGGGGGGATGAAGCTCAATCAATAAGTGAGGTAAATAGTTCTTTACAATGTCAGCCTACCTTGCAACAGCGTCGTTGTTTAATTTTTCAAAGATATCCATTAGCTAGGACGAAAACATAGAAAAAACCAATCCAAAAAAGGTCAACTGATAGTTCAGATAATCATAATTCGAAGTGATAATTCAGATATTGTTGGGGATACGAGCAATCAAAGTTCTACGCAACGGTTATCCCCCAAAAAGGAAACCTGTGATCATGCGCAGAAAGCATGTTTGGTTTGTTGAAAGAATGTGGGCAGAGAATCCAACCACAATCCAAACAAGGATTAGCAAAGAAACAAAGAGATTCTCGCGCATGGGAATAGGTTTCCCAGCTGTTGATCTGCTTAGACCTTTACCAGCATAACAAAAGGCTTAGACAAAAGGGACAGTCCTCGGTATCCTCAACAAGATTACTGTCATTGAACATCAGGTGGAAATCGCAGTCTCACGATAAATCGGAGGGCAAGCACGATGACAAATAGAATCATATTTGGTATACTAAGTATCATTTCAGCATATCAATAGACCTTTTAGCTGTTCTGAAAAGAATCAGAATCGAACGCTAGTTTGCTACATTTTGTGAAATTTTCGAATGTGCACAATAGTGATAGAAGCTCTAAAGCCACTCGATCGAACGTCGCATATAAAAATGTCAAAAATAACGTTCGATCCAGGCTCTTTTATAGAATAGCTAAAAGGTCTATTGATCTGACAAATCCAAGAGACATAAACGAGTGGCAAATCCATAATCATGTAAGAACGTTTCGAATCAAATTCTAAGATCCATCATTATCAGCATTTGAAAGTGGGCGTAACTCACCATTAAATTGGGCAGTAACAAAGGGTACCAAAAATGGCAAAAACGTGCAAAAACAACGAATGAGTTGGGGTGAAATGTCAATCAAGAGAGTAAAGAAAGGAAACCAAAACTGAAGGGATCGCACCCCCTGCCCCCCCCCCAAGTGCCGGCGACTGGTTTATGTCTCTTGGATTCGTCATGTTGTCACTCAGATTTGTCATGTACTCTTGGACTTGTCATCTTTTTTAAAACGGATTAATTGATATGCTGAAATAATGATTCCTAGTATACCAAACATAACCGTCATTGTTGCTGAATTACTATGTGTATAAAAACGTAATGAAATCATAGGCATCGTATCTAGCAAGTATCAAACATGTACTAGTACCAACCATTTCTTAGACTTATGACATTTCGTCCCTTGTTTCCCTGCATTCTTTGAATTGCAAATATCACCTGTAAAATGGGCCCCCTGTGTCAAAATGGCCTAAACTAGCGGAAGTTCTCGTACACTCAACAAAATCGCTTCAATTTCTGGTTTAAAGAGCTTCAACATTGAAAAGCAAACTTTTAGTACAAAGAATAACGTTTTCCTGACCTACTCATCGCAAAATACATACCGTTCAAGCAGTAATCTTCCTCTGTAGAAACAAAATAGATCTATCGCAGCTACGAGAACTCTTTCCCGAATCAACCGTTTTTGTACGCAACAACCAGCAACAGTCCAAATAGCGCCTCCTTGTTGGTTGAAAACTAAATTCTAGCAATTTGATTGGTCAATACGGATCCACACCATATTGGCCTAAAGTGGCGACACTTTATAGGAGTAATGAAATGTGTCCCTACTGAGCAAGTGATATCTGCAAATGAAAGAACGCAGGGAAACAAGGGACGAAATGTCATAAGTCTAACCATTTCTTACAGTCTTCATAGTTGCACGGTAATCGGGAAAAAGTAAAGATCATTTGCTTTTATGGGAAGCAATGGACCAAAAATCTTCACAATTTATAAGGTAAATCTCTCTGCGCATTCCACAGCTGTGTTGAAATACGATTTAATTACTGCTCGGCTTTTTCACACCAAAGCCTAATTAAATATAGATACTAACTTACCTCTGTCTTTTTACTGTCCCCTGCTCGAGCATAAACAATCGCAAGGTTAAGAGCAGCCAAATTGAACACTTCTGTTCCATGAATTGACAACTAAAACGAAAGAGAAAAATACTGAATTAAACAGTTTGAGCAAGGTTAAAAGCTTGCATTTGCAGATATCAGAAAATCTAAAAACATCCAATTCAACTCGACGTCACACACAAAGTCAACAAAGGATAGCCTAAAAATAAAATTTTTATCTTGCTGAGAAATAATGCTGTGTCTGAGTGATTTCTTTGTTCTACTTATATAGGAGTCTATTTACCATTGCACGCTACCTTTAAATTCATTCTTACGTTACTCATGAAAGAGGCCGCGGACCTTTCCAAAAACTAGGGGCTCCGTCGTCAAACAGTAAACAAATCCGTAAACTCGCACGTGTCGGGGATTATCCATTGTTCATCCATTGTTCTCTGCAGTTTGTTTGGTGGCTTCACCCAAGCCACCAAAAAGCGACCTTAAAAATCCACTTATATCCGAGCAATCGAAGGAGATATGAATGTTTGGTTTATTCCTTAGTGAAGTACAATGATTAATGCCCAAACAGCTACTTTCATTTTGAAAAAAATACGAAAATCCTGTGTGATATCACCTTTCAAAAAAACTGCAAAAATCATCGTTTTGTTTACATTTTGACGACGGAGCCCCTTTAAACTTAGAAACTGGTTGCAAGAGATTACTTGGCGCTCCGGCTGCAAATTTTGGTCGAAACGATGATTTTGCAGCTTTTTGATCGGCAATGTCACACAGACTTTCATCTTCTTTTGCAAAAATGAAAGCATTATTTTGAAGATGAATTCTCGCACTTCAAAGAGAAACAAGCCGAGCATTTATATCCTTTACGATTGCTCGGATATAAGTGGATTTCAACGGTTACTTTTGGGGGCTTGCGTGAAGCCACCAAACAAACTGCAGAAAACAATGGATGCGTGCCCAAAACAACTGCATTTATAGAGTTGTTCATAGTTTGGCGACGGAGCCNTGAAATACTGTAAAAACTTCGTATCTATGGAGACATTGAAGGACATTTATCGTAGTATTGTAGAACCACATCTAAACTATTGCTGCTCCGTTTGGGGCTGTAGTGGTATTACTAGAATAGAGTCTCTACAAAAACTGCAAAACAGGGCTGCCCGAATCGTTACGGGTAGTCCTTATGATGCACCATCTGTGCCGTTACGCAAAGAACTAGGCTGGTTGTCCATCAAAGAAATGATTTTGAAAGAAACATCTACTATGATGTACAAATCTTTAAACGATCTAGCACCACAGTACATCAGTGATCTTTTCGTAAGACTATCAGATTTCCACACTCGTGAGCTAAGAAACACTAAAAATGATCTTGCAGTACCGTTAATGAGAACAGTAAGTGGCCAAAAGGCATTCTCTTACCGTGGTACAAAAGTGTGGAACATGCTTAACGACAATATCAAAGAGGCTCCCTCGGTCTACTCTTTTAAATCAAGGTTGAGACAGTTGGGGTACGAACATCTTTAATTTTGTACAGATATTTTTGTATTCAGGTGTAAATTTTTATCTAATTTGCTTATATGTATTATATTAGGAACTTTACTTTTGACAGGGCCAAATTGTAAAACAATATTTATTGAATTTTGTACCCTGTATAAATATGTTTAAAATATGAAATATAATATATGAAAATTACATATCAATAACAATGTTTGTCTTGCGAGTATATAAAAAGTAATTCTTGAAAAAAAAACGACAATGTACGAGGGTATTGATTGACTGGCCCCTAGTCTATTTCATCAACTGCAATAAGGGGACAGATTTATTACCGTTGACGAAAGAGACTTGGCGCAAGTCTGGTGTATTGATTAAACAAAGCACGAGAGTGTTTAATCAATACCCTTGTACATTGTCGTTTTACAAAGAATTACTTATTCACATATCCAGGGGCTACAATGGAACTTTGGCAGTCTATTTGAAGCAAAGATGACCATTAAAAAAGACAACTTTTCGCAACGAGTGTCTTTGAGATCAAGGAGAATGCCAGGGTACATTTAAATATTTAAAAGTACGTACAGGCAAAAAACACCAAAAAACAGATCGTTTAAACACACCTGAATTGCTTTCCGAAAATGCTCTGCCGCATCATTCATTAAATTCATTGACATGCCATATAGACCCTGGAAAAAGAAAATCAAGATGTTATTGCTGTAGACGGAATATCCACACAGTAAGAAACAATCAATCATAAAATCCTTTTTATAAACTACATGAATGTGATAAAGAAATTCAAAAATATAGTACACTCAAATGACGTTTCGCATTCGCTTCATCACCCCGTAAGAAATGTAGAAGAAACCTACAACCGGAAACTCTGTTCAATTCTATGCATTCATACATTAAATATAATGATACAATGATGTATAATATAATAAATATAACATAACATAACATAACATAACATAACATAACATAACATAACATAACATAACATAACATAACATAACATAACATAACATAACATAACATAACATAACATAACATAACATAACATGACATAGATCCAAAAAAGGCGAAGAAGAATCTTGTGCAGATTTCTACAAAAGCTATAGCTATCGGCCATCTTTTCATTTACTGCTAAGATAAAACATTGCAATGTTTTTAAAGATCTAACCAAGGGCGATATGAAATGCGCAGTTCCGTTTCAATATTGATTTAGGCCTGATCGGAGAGAATGTGTAGATTCTTAGACCCAATTTGCTCACTCGCATGCATCCGTGCTTGTTTCTAGCTTGGTTTCCTGCGAGAAATTGTTCATACCTTACTGGCATGCAGTACCTTTAAATTTTCCATGGCATTCATTGTCTTTACAGCTCTGTACATATAGTCGTTTTCCGCTTTTAATTGCCTGGAATTTGGCATCTGCATGCAGACTGTTTCTCTCACAGCAGGCAGTATTTCTTTTATCTTCAACGGAACTGCGCATTGGCTTATCTTCGCATTTCATATCACCCTTGATCTAACTAGAAATGAAATGGTAGTAGACCTTCTTAGCTATTCTAAAAAGAATCGGAATCGAACGATATTTTGATATATTTTGTAGAATTTTCGAATGTCTACAAAAGCGATAGAAGCTCCAACGCCACTCGATCGAGCCTCGCGTATAAAGATGTATAAAAATATTGCTCGATCCAGACTATTTTTGAGAATAGCTAAAATGTCTACTGGTAAAGAAAACAACGAAATATAATAACAATGCGTTCGCTGGAAGACTCACCATCAATGTGTGAAAAACAGGTTTAAAGTAGCTTGAAACATTTGGATCTTGCTTGCATAGCAGACATACTTTCCCAAGCTACGGCAAAGAAATATAAAAAATGTTTTACAGTTGGCTTCCTATTCCATATCCAGAGGTGGAAAAGGTGCATCGCAGGAAGCTCGTTTGACTTGAAGGAAGAAAACAATAAGAAAAGATCAAACTGAATAAGGAAACATGGAAAGGGGAAAGAAGACACGAGAGAGAATAAAGATTGAAAATGCAGCGAGGAAAGCAGGAGAGTACGAAGAGGAAGGCAACGTGTGGATGCGTTCTTTTACTGCTGATCTGCGTCGTGCATCAAAAGCTCTTTGAAATATGGCACAAGAAGGATCCATAAAACAATAGAAGGAAGAATATTAGGTTCAGGTCGCTTCGCAGGAACGTAAATATTTTTCCACAACGGCCTCAAACTACATAGGAGAAATCGAAAGGAAGAGACAATTACCTCTTGTATGGCAGACGATCCTTTTCCATTGACAATTTTACACATGATGGCATGTTCCATCAAAGACAGCTGAAATGTCGTCACAATCTTATTCATATTACCAGCAGCTGCAATTAAAGATTACAATGAAATTTGCGTCACGTACAGTAAACACATAAACAAACAAAACGGAACAAGGATAATGAATGAATATATGTAAAATGAATTTAAATTCTACATTTATAATGGAATGTCTGCTACATACGTTCGAGAAACGACTGTTCTTCCAATTAAAATAAATAAATTAAAATAATTAAAACTGCTGATAAAAGTGAAACCATGATCAAGCAAATGGAAATTTTCCTCTCGGTTTCATTTTCAAAGGATTTTTCAAGTTCTGACTGTTTGAATAATTTCACACAAATAGATGACATCATCACAAAAATTCGGTGCTTTGAGGATATCTGCTACCATTTTTCATCAAACCCTGCTAAAATTGCATACAATGAATCAAAATTAGCACATCTTAAAATGATGCTCGTATAGAGCATTTCTCATAGAAGCTTAATCTGCATACAATCAATTGCATGTCTCAGGAGCATCGTCACCCTTTTCGAACTGCAAAATTCAACCATCTTTAAAAGGGCTCCGTCGTCAAAATATAAACAAAACGATGATTTTTGCAGTTTTTCGAAAGGTGAGATCACACAGGATTTTCGTATTTTTCTCAAAATGAAAGTTGCCGTTTGGGCATTAATCATTGTACTTTACTAAGGAACAAACAAAACATTCATATCTTCTGCAATTGCTCGGATATAAGTGAATTTTTAACAGTCGCTTTTTTGTGGCTTGGGTGAAGCCACCAAACAAACTGCAGAGAACAATGTATGAACAATGGATAATCGGCGACACGTGCGAGTTTACAGATTTGTTTACTGTTTGACGACGGAGCCCCTTTTAGTAAATGGAAACAGTTTAGATAACTCGAATTCGAATTCATATATTATATAATTCAGCTTGATGTTTAGAAACCTTGTTTACTTTAAGCTCGTTTCAAATCGGTTGTAATAAAAAACAACAGCTTGCAATTCTAGCTTTCTTACCTCGAATTTTCTCGATTTGTGCCAATGCCTTTTCAGTATACTTCACAGCTTTCTCCAAGCACCCTGTGTGCATGGAATGCGCAACTGTAACCTTCGGGGCAAAATATCTTTCAATTAATTTGTCCAAGGCATTTAAATCCGATATCATTCTGTGACAAACAAAAAACGATGAAAGTTTGAACTCTTCAGATTGTTAATAACAATCCAATTCTTTCTGCTATTCGAGAAATGAGAAAACTACTTTTATATTCTTGGCACAAGCTTTTAGATAGGTGTACATCTTCTACATCGGGTGAAAATTTAGACTGCTCAAACTTTCAATAAGTCTTCCTGTTCTTGATAAGTTGATAAATAAAATAAATACCCTTTTCTATCGCTCACAATAGAAGGCTCCTTGGTGGAGATAGATATTGGAATATATATATTTAAATACACCATCAAGCTAACTTCCCATTTTAAAGACATCAGCCAACATGTAAACACATGTAAAACCATATCAAATGACAAGAAAACCAAAAGACTGGGGTAACTTTGAACTTACCAAGTACACGAGAACGCATATTTGATCCTTTGTCATCCATTGCATGGCTTGTGGATCAGTTACTGAGTATTCTACAGGAATAAAATCAAACGAGAAACTGAATAACTTCTATAGGTTTACGGGGAATAAATTTGGGCCCAGTTTAAACATCATTTTTTGCCGTGTCAAATTGATAGATGCTGCTAAAAACTTTCAAGTGTCAATTAAATTAGACATAAAAACGATGTTTAAATCACCTGGGCTTGAAATAGATAAAACGGTAGGAGTTCACCAGCTCTGTCGTATCAAACAGCAGAAAAACGACTTGATTTAAACATCGTATTTCTGCTGCGTTTAATTAATCAATTCTAGGCCATGGTCCGCGGTTTCTACGTATGATCAGCCACTGCGCTTGTACATTTTGCAAAAAGGCTATTTCAACCATTTTAATTTCAATCTGACACTGCAAAAACACGATGTTTAAACTAGAGATACCTTAGACATAATAGAAATTGATATGATTGCTTTATTCAAAAGATCTGATGCATACATGCATCAGTTCTGTTTAAGTGACACTCTGATGACGACACAAACCAGAAGGACCTCAGTGTGCCAAATCTCCTTCGCATCTAAATCTCTTAGCAATATTCCGTCAAGTACCTTATCCAACAAATAATGCATCTGATATGTAAACAATGGAGAACAAATGAAATTAATTTCGATTTCGTTAAGAAGATACTTTCTACAGGGTGTCCCAAAAAAATTGTGCCCCGTTTGTCTGAAGATTGCAACAAAGCGGCAAAAGATTCTCGCCAAACATTTGCGTGATGATGCTCTTCAGATGTCCAATTAAAGTTTCCAACCATCCCCGTAAAAATCCGTCGAGAAATGATGGAGCTGTGACCTTCAGAAGACCAAATTTGCCCGATCACTGAAACCAGCTGTCGGCCATTTTGTCTTACTATTTTGCAGTGATAAATAGCTTCGTGGATTGAAGATGAAACAGCGGCCTCCAATTTCATAGCTTTCGTGAAAATTCCGATAATTTTTGGATAGTTCCACTATTTCTGACCTCACAGAAATTACTTCTTTCTTCACGTGAAAATATTTATCACTGTAAGACAAAATGGCCAACCGCTGGTTTCAGTCATCACGCAAATTTGGTCTTCTGAAGGTCACAGCTCGATCATTCCTCAACAGATTTTTACGAGGATGGTTGCAAACTTTAATTGAATATCTGAAGAGCAGCATCATGCAAAAATTTGGCGAGAATCTTTTGCTGTTTTGTCGCAATCTTCAGACAAACGGGGCACAATTTTTTTGGGACACTCTGTACAACCAAAATGATAGCAATGGTATGCAATGAACCGTTACCTTCATCATTTGCAGAAGTCAACAACTGAACACATTGCTGTAATGTCTTAAGACCTGCCTTTCCAGATTTTGGCTAAAATAAAAAGAATTATAAATTTGAAAACATTCAAAGTGAACGACGAGAAGAAGAGGGACAACATCCACAGAGAGCAGGCATCGAGTTGATCTTTTGCGCTTTTTTATTCAGTTATCTGCTAACTAGTTTCGCCCAATAGGGCATTTTCACAGCAACATTTATACAGTGCACTGTTGAAGATGGCCTAACTACTCGATGGAAACAGGAATCAATTTGGTCTTTGTGCTTTCTATTCTTTATTTCAGTTCTGACTAGTTTCACCCACAGGGCATCTTCAGAGCAACTGATTTATTCAGAGTATCAACCTCTATTCATAGTATATCGCATGTCCATATAAGGTTAATTAATGTACAAGGTATAATTTTGTCCTAATGAGGTGAAAATTTTCTTGTTGTATGTTGCTGCTGTTGTTGTTGGCCTTGTTCTCGTTGTTTTTAGTTGAGTCGTTGTGGTCGGTTCTCGTATAATACTTTTATGACTTATTTGATCATAAAGCCCGGGGGGGGGGGGGTACTTGACTTAAATTTGTACGGGGGTGTGCCCCGAAAAAATTTTTTTTTCCCCTGCTCCAAATTTTTCGCCCAAAATGAAAACCTTTTCTAGAAAAAATTCGTGAAAAGTATACCAAAAAACATGAAATTTGACCAAAAAACGACCCGCTCTAGCAAAATTTTCCTCTTTGACTTTTTTTGACAACCTGCTCTAAAAAAATTCCCTCTTTTTGATACCCTGTGCTAAANCGACCCGATCTAGCAGAATATTCCTCTTTGACATGTTTTGACAACCTGCTCTAGAAAAATTGCCTCATTTTGATACCCTGTGCTAGAAAAAATTGGTGAAAACGATACCCTTAAAAACGGCACATCCCGTCGGACAAATATACTAAGTACCCCCCCGGGTCATAAAGTATCATACGTATTTGAAAATATTTAGATTTATTGCATGAACAGCCCTACTTCGAAACAGAGCTGGGTATTTCAAACTTTTTAAAGAGAATTAACGGAGATAAAAGCCCTGCGCGGAAGGAGTCTGGGTATTCTATTATTAGCCTATTGTATTTGATGATTTCGATACGTTCGTGGATATTGTTTAGCAAGAGGAAAAATAACGTGCGTAGGAGTTTTCTTTGTCCTATTTATAGATTGCCTCTACATAGCTCCGTTCATTCACTTTAATACCAAGATTCCTTCCCATCCCAAGTCAAATAAAATATCTTACCTTTCCAGTTATCAAGTAATAATATGTCTTGAGAAGGTTCCAGAAAACTCGAATTGTTTCTTTCTGGTTGGATGATTTTGTTTGGAAATTTTCAACCAGTGTATCAATTTGTGGCATCTGTTGCTCGAACTTTGTCATGTTTCTTGCAGCCAGCAGAAACTTAAAGAAAAAGAATTTAGACATTTTGTAATATTTAACATTTAGTCTTTTTGTTGTCTCTTGTAATCTTGTTATAATTTTTCGCTAATTGTTGTATTTTTGAAGGATTTTTGTATGTAGTAGTGGAATTCTAAAAATAAATGAACTGAACATTGATGACCTTTGATGAAGTGAAATAGTGAAATAGAAACTACCAATAATCAGAAAAAGCATCCCTAGAACATCATTTGATGTGAAAAATGAGAAACAGCCTCTTGAATCAAAGTTCAATGAAGTGGCCAAAAGTTTTGTAAACATTTTCCAATACACGCAAAGTTGCAAATAGAAAACTTATTGAAATTGGGTTTGGGAAGAGAGGAGGATTTCTAATATTTTTAAGTAAAATGTTTTGGATTTGGGTGATGTGAAGATTGTATCAATTTAACCAAAAATTAAAGGATCAATACTCACCATTAACTTGCTCAATGAAAATAACAACCTGAAAAAATCAAAGCAAAATTTTCATACCTTTGCTGTTGTGTTCAATGATCAAAAGCAGAACAATTTCAATATTTTAAGTTTATCTACAATTTGAAGTGAACAAGTGTTTGGAGACAGGTTGATTACAACAAGTGAAAGTTTGAAAACCTAACATTTTGCTGGAATGTATCTCTCATCCCAGACAATAATTTGGGATCTTAAAAACCTGCAAGGTTCAGAATCCTGCAATGAGAATGTTTTTTATGATCTGGAAGACTTACTTGATATAAGCATGTCCATGTTGATCAGCTGTTAGCTCTCCAATTGCTGACATTAATTCGATGGCAATGTTAAATTCTTTGTCCTCTGCATGAATTCCCTGAAATGATAACAATAATATCAGAGGGAGCGCTCTTAACACCTTTAAATTTATCACAACCCTGACCTGACATCTGATGTAAGACAGAATCTATTATGGTATCCATTAGTTTCTGTTCGTTTATAGTGTAGTTGTATTTAGTTAAGTTGGTGAAGTGAAGTTGCGGTTTTTAGAGTCAAGCGCTGGGATCGCAGCAGTAGAATAGGCCTAATCGAGTCCGCGACCCCTTGCCATGACGCTGAAGTGATGGGGCTCTACCAGGTATCGAACCCTGTCCACCTGACTGCTCTGGCTGCAAAGTCAGAGAATTACTCCAATGCGCCACAACACCTTCATTAGTTAAACGTTGCATGTCTTTTTAGATTGGCCATGGGGTAGTCATTGTCTTTCGCTCCTCTTGGTATTGTCCCTGTAGTGTTGTATAGTAATTAGGAATGTGTAGTAGTATGTAATATTTATTGTAATATTTATATGAATAAAAAAAGAGGGAGCATGAAATTACACAACAACCTTGTGGCATTTAACAATTAACTTGAAGTCAACATAGATCTCAGGTGAAACAGTTTGGTGATTTATCAAATGTTCAGTTTATGCATAGGCCATTACCAGCTATGAGTTTTGACTACACATCACCTGATTTCTGTTTTTACAGACTTTTATTACAAAAATAAAGGATACATAACACAATAATATAAACAGCAAATTGCATAAGGACACAAGATAATCATTGTTCATCAAAGAGTACTGCCCTTGAAGAGTGCTGAGATGCATGAAGTATCAAAGAATTTCAAATGATTTGATTGATTGATTTAGATCTGACATGAAGGATCACAGCAAAATGATTCTACAATGCCAACTTTATCATAATCTTCTGTTACAGCCCATGGTGCAAAACAAGATACTTACAGCCAACTCAAATATCAATTTGTAATGCCAAACATAAGATTTTGATTGAGCTGATCTTTCCAGTGCACTGCGCAGTATATTCTTTGATAGGTTTGTCTGATTCTGCAATAAGATGAAGCATAATTAATTAATACATAAATACAGTATGAGAATCTACTACAAACTGCCTAAAACAAATGGTTCTATCATGTAATTAATGTTGCGCACATCTTAAAGTGACAGTATATTGTCATATGTTGGATATGCAGTATTTCAACGTTCGAAAAGGCACTTTTAAGGTATTGGATAAAATACTAATGACTTTTAAGGAAGACTTGAGCCCATAATGACTGGTGGTCTTTGCCAGGTCATTAGAGAAAACTTCTTTACATTATCCTAACATGGAATTTCTTTTTTTAGGGTTGGAATTTCAATGTTGCTACTTAGCAGTGCATACGAAGGTTAGAGTATGGTCTAAAAATAGAAGGAAATAATTGCAGACACCAAAAACTTTGAGACAGTCATTACAATTTTGATATTTAAAGCAACAAGGACCAGATAATATTCCAGGAAGGTCTCATATCGAAAGAAGAAGGATATATATCTAAACATCTGCCTCGGACAGCATTATATTTTCTGGGTTCAGAAGCTGAGCAGTTAATATTCAATTACAGCCAAAAGTACTAGAATTGAATCGCCTACAAATCGGCTTTGGAACCAAACAAAAATGCCTGAGGCAGCCCTTGGTCTTCTTAAATATGCTCATGTAATGCTCTTAAACACTATTTCTGGTATGCACAACTAGCGATCTACCTAGCTACCTGGCTTCCAGAGCAATTCTTGAGGCTTGCTATGTTTTTGTTTATGACTTGACCCACCGGGCATAGAGTTCCCTTCATCTGTAATAGCTACTCGCTTTGTTCTTGGGTGTCAAACAAAAGTAGCAGATCATATTGTAACATTATCTGTCTTGTTATTTAAAGCAACAAGAATTGAACATTACCACAGTCACTGGCCACATTAAAATGGATAATTGAAAATACTACTTACTTGTTCACTACAAAACCTTGCCAGTAGGCTTGCACTTTCAAAAAATACTTCATCTGCCTCTGGACCTGACAGCTGTAGATCACAGTTAAGTTGAACTTCTACAGAACAATTTCTAGTGACAATACTCTCAATAGCACATAAATAACAGGGAAACAAAACATCTTTAAATACTGCTGAAAGCTATGTATAATGTGACTTAAAACAAATTGAATTCCTATGCCAAAACACCACAACTTAACATATTGTGTTTGACAATTGCAAGGAAGTATTTTTTTCCAAAAGACCAATTGCATCATTGTGAAAAATTTCAACATATAATTTGTTCATTGAATGAACAGTGATTTTTAAGACAAGAGAAAGGATACACACTGCGACACTTGCAGCTGAAAAATAAAATGCAGAGCCATTCAGAGTGGTTTAAATTTTAAAATTTGAGACACTGAAGTACAAAAGTGCAGGAAATGGGATGATTGCATTACTTTCCTTACTAAAACCAAATAGTTATTGGCAGGTACATGTATCAAAAGTCTCATTAAATGGGAGAATGGTTCAGATTATGGGCACAGTCAAAATCTCTAGTGCAAAAATTTTGATAAAACTGGTACGCGGTTTGACTTAGGGATTTTCCAAAATTTCCATCGAAAAATGAGAAAAATGACTTTTTTGTAACTTTTCAAAACGTAGCTAATCTGCAATCTTAATAAGTATCCTTGGCGCACACAATATTATCAGTCTCTTCTTGCATTCATTTGGCGTGGAGTGAGACAACTTTCCAATTCGGATATTTATAAACAAATTACTATCTGTAGATAGGTTACAGAACAGTAGTAATTGTCTATAAATTCTTTCAAGAAAGAGAGACCAGTACCCTAGAGTGTGCATTTTAAATCCCTTGCAAATCTTGGGAAATCTCATGCTTGGACTTCAGAAAAATTAAGAGATACGAATCTCCTCTTGAGTAGATCCATCCCCGGTCCAATTTATGACGAAATTCATGAAATTACCGACTGCTGCAGATGACTTCTTGCATGGCCTAAATTATTCGTTTGTTGTAAAAGCAGCTTGCCAATATTTAGCCTGACTTTGGCATCAAGTAGAGGTGGCAATCCAATAGTCAGGCTAGCTTGTAAGCAATGAATACATTCTCTTGTTTTCGGTGGATGAGATGTTCGGAAATATTCAGCAAGGCCAACCAGAGCTGTATAACTTTTCATATCGAAACCATTTTGTTGATCCGCCATAGCTGCGCGCTCTTCCATTGATTCGATTCGCTTGATTCCACCGCACAGGTCAAACAGCTTGGACAGTTTCCTTCGCAGCCATCATCAAGAATCCCGTTCGCGCAAAGCATGCCGGTCAATGGTCGCCTTTTAAAATCTTGCCTTCAATGAAATTTCTACCATTTTGGATCTTTGACGATCATAGTTCTCCTAGTAGCCACCATTTGCATATAACGTGCACAATAAAAATGGCTCGTTTTCTAAATCTTTTCAGAGACGTTTTAAACAAAATTTGAGAAAACTAATTCTCTCCGTTTACTGAAGTCCACGAAGCATTTCTTGTGCTCGTCTGCCATCAACATAGAAATGGTCACCAACCAAAATTAGCTTCACGACTTTGATAAGTGAAAGTCAGAAAAATCAAGAAAACACTGTTTTTCAAAAAATAAACTTTTCTGCTAGAAAACTATACAGCATTCACACATTGACAAAGTCAAACGAGCTTTATCTGCACCAGATTAGATTTTGATAATCTGGTTTACTTTAAGCTGGTTTAACTTGCAAGTGTTCAATGGGGTTAAGTTCTCCGATAACCACGTTGTCTCTAGATAAACCAAATCTCGAATATATGAACCACGGTAAAGAAAGTTGGAGAAAAAATAAAAGCTTCATCCGAAAGTATTCATTTCACATTATTGTCGATAATAACGCTAAAATTCAACGATAATATTTATAAAAATTTGGTTCCATTCCATATAAATATATTTTCATGAGTGACGTTGGTCTAGTATAAATTTTCAATATAAGAGAATTGTGTGAATTTTACAACCAATAACGAAATTCTAGGATCTATATTCCCCATCAAAGAGTACATTACAATCCAATTCATTTGTAAAAAAATCGAATATAAATGTTAACTGTTAATCTCTATGGAGCTAAAGCATTAAGTTTACACAGAATAATTTTTTATTGCTATCACACTTGCTTCCAAGTAAATTTGGGACTAGGAAAGAAGACGAACAAGGAATGCAGAAATAAATGGGCAAGGCAAAAACATTTGAAGTTTTCCGAGCCAGCGTCCTTCAGAACTATTGAGTGAACGTCAACGCTTCAGTCATGTAGCGGATGTCCCAGAAAAAAGTATACAGATTTGGTTCGGTCCAGCGATGTGAATTTAGCTTTAATCAATGGCTAATCACTCCCAAAATGTTCCTCGATAGTTATCTTGAACAGAGATACCTTGTTTGTTGATATTGGTTCCTTGTGAGTAGAAATATAAATCTTGAAAGCTCAATTTGCATCCAGCTCCAAACAAGAGATTTGGCCTTCTGGCCTGAGAAAATTCTTATTCATTCGATGGGCTTCAAGAATCTTCTCTCTGTCTTTTTTCAAACGTAGACTATGCTGTCAATATAGCTGGTTTCAATTTACCATCTATTCTAATGTAGCATTTCTCTTCTTTTTGATCAATGCTGCAAGTAGGTTTTGCTACGGCCTCCTGAAGAGCAGCCATTCTTGGCTGATGGGGGCTTCTTCAACAGCCTGCTGAGTGGAGAATCTATGAAATGGTTTCAGTCTTTAACTTTCAAATCTGCTACTTTTTCTGAGCCACCCCGTTGTTACATGACATATCAATGTTTTTTTTTATAAAAGATTAAAATTCATGCTGTCTCACTATAGAGGCCTAAATTGTCGTACAAAACGACAAAATAGGAGTTTCAGGTTGTGCAACTGCGAAACAGAACATCATAAGATCTCCAGGGAAGAAATCTTCACGAAAAGAAGTTGGAAATTTTGCCGTTTCTTTATCTCCTAACCTTCTTGAAGGCTTCGTAATATTTCATCAGCTGTTATTGAAAGCAAAAATATTTGAATGAATTGAAATTTCAACCAAAGATCACGTGGTCACTGTTAGACCACATTTACATTGAACTGGTACAGTTTTGATCTGTTACAAAATTTTACGGTTTAAGAGTATTTACATTGCTGTAAAACAAACTTATTCTGTGGATAGAAGCAAGAAAAGTGTGAATCGGAAGGCGGATCCGTTACATTTGTAATACCATGAGCAAGGAGAAGATAAAAATTTAGGCCAAAAGCCCAGTAATCAACATAAAGACCTAGAGGGGGCCTAGAGCCCACTTATCAACATACCGCCCGTCCTTTGTAGGCTTTGAAGCAGGTTTGAAGCATTCTTTATATCAATCCACCTTTTCAAGGTCAGAGGTTTTTTTTTTTTTTTTTTTTTTTTTTTTTTTTTTTTTTTTTTTCAAAGTTTAGTCTTGAGACAAATTTTCATTTTCATATCTGTCTATATTCAGAAATTATGATGATATAAAGAATTTGATTTCATGAGGGCTTTGACCGTGAAATTGGAGTTTGGACAAAAATTTGTCCAAACTTTGATTTCACGGTCAAAGCCCTTATGCCTTTAAATTCTTAAAATTGTCATATATGAATGTGAAAATTTGCAAATTTGCTAAACTTTGTACGCAGGACAAGATTTTGCCCTTAAAAATGCAATATCTCAAATAACAAAAAACTTACGCTTTCGCGCCTCTTACCTTGAAAAGGCGGATTCAATGATAAAGCCATGTTTGACATTCCTACGCCTGTTAACTTGCTTTGGTATCCATACGGTTAGCTTCTCGTAACTAGCAAGCCATGCTTGTTCAAAGTTTGATTAGGCCTAAATTGAGAATGCAATGTTGATAACTGGGCTCTTGGCCTGAATTGTTATCCTCAGAATGCCTATCATGGTAATACGTGTAAATGGGGTCTTACGGTGTGCATCAACACAAGTTTCCCGTTTTTAATGAGCTAATGAACGAATGAAAATTGTTGAAGTTCCTGCTTTGAACCTAATATACCACTGTCAAAGACTTTGCTTTCACACATTGATGAAAACCGTAACAAAATGGCACTGGTTTCTCAAAGGCAATGATTATTGGGCCACCGGGCATTATAATTATAACGATGACATCTATTTACAGACCTGTTGTGATCATTTACCATAGCCATTCTGGCCTACCTTTCTAAAACTTCAAGTTTATCTACTTTCTAATGCATTGTAGTCACCGCTAGCCCCTTGGCTCAGCAAGCAAAGACAAGTCATATAATTCATCTTCGAAATCTGGCCCATCAACATCAATATGCGACGCTAGAAGATATTGTGCCATCTGAAATAAAAATGCAGAAAAAATCAGTATCTGTACTAAACCCAGTTACACGTTTTTTTATGAGAAATTTGGATCAGCACTTAGTACTGAAAGTTTCTTAATTTCGCATGAAAATTTCGGTGTTTTAGTAGTAAAAGTTTCCTAATTAGTTTCTTATTTTTTGGGCCTAAAATTGCGGTATTGTTCGAAGTTGAGCCTTCTTCTCGAGAAAGGGCTTCCATTTTGCATTGACATTGTCATCAAGACGAAGCCATGCACATCAAGGCAAAAATTTACCAATTTTGCAGTTAAAAGTCAAGAAAAGACGAATGTACCTTTGTTAGAGAGACATAGAATAAGAGAGACATATAGAAATAAAGTTTTAGAGTTTCTTAAAGGGAGTAAAAAGACCAGCAGCCTTTGCAATTGTTTGTTTTTGTTTTGGTGAATTTCGTACAGTCAGTTATTCTGGAAGCTGTGGAGAGCAAGTCACTGACTTCATGCAAAGCATGCTGGTCTTTGTACTCCCTTTAACTGTTCTTGAGCGTAGTGCTAGAGTTTCTAAAAAATTTTTGGTCATCGTAGTACTATTTTCTTATAAACCAGTTTCTTATAAAAAACGTGTACTAAACCCAGTTACACTTCGTAGTTTGGCTCTTTGCCTGAACTGATCACGCTGCAATTCAGTGCAGCGACAACAACAACAACAATTCAATGAGATGAGCATAACTTGAGGGTCTTTGTTGAATGAGGCTATATCAGTACAGGGTGCCACAGAAAAATGCATACTTTGAGGGAAGAAACTTTCGTGGGAAGAAACTTTGTGGCGTTTTTCGTGTTTTTTTTGGCCGAAATTCGCGAAAGTTTATTCCTGCGAAATTTCCTAAAGTCCAGAACATTGTAACATATTCTATCAGGTAACAAACTAATCATTCATGAATCCTAAAACGTATAATCAAGAGTAGGAGAACAGTTTTACTCACATCTTGATCCAAATCCATTGTATATCTCAGTTGTTGATACTGCCTTATTTCTCGAATGGCTCTTGAAATCTGTATGGACAAGAACGAATAGTAAAATAAACGGAATGAAACTGTTTCTGAAACTGAAGGTGTTGTGGCGCAGTGGTGTAATCCTCTGACATTGCAGCCAGAACAGTCAGGCGGACAGGGTTCAATCCCAGGTAGAGCCCCATCACTTCAGCGTCATGACAAGGGGTCGCGGACTCGATTAGGCCTATTCTACTTCTGTAATGCCAGCGCTTGGCGCTAAAAAACGCTCACCTTCACCTTCACGTTTCTAATCTTGAGCTATCCAGCGGTTAGTGAAATTGTCAAGAGTGAAATTTCTGACAAAGCCATTTCTCTTGCAAATATTTCCGAGTTTTGGGCGAAATCAATTAATTTTCATAATTCTTGTTTTCAAGATGAGATTTTCACTGTTCGACATTGCATAAGCTTGAAAATTTGGCAAAACTACCATAAGGAAAAGAATTCCCAAGCAAAAATTTGCAAAATTTTCGAATATCTATATTTGGATCAGAAGAATTAAAGACAAACCTTGCTCATTTTTGCGAAATTGATCAATCCAGTGTCATTTGTATTTGGTGATCTCTCATCCATGAAAAGAAGATCAGTCAAGTAAAATCCAATGAAAGGAACGCAAGGAGGATTGCAGCTGAAAGATAAGACAAACATATATTGAAATAGAAGTAATGAGTAATGATTTTTTTTAGCTTGAACAGAAATGGGTCAACACCTATAAAGTAAATATGAACGGGGCAGTAACGTTTTATAAGCTCAAGCTGAAGTTTGAAATATCAAATGGTTCATTTTGAGGACAACATTGTGAATCATGCAAGTTGAGAAATGCTTGGAAGAATGTGTATAAAATGAATGTAAGAATGTGACGCAAAATTTCCTTGTCAGTTGCTTGCAAGAACGATTCAGCAATTATTTCTCTTCATTGTTAAAGTCGATTTTTTCATTGACAAAGACTCGAAAGGAAAGAACTTATTTTGTTATGGTCTTTGGCGAATTCATCGATGGTACTAAACAACATCTGTTGTTCATGAATACGGGGTAGATACATTTTCTAAGGAAAGGGTAGGGCAGTTGGTTTTTTGCAATAATTTTATGCAGGGCGAGCAGATTTTTTGCAAGAATTTTTCTTCTCCACCCGCCATGTAACATAATAAATTTTGCACTGTCCCTCAGTGTTCATAAACAAGCAAGCAAATTCAAATAATGCTGAAACTTTCTGCAAATTCTTGTTATCTGAATATCATACGCATACTTACTTGTGAATGGCCTCTCGTAATTTAGCAAAGCAGTGATCCGCAGAGACAAGAGTTTGGAGGTCGTTTAAGATTTCTCTCAGCTTTAAAACAAAAACAAAAGATTAGATCATTGCATCATAACTGCTCTCTTCTAAAAATCCAAACAGAAAGCATTTTATGAAAAAACCATGACATGAAAGAATACAAATTTAAATGAAACAAAGAAACTATTGGATAAAACCCAAGTTGGCAAAAGAACAAGCGTATTGTTAACGAGAAAATAGACCATATTTGAATACATCTAGAGCAACTAATCATGCGGAGCGATTAGTTTAAAAGTAGTCTGTCACGCATCTGATTGGGTGATAAGGGCAATACAAAGAATAGGAGAATTGCATAGCTATTGACCCTGATGACTTTCTACGACCGTTGAAAGAGATAACGAACAGCCGTCCTTTATTCTAAATGCACAGACGAGTAAAGAAATCTCTTGTGTTTATGGCCACTTGGGAAAACATAGTTACTGCTCCCCATGGTCTTGTCCTTGTAGTAGAGTAGAGTAGCTTATAAGTATAGCAATTAAGTAAATATGTATTGTAAATTTCTAGCAGAATGTATACAAAAAATCTGTTGTGTTGAGCTCTGACTTTGTTGCAGCCAATCAGATACGTGACAGACTGCCTCTAATTACGGAATAAGCCTCCATACCTGTCTATTAACAAGNAATTTCCTTGTCAGTTGCTTGCAAGAACGATTCAGCAATTATTTCTCTTCATTGTTAAAGTCGATTTTTTCATTGACAAAGACTCGAAAGGAAAGAACTTATTTTGTTATGGTCTTTGGCGAATTCATCGATGGTACTAAACAACATCTGTTGTTCATGAATACGGGGTAGATACATTTTCTAAGGAAAGGGTAGGGCAGTTGGTTTTTTGCAATAATTTTATGCAGGGCGAGCAGATTTTTTGCAAGAATTTTTCTTCTCCACCCGCCATGTAACATAATAAATTTTGCACTGTCCCTCAGTGTTCATAAACAAGCAAGCAAATTCAAATAATGCTGAAACTTTCTGCAAATTCTTGTTATCTGAATATCATACGCATACTTACTTGTGAATGGCCTCTCGTAATTTAGCAAAGCAGTGATCCGCAGAGACAAGAGTTTGGAGGTCGTTTAAGATTTCTCTCAGCTTTAAAACAAAAACAAAAGATTAGATCATTGCATCATAACTGCTCTCTTCTAAAAATCCAAACAGAAAGCATTTTATGAAAAAACCATGACATGAAAGAATACAAATTTAAATGAAACAAAGAAACTATTGGATAAAACCCAAGTTGGCAAAAGAACAAGCGTATTGTTAACGAGAAAATAGACCATATTTGAATACATCTAGAGCAACTAATCATGCGGAGCGATTAGTTTAAAAGTAGTCTGTCACGCATCTGATTGGGTGATAAGGGCAATACAAAGAATAGGAGAATTGCATAGCTATTGACCCTGATGACTTTCTACGACCGTTGAAAGAGATAACGAACAGCCGTCCTTTATTCTAAATGCACAGACGAGTAAAGAAATCTCTTGTGTTTATGGCCACTTGGGAAAACATAGTTACTGCTCCCCATGGTCTTGTCCTTGTAGTAGAGTAGAGTAGCTTATAAGTATAGCAATTAAGTAAATATGTATTGTAAATTTCTAGCAGAATGTATACAAAAAATCTGTTGTGTTGAGCTCTGACTTTGTTGCAGCCAATCAGATACGTGACAGACTGCCTCTAATTACGGAATAAGCCTCCATACCTGTCTATTAACAAGTTCCCAAGACTTTTTAAGTCGATAAACAGAACTTTTCATGAGACCACTGGTGATTTGAAGGACAGAGTTGAAATTATTGAGATCACGACATCGGGCTGCTACTGCAATCCAGAAACCAATTCGTTGTGCTCTCATTTCTTGGGTTTCACCATGAATTACCTCATATGCAACCATCCCAGACACCTAAAAACAAGATTAGAATATGTATAGTTTTGGCTATGCAAAGTTTTGGGCAGCTCAGAATTTGAAAAAAGACTTGCTGACACAACCATTTGCCGAGCATTTTCATCTCACACCAAGCTCATCTTCAGAAGCAATTGACATGGACAAACAATTGGAGTTTACTTGGTCTCCCAAAAAATTACTGATCAATGTTTACTCGTTTTAAGTAATCAAGGCGACAGAATATCATGAAATGGTCAAATTAGTCTCAAATTAGATATCATCGTGAAAATACCCACGAATAAAGACAATGGGAGTGTTATGCAGGAGCAATTTTGCGTTATCGCAGATCTTACGCGACATCAAATTTGAGACAGACTTTTGATCCACACATGAGCAACAGGAGACAAAATGAGTGATTTCAATGGCCTAAAATCCGATGCATGGCCTAAGCTACGATGAATGGCTTAAGCTTCTCTCATCATGATTTGACTACATAGTTAACTCATTCTGCTGTTGAGATGTAATGACAATTTATTCAAGTTCTTCTTTATCGTTTCCTAATCTCGCAAATAAAGCCTGAATCGCATTTTCCAAGCCAACACAATCAGCATCACAGCTGGAGTCATTTTTAAGCGCCATTAATCTGCATCAACGGTTTCTTCGCTCCTTTGCGGAGGAGCGAAGATTCATCCAAGATGGCGGTAGGTCTCGGTTGTATAGGCTTGGAAAATAAAATTCAGACAGTTTGAAGATTAGAAAACCACGAAAAAGAACTCTTATCAGTTCCCATTATATATTAATTGCAAATTCAAATCATTAAGTCTCCTGTTGCTCGTGATCCAGAGTGACATTTTGGATATTCTTAAAGATCGAGATTGTAAAAATCAAAATTGTCAAAACTTGGCATACTCTCAAAAAGCTTTCAAATCAAAGCATGAAACCGTCATCGCATTTCCTGAAAAATAAAATAACTTGTGGGAAACCTCTGTATATTAATATTTCTGACTTCATGAACATTTTAAAGGCAGGCTGTCACGTATCTGATTGGGCGCAGCAAAGGCAGAGCTGAACACAGCGGACTGCTTTGTGAATCTGTGCACTTGAAACAAAGGAGGGCTAGCCTGCGTGCGGACTCAACTCCTCGAAAGTCTGCACGTAGGCTAAGGAAGGCTGATTTTTCTCACTCTCTACGGTCGTAGAAAGTCAGTGGGATCACCAGCCATTCAAATTTTGTCTTCTTTGCATTTCATTATCACCCAATCAAATGCGTGATAGACTGCCTTGAATCATAGATGAAAATGCAACTCACCTGATTAAATCTGCGACTAATTTTGGTAATATAAGGTGCTGTGATTTCTTTGTCTTTTTTGGTCCACGCACATTTCATGAATTCTCTAAAAGAAGCAAATTGATACAAATTATGCATTTTTTCAGGTCATTCCTGATGTCAGTTTCTTAATATCATGAAAAATCGATATCAAAATGTCTTTCTAATTATCCGAAAGGTCTTTCTTTTCACTTGATGTCATCCTATTTGCGTCGAGATCAAATAATTAGATGCGTATGTAAAAGATTAATTTAACTGTTAGTGACAAACATTATTTTATCTCGATGTGAAATTAGGTTTTATTAGGTATCATAGATTCCATTCTATTCTATTCTATTCTTGTAAGATTTTATCAACGTTTTAATGTAATAAATTTTCTTTCAATTTCATTTAAGGTCTAGGGCACAGGACACACAGTGATAACAGCGATGCTGTAATAGTTGAANAAAGAAGCAAATTGATACAAATTATGCATTTTTTCAGGTCATTCCTGATGTCAGTTTCTTAATATCATGAAAAATCGATATCAAAATGTCTTTCTAATTATCCGAAAGGTCTTTCTTTTCACTTGATGTCATCCTATTTGCGTCGAGATCAAATAATTAGATGCGTATGTAAAAGATTAATTTAACTGTTAGTGACAAACATTATTTTATCTCGATGTGAAAGGTATTATAGATTCAATTCTTGTAAGATTTTATCAACGTTTTAATGTAATAAATTTTCTTTCAATTTCATTTAGGGTGATAACAGCGATGTTGTAATTGTTAAAGTGTTTATCCTGTATAAATATTCGTTTTATTATTATTATTATGTTCTGCGTTTCGGTATGCAAATTAACAGTAGGCTGTAACATTTAATACTGCGAATATTGTGCTGTAGGTCAGGGCATGACAACCCATCGCAGGAAATTTTCCATGCATAATGTCCTGCAGGAAATTTGTCAAAATATACCATGTTCATTCATGCTCTGATGCTCATTTGTTGGTAAAAAAGGGTAATACATGAATTCAAGCAAAATTGACTGATCTGGATTGCCTCTCATTTATTAGCAATATTTGCAGTGTACGACAACAAACATGAGATCAATAAAGAAATCAACTGAACCCAATAATAACGCTATCTGCGTTTGGGTTCAAATCTATTTCAGATCCAATATTTTACAAACACTGTGGACATGGGGATTTCAAAAACAATCATTTGGAACGTCAGGAACTTGACTTCTTTTCAAGGAAGCTGAAAGTTCTAATTCTTCTATGCTTGCAGGAAGGTTAAGTATGATTTCTCTCCGGTCGGGCGCAGCCCTGCTATAGGTCAAAGTTGTTGCCTGTCACGATAAGGAAGATTACCGTACCTGGTGGAGATCTTTCCATAAAGATAATGTTCAAGCAAAGATAAATTATCAGCAATTCCATTCGCAGTCCAATTTGTTGGCAATTCTTCTGGTATTGACACCTGATTAGTTTCTTCTCTCATCAAAACGTCTTCTACCATGTTTGATATCGATTGTCTGCTTGTCTCCATGAGCCTACAATACAGAAGACATAAACTATATTACCAAATGTGCAAGAATTCAACATCACTAAAGGACAAATGCAACAGGCAATGCAAAAGAAAACTGAGTTCATGTCTCTACTTAATAAAATATATCAGTAAAGACACTTTAAGGGTACAACGTACCTAATAAAGAAATGTGATGATGATGATGAAATAATAATAGATTTTGAAAAATATCTATGAAGTCATTGCTTGAAATATATTGAATGAAAATCGTTAATATTTGTCTTGAACTTCGATACCGTATTTCCAAGGGCCTATTTATATGAGGAAAAACACCTCACCTGCCAGACTCGGGGCTGACAGGCGAGATTCTACCTTCTCATAGAATCCTCAAAATTTCAGAGCGGAATGGTCAATTTCAGCCAGGGACTTGTTTGGAAATGGCTTAACCCAAGACCGATCACGAGTTCGTAGTTATCGCTATTGAAAGACTGATGGCACTCAAACTAAACAGTTTGAGCAAAAAACCCTTATCGTTGTTGTCATTGTTGTTGTTGCAAGAACTGGGACTATCTTGTGAGTCTCGGTTTGACAGGATGTAGTCTCGTTTTGGTGAGCGATAACTGGGACTCACTGTAATCAGTGTAAGTCTAGCTTACGGTTACAATATTTGCTGAAAGAAGAGCCCAGATTGATGAAAAATACTTTACCTCTCCATACTTTTGACGATTTCCTTCACAACTGGTAAACTCTCTTCATTATTTTTCACATCACGAAAAAAGTCTCGTAGAATTTGCGCCAGCTCGGAATCTTTCTCAAAATCCTTGAATAAAGAGTAGAAAAATAGTTAAAATTTGTCGAATATTTTGAAAGGGAGTGAAAACATTAAAGTAAAAAGGTAAAAGCACAATACGGGTGTTTCTATTTTTATCATTTTCATCATATTATTACTATCAACCCCGGGGGGGGGCACTACACCATCTGGTCTAAGGAGCGCTGATCTGGTCATACAGGGGTGTGCGACGGAAGGATTTATGTTATGACCCAACCAAAGAATATAGGCTAGATTGTGATAGCCATTCCAAGAATTCCAAGAATGAGGTTTCCAAACACGCGTTTTCACCGCTAAACAACTGAACAAATTTTGTTCTATCCTGAAACAGAATATTACCAGAATTTTTAGCAAAAGCTATACCCAAAACCCAGAAAATTTCCAATAAAGGTATACCCCATTCTCAGAAATTTCTAGCCAAAAACTGCCCAAAACTGGCGCACATCCTCGTGTAATCGCATAGGGAAATACGCACCAAGGCTATCAACCATATTCTCAAAAGGAACATGGCAAAAAATTACGATAAACTAAAAGAACATCTATGTTATCTATGATTCCCAGTTACAGTGATGTCCAGTTTGGTCGGGCCTTTTTGTAGCTTTTCAAGATCATAACAGCTTGACCCCTTCATAAATTGTACAGTCACATTTTCGAAAAAAGGTTCCAACACTACTTATACCTAGCCCACGTTTACATCAAACTTCTGAGGTCATTCTGCAAGGCAGAGGGGGAAAAAATGTGCGAAACCGCGAAGCAGCTTCGCAGGAAGCTTATTTGCCTGGAAGGAAGAAAAGGGGAGGGAAGATAGAAAGCGGAACAGAATGCAAGAAAAGAAAGGAAACGAGAAAGAGAGGAAAGAAGAAATGAAAGGAAAAGGGAAAGACAGAAAAGGGAGAAGGAGAAAAACGAAGGATGGAAAGAAAATAGGATGGAAGAGAAAACAAAGATTGAAAATGTAAATAGTGAAGGAAGGAATGAAGTCAGAAAACATCGAAGAGAAAGGAAAACAGTGTTTGGATTATGGTCTATCCATTTACAGTTGTGTCGTCCAAGGATAGTAACTCTAGACTATTCCAAGTGACTCTAAACAGGCCTACGAAGCTGAAATGTGCATTGTACAATAGTTCAACTGAATCTGGCGAGGAGAAAATTGATAAAACAATGAAAGGAAGAATTTTAGTTTGACGTTGCTTCGCAGGAAAGCAAAACATTTTTTTCACCACTGGTGCAAGGGCTTTAAAATGATAGAAACCAGTCTAGTTTTGGCTTCAGGTTTGGCCAGAATTTCTGCTCACTCATTTCTCAATGGAATTGCTTCCGCTTACAATCAAAGAAACTTGAAAACGTACAAAAATAAGACTTACTCCATTATGTTTAGAGACCCAATGCTTCATGATGTTCAGAATCTTCAACGGCGCACGATTAGGAAGGATTGCACGCATAGAAACACGTCCCTCATCACGCGTGAAATTCTGCGAGTTGGTGCGTGGCTTCTTGTCTTCTACATCTTTGGGATTGTCGTACAATTTCAAAGTGACATGTTTGCCTTTCTTTGTTTTCGGTGATCCTTTGTCTTTCAAGTTTCCATCACTATGACTTTCCTTGATACTCAAGTCCTCATAACTTGCGATGGAATACAGACTATGTGTATCTTCTTCCCCAATGAAACTCTTGCGGCCCAAAGATGAAGTACTCCTTCGTGAGATTTCATGATCATCAAATGCCCCCAGCCCAGGATGTAGCACGTCAGATTTCGATCTTTTCATTCCATGTGATTTCTGCGACTTATTTCTGAAGCTAAAGATTTTCTTTTTTGGGCTCTCTGGGGTTTTGCTCTTTGACATGGAGGTGATGGCTTGCCTTATTGTTTTTCTCACTGAGGTAGGGGTGGGGGGCTTGTCCCCCAGGTCATCATCATCATAAAACATCGATCTCCTTTCCTCCGTTTGTGAATCATTGCTACTGGATGTCGAAGGAGAGCGACTCATTTTAGGCTCTTGTAACTTTTTGTTGTCCTTTTTATTTCCTTTCTTTCGGTGTGTAGATGAGTTCCCAGGGCCATCTGTCATTCCAAGCCATTTTGAGAGATCTTTTCCTTGCGTTTTTGACGGTAACAAGGCTGGTAATGAAGGCCTATGTTCATGCATGTGTTGGCGTATTAGCTGCTTCTGTCTATGGTCAACATGCAGCGTTTTGATATCATAAGGAATAGTATTCACATTTGGCACCTCAACATCAATACCTCGCTCGTGTCCTTGTGCGACTGGTTCCTCTGGTATTGCAATTTGTATTCCATCTTGTGCTCCAATAAGTGACCCACTTTGTATCCTGGTTTTGCTTTCTGTGCGCCCTTTGTCCTGTACCTCACTCTGTACCCCTTCTTGTGTTATAATCGTCGCTCTAATTTGTATCTTGCTTTGTCCCTCGTTCTGTAATCCACCCTGCCCTTCATTCTGTACTCCATCTTGCAGCTCCTCGTGCATCGCATCTTCCACATCACTTTCAACAGCATCCTTCACAAAATCATCTGGCCTAGATTCTCTGTAACTGCCTGCCTGGTTTCCCTCATGTGCAGCTTCTATCAACGGGCCAAGTTGCCTATCTGAAATCTCGTCAGAACAAATTGAGCTCACTGACTGTTCACTCGTTGCTCTGCTTAAGTTACCACCCTTTCCGTTTTCTGATTTCGGACTGTCCTCTTCCTGGACCTCTTCTACACTGGAAAAAGGTCTTCCAGATGGTACCTTGTTTCCATCCCTGTTCAAAGTTCCTTGATAGCCGATATTCATGAAACCAGCCGGGGTTGTTTTTCTGCGAATTCTGTTTTCAACTTCTGGCTTATCGCTGGTTGACTCACACTCGTCAGAAACACTACGTGGCCTGTTGTCATTACTGGACTTGTTTTCGCCAGCCAATGGGTTTTCACGCCTAAGGAAGGAAAACTGTGATATTACAGCAAGCACCTGAAGGCCTAGAAATATAGCTTATCAAATTCGATAATACTAGGACAGTGGTTGCCGAATAAAATTGCCTTTTAGTCCTTCTGCAAAAGAATCTGAATCGAATGATATTTTGATACATTTCGTAGAGTTTTCGAATATGCACAATAGCAATAGAAGCTTCGATGCCACTCAGTCGAACCTTTCACATAAAATGTATAAAATATATAAAATATCGCTCGATCCACACTCTTTTGTACAATAGCTAAAAGGTCCATTGCAGATATACATCAATCGTTTTATATTCAAATCAGATAGTTGCCATCAGAATGCAAAATTATTTCTGAAGATCTCTTGTTAGGTATTCATAGACCGCTCGTTCTGGACCTAGTTGACCTCTCTATCTCCCATTACTTTACTTCACATTTACTGGAAGATTTCATCGTTTAGAAAACAGATAAGCAACATTAGTTGGAACATTTTTGGTCAAGAGTTCCCAACTGAAATTAAAGAAATTTGTCCCCGGCAGTAGTGGTACCAAATAAAAAACATTCCAGAAAAATTTCCAAAAATTACTTACAAACAAACAGGTGGACAACTGATTACTAAGTTCAATTCAATTCAATTCAATTCAAAAATTAATGAAAGGTTATCAAAAAATCAAATAAAAAACTTATATCAGAAAGTATTTCTTATTATTTCAGGTATGAAAATATTTCTTACCATTGTTGTCGACTGTGGCGTCGTGTAAGGGTAGTGAAATTAATGACGTCATTAGCAGTCAACGGTGACAGGGTATCATAATCATCATAAGATGAAACACTTGATGATGTGCTCATTATGCTCCCGGTTCGATCTCTGCCTGCAGGAGAAGATGCACTTCTTGTTAGGCCTGAAACGAAGCAAGATCAATATACCTTGATAAAGATTGACGTGATAAACGTGCTGAAAAATCTGTCTGTTTTTTGCGTCCGTTTTTCTCCTAGTACCTATTATTTAGTATATACTACAGTACCAAGTTTTTACCTTGATAAACATATATAGTGTACCGTTGAAGAGGGCCTAACCACTCGAAGGAAACAGGCATCAATTTTGTCTTTTGCGCTTTTTATTCTTTGAAGCGCTTTCTAAGTCTTTGTAGCAGCCCATTTGCATCTGCGTCCAGACTCAATATTATATATAGTGTACCGTTTGAGAGGGCCTAACCACTCGAGGAAAATAGGCATCTTTGATAAACATATCTTTAAAACTCCTAGTTTTTGCTACCTTCTACCACTTATTTCTCCTTTCTCTGGTAAATGAAAGGATCTTGGAAAACTGTACTCAAGATTCTTTCATATAGAACAGAAGTTGGTAGAAACGCTTTAGCTTTTAGGGGACCACTTATATGGAATAGTTTAGCAGAATATTTGAAACTGAAAAACCGGGGAAAACTTTAAAAGTACAATGGAAAAAACACAAGGCTTGTATTAACAATTCTAATTTTGCCAAAGGAACAGGACACCCAAGTTTGAATATGAAAGATTCTAAGTTTGCTTCTGTATGATTTTAAGCTTTTATCTATCTGGAGCACTGTCATTAATAGGAGCATTCAAAGAAATATTTTTAAGTGGAGTAAATAGCAGGTACATATCAGCTGAAATCTACCAATGCCTTATCTGCACATCAACAAAATCATGTATGTATGTTCATGCTCCTGGAGATTTCATAACTTTATGAAAGCATTTCAAAATGAATGACCGTTGTTATAATAAATCTCTAAACTGGAGGCCCCGACCTGATACCAAAATTCACAATAGTTGTCACAGCAAACAAAGACAGATTTTGGAACACAGTAGCATGAGTTGCTTTTGTTGACACCTGAATTCAAACCGATTAGAGCTTGCCAACAAAGGAAATTCCCTCAACTAATAATTCAAAATAAACAAAGCCGCAAAAGCTTCTCTGAAACCCAGGTAGCTAGTGCGCTCGTTGTGCATTCCAGAAATTGTTTTTAAGAGCAAACATGAACATATATCGAAGAAGAAGGATATATCTACACATCTACCTCAGGCATTTTAACTCTTTGTTTCAGAAGCTGAGCAGTAAGTGTTTTGATTACATCCAACAAAAATAAGAGAATTGAATCGCCTCCCAATCGGCTTTTGAGTCAAACAAACTAAATGCCCGAGGCAGATGTGTAGATATATCCTACTACTTTCGATATATGCTCGTGTTTGCTCTTAAAAAAAATTCTGGAATGCACAACGAGCGCGCTAGCTACTTGGGTTTCAGAGAAACTTTTGCGACTTTGCTTGTTTTGAATTACTGGTGGAGGGAATTTCCCTTGTTGGCAATCGCTAATCACATTGAATTCAGGTGTCAACAAAAGCAACTCATGCTATTGTGCTACAAAATCTGTCCTTGTTAATCTACTTTATATAACGATAAAGACAATTTTAAACCAATTACAAAAATATCAGATAAGAGAAAGAAAACAGAGAAGATCTTCTGAAAAAGACAGCACTGAAAAGTTTTGAAATCCAAAAACAAGCTAAATGAAGTAGAAATCAAGATTTCTGAATGAGACAAAAACAATGCCTGTTTCGTTTGAGATTTACTCTTCTCCAGATTTCGCCTCTCCATGAAAAATTTCTTAACAATCACATGCGGAGATGTAAAGAAATTTCAGGAAACTTACTGATTTTTCTTTCACCAGTATTATTATTGGCATCACCATCATGACCATTCTCGAGCTGTTTATTCGTGCCAGTTCTGTCCTCCTCTAGATGATGATAAAATGCTATCAAAGCTTGCAAGACGTGCTTTCCATTCGTGAAATATCGATACGTCACCAAAAACGTGTCCATGAAATCCGTCCCTGGTAATCGAGGGTCAACCAGCCTCTCTATCAGTCGATCAATACTTGCGTATAGAATCTGAAACGAGATTTGTGGATCAGAGCAATTGTGTTGACTCTTGAAGAAATGAACCAGAAAAGGGTCCTTACGAACGTAGGCCCTTTCACTCTTGCGAGAACTCAATCTATATTGTCTGGAAGCTTTCGGTAATATCATTTTGCCACTTTGTGCGTTCGGGCTCCCTTTGCAACTAAAAGCTGATACTTTTACTAAATTTTAGTCTCGACAGCTTCAGCTAAACGCAACTATAAAGCCCTACGTTGTGTATCAACGAAACGTTAACACCTTGCCTGTCTTTGCCATTTGAAGCAGATTCCTTTGCACACAAATAACATCAAGTATTAAGTAAAACAAGGCACGCTTGTGCAGGAAATGCAGCAGAGTAATCTCTCCGTTACGAAGTCCAAAACACAACTTCCTAAGGCCTTCTCGCTGTAGTAGATAAGCATGCCCACTGCGCAGGAATGAGCAAAAATGAGAAACAATAATTAGCTAGAAATACTTTAGAGGTGATGTAATAACAGTTACAAGACAGCTAAGGTAAAAATGAGATTTTTGCAGAACAGAGCTAGCCGGTCAAATCTTCCCGGGGGCAAGTTCCATATGTACAGCAACGGGTACGTGCCGCCCATAAGGATGTGTTTTGAACCTCGAAAATCCCTAAATATGGGTCTCAAAATGTAACTAATCCACTAGAAATGAGTAGCTTCTTGAATTGTAACAAAAACATTTCGAGATTTCTGTTTCTATCGTTTGATTTTATTCGTCTTGGTGCAGAAAATTGGTTTGTGGTAACTGTATCTTCCATCAATGTACCTTAAGTGAAATTAAACTTGATTTCTGAGAAATTCAACAGGCTTTTGCCTCTAAAATTCTTTAAGATGGGTATGAAAATCGACCGAAAATCCTTAAATACATGATCTGGCGTTTAGTGCCATCAATATTTTAACTTGCAGTCACTATTTCCCAACCTGATTTCTAACGCCAATTTCCTAGAAAGACAATGTCAGACCTGGGAATGAGGTTGACTATTTCTATATATTTTTCGAGGAACAGCAAACGGCTTTGAGTAAATCTTCACTAAACCATATGAGATATTTTGATCAAAACGATTTAGACGGACATTTTTGGGCTGTCTTCTTGTTTGGAAGGCTTTATTCCAAAAGTATATACAAGAGATTGTGCATCTGATTTGACTCTTGATATAGTGCATCATAAATCAAAAAGTCAAACCTGGGGAAAATTATTTGATTCAATTCTTTCGGCGTATTTGATATCTTCAGCATCAGTAACTAGTCTTGGGTCGTCTCTGGAATGAAAAACACAATTTTTGATTCTTTTTCTCCTTTTCCAGTTGTTTTGCAACTGTTGTGCAAATGCTGTATGCAATGAATACATCAGTTGTCATGTGAAACCGCCATAATATTAAAAAACCCTAAAACCGTCCTTAAAATCTGCTGAAACCGTCAAAATCTTTCCGTGCTTTGCATGTATAATCTAGGGTCTATATCACAGACGACTGCCTCGTTATCATTACTGTGACCCCAGAAATTGAACGCTAATTCCAATGCGTTGAATTCGCTAGTAAAAGTTAACTAATTAAATTTTCCCTAAAATTTATCGAATTGAATCTTAAATTTGGTAGCAAGTTGCCTTATCCAGTCATATTTAGTGAAGAAATCAGAAAACCGCTGAGAAGGAAAGAAACTGTAAAACAGACATTCATGCGGCCAAAAACCGTGAAACTGGTCTAAAAAGATAAAAACCACGAACCGTCAGCCCCTACAACCCCCACAATACATCACTGATGAAATAAAAAATCCAAACAACTCAAGAGAAATACAAGAATCAATCAATGATCGTTCGACCAACCAATAACAAATCAGATCATTCAAGAAATCAAAGCATCAATCAATCAATCAATCAATCAATCAATCGATCGATCGATCGATCGATTGATCGATCTATCGAATAAATCAACAAATAAACACATCTTTAAGCAGTAAATCTCTAAGTACTGCGTGCGATATCTGATATTCTAGCACGGGATCTTTCCTTGGGATGGGAAACAAGTCATTTTATCAAATGAAAATCATGAATTAATCATAATCGTAATCAAAGCATCAATTAATCACTCAAACAATCAATCGGTAAAAAAAGTCACTCAATAAATGATGAAATTCCTTCAGCACTACTATCCATGCCTAAAATTTGCAAGACCAAACCCAACTGTATTTCTGTAATTGCAAGAACTTACTTGATTGACGAAGTTCTGAAATAAACAGAAGAATTCCTTCGTGTAGCCTCCTTTGCGTTGATCTGTGCTACCTCGTCCTGGGGTTTGTCTTCTCCGTCAATGTCATCATCAGAATATTCCTCAGGGTCTTCCAATGAAAGATTGTAGATACACTGCAAAGTAAAGCGAGACTCATCAAAAAGAATCTTTGACATTGTTTCATATCAAATATACGTTCCTATTCAAGCTGCAAACAACGCAGTTGTCAATCAACCTAAATTTTATAGAATTTTCGAATGTGCACAAGAGTGAGCAAGCTAGCTAGCAAGCTAGATTGCAAGCTCTGCAAAAATTGCAAAATCGAGCTGCAAGGATTATCTCAAATAGCAGTTATGATACATCTGCGACCCTTTTGATTAAGAACCTTAAATGGCTTACTGTCAGTGATATGATTAAAAGTGAAACAGCTACGGTTACGTATAAAGNAGAATCTTTGACATTGTTTCATATCAAATATACGTTCCTATTCAAGCTGCAAACAACGCAGTTGTCAATCAACCTAAATTTTATAGAATTTTCGAATGTGCACAAGAGTGAGCAAGCTAGCTAGCAAGCTAGATTGCAAGCTCTGCAAAAATTGCAAAATCGAGCTGCAAGGATTATCTCAAATAGCAGTTATGATACATCTGCGACCCTTTTGATTAAGAACCTTAAATGGCTTACTGTCAGTGATATGATTAAAAGTGAAACAGCTACGGTTACGTATAAAGCAATAACTGGCCTTGCACCTAGCTATCTTTCTGATTTGTTCACAAAAAATTCTGACCAAAATATTGATATTAGCTTGCGAAATGCAGCCACTGATCTCTATAACCCAAGGATGACAACCTGCAAAGGACAAAAAGCGATATCTTTTCGTGGCGCAAGAACTTTTATCCGTTGGATATAAAACAAGCAAATTCGCTTAATTCGTTTAAATGCCAACTAAAAAACCATCTGCAGCCTTCTGCTTGAACATTTGATTGTGATTTTTCGTTCCATTCACCAGTTTTGATTTTTATCATAAGTATTCTAGCTAGATTTTTTAGATTTTATCACTTGTAATTAGGTTATTTTAGAAAAGTATTGTTAATTTTGTAAGCTTTTTAACACGGCCCCCTGTAAAGCAGTCGTTGATTGATGGGGCCACCGTGTATAAATAATTAAAAATGAAATGAAAATGAAATGAATGAATGAATGAATAAAAGCTCTAATGCCCGAATCTTACGCATAAAAATATTTACTAAATTATCGCTCGCTCCTGACCCTTGTGTGTAACAGCTAAAAAGTCTTTTGAGGATAGAATGATAACATGAGTCGCAGTTTTCCGCTTGAATTGAATGATGCCGCGTCCAATCAGATCGCTACTTTCTTAATAAGGATAGATCACGTGCCTATTCTTAGCGCTTGATAGGCTGATCAAATTAAAGCTCCACATTTTGAAGTGAAAAGATGTTCGATTTTCATTCGATGTTCGAAGACGCTAGATTTTGCTCCCTGTTTAGAATCTGTTTGGCTGTGAGTCGTTGTATGAGAGACAATAAAAATCAGATTAATAACATTGAACGAATATAAGGAACCACGTTGTCAGTCTAGCTGAAATACACAACTACTTTATGATTAGACTGTGTTAGATTGGTACCAATTTTAAAAACGGTAGACTTGGAAGACTCGGAATTTGTGTTTGATTGACTCCCAAATTCCGAAAACGGTAGGTTTTCGGTAATAATCGGCAACTTTACTCTTTGTTGCCAAGCACAAGACTCGTAATCGTGTTATTCAACTGGAAACCTCGTTTTAATTAGGATGAATCTGAAACCTGCTCTTTCAAGAATTTTGTGTTTGATTGGGAAATGTGTTTCCGTCTCTGCGAAGTCTACCGCTTTCAGAATTTGGAAGGTTTGGAATTACCAACCAAACACACCCATAGAAGTTTTAATGAGAGACACGTGATTACCTGACTGATGTCTGATGTCCAAATAGCTTTGTCGGTTGGTCTTGCAGCCATCAGAGTAACAAAGAAACATTCTGTTTTGCTTTTTACGAGTAGTGTGAAGGCTAAATGACGACTGCTTTGCGGTACACCTGCAAAATAAATGATTCACAAATCACTCAACTGAGAGAAGTGCAATGCCAAATTTTAGGAGAAAACAGAGATTGAGCACCTCAAAATTTTCGGAAGAGAATATTTGAAACCGAAACGGTAAGAGGCAATGCTTCGTGGCAGTAGCTCGATATATTTTTTTTATTTATTTTTTCATACTCAATCAAAAATTTACAATAACCGATACTATTTAATGCTACTTACAAAACTACTACAAAACGATGCATTGGAGAGCAAAAGACTGTGACAACTCCGCAGCCATTACATAAAACGAAGAGTCTATCTAAAGTTAGACGTCCTCGAAAGAAACAATTGAATTGATCATTCGTGGCATGTTTTTGTCGCCCATAGCTCAGAATATCAGAACATGAAATGCTTAAAGGACAAGTCCGGGGTTGATATGATTGATGATAAAATACAAGATTATACTGTTAAGAAGTACTTTTTCTTACCATTTTCGTTTTACAATTTTCTTACCATTTCATGCCTCTATTGAGTAACATTGAAACAAGCGAAATGAACTCGCAAAGAGAAGGGGGAATGTGTGAAATGTACTCACAAGATAAGCATGGGGCTCAAATCTTCAAATCTTTAAAAAGGTCGGTGTAAAATTCTTTTGCAGTTTTGTTTGAATTGGATGACTTGAAAAGAACTTATGGTACTTTGCTCTAAATCTGCCGTGGAAATTTTTTGATATCTTGACTTTTTTCAAAATGGCAGCAATTTCATTATTTTTGAAAAAATTCATGGAAAATTTTGAAAAAGTTTAAACAATCGTAAATCCTAAACTAATAGAGGAAACATTATATAACCTTCAAAGAAACCATAGTTTATGAAGCTCTACAATATGGTGTCAAGAAAAAATCTGTAGCTTTTCTAGTTTAGGAATTAGAAATTTGATGACATCATAGCCTCAAATTCAATAAATGCCGCCATTGTGAAACTTATCAAGATATCAATAAATTGTCACGGCAAATTTACAGCAAAAACCCTAAGCTCCTTCCAAGCCATTTCTTCCAAAGAAAACTGCAATAGAATTTTACACCGACCTTTTTAAAGATTTGAGCCCTATGTTCACAAGATACCCCTTGTTAGTCATTGCAATTTTGGAATAAAGTGAAAGTAGATGGATATAAAATACATACTTTCATCATCGACTTCCTCTATCAGTGTAGTGTACTTCAAAGGAATTTTTCCACATATCTGTGAAAAATGATTTATGACAAAGTTTGAGAGAGCAAGAGGTTATTTGAAAACATAAAATTAAAGTTCCTTATGAGGAATCTTTTCGATAATTGGAAAAGAGAGACTCATCAGTTCATATCTAAAGTATGCTAAATTAAGAGTAGCCAATTTACAGCTAACTAAGGGGCTCGGTCTCAAAACTTTTGTCGAAACGATGACTCAGCAGTTTTTTGAAAGGCAATATCTCACAGACTTTCCCTCTCTTTCAAAGTGAAAGTGTTATTTGGAAAATGAATCTTTCTTACTTCACTGAGGAACAAACCAAACATCCATATCTCTTAAGATTGCTCGGATATAAGTGGATTTTTGACAGTTATCTTTTGGTGGCTTGGGTGAAGCCACCAAACAAACTACAGAAGACAATGGACATGTCCCCTTTAAAGGGGCTCAGTCGTCAAACAGTAAACAAATCCGTAAACTCGCATGTGTCGGGGATTATCCATTGTTCATCCATTGTTCTCTGCAGTTTGTTTGGTGGCTTCACCCAAGCCGCAAAAAAGTGACCGTTAAAAATCCACTTATATCCGAGCAATCGTAGAAGATATGAATGTTTGGTTTGTTCCTTAGTGAAGTGCAAGGATTAATGCCCAAACAGCAACTTTCATTTTTTAAAAAATACCAAAATCCTGTGTGATATCACCTTTCAAAAAACTACAAAAATCATCGTTTTGATTACATTTTGACGACGGAGCCCCTTTAAGGCCCATTATATCACAGTATCTTGCAGTTCAGTATAACAATAAGAAGGCTTCCTTACCCTTGCAAGTCTGAAAGTCCCATCTGCAGTTCGTGATGTGATGATTAAATGACGGCTAAACAAGAAACAATGTCTCGTCTTTTCACGCAAGATTCCACAAACAACTTTTGAAGTGACATAATGCCGCAGTATACCTGCGAAAATAATGCCAAGATGTAGATTTTTGAATGGGCAGCAAGCAAAAAAGTAGTATATTTAGGTCCAATTGAATAACATCAGGTTAATTCTATTAAAAAGAATGAACAATTAATAAATAAATAATAAATAATGGATAGAAAAAATTTGGATCGACAACTGGGAAAAACATAGAATCACATCTGCTTCATGTTTTACGCAATCTGGTATGTAATAGCATAAAGGGAGTCTGACATAAAATTTCAAGCAACTTTAATTCCCTTAGCAAAATATTGAATATGTTTGCAGCATGCTTCAAGCCCGATATTAACTTGTTTTGAGTATGATTTGAGTTTGTTTGAGACCTTGATTCAAGTAAGAATTTTGCCCCACTTGCGCTAGCTTGCACCATGCATCTTCTGAACTGAAACAAAGTCTATCAAGCTTGATTGTAGTTTGTTTGAGAATGATTAGAATCAGGCTATCGTCAAGCTTGATCAAACTCTAATCATACCATGATCATACTTACAAACTGGCAAAAATTGTGTTACCATACTCAATTCAAGCTCCTTCAAGCCAAAATCACGCTTCTGTCGAGCTTGCACTAGCTTGTTTCAAGCTGACAATTTTCTTAAGGGTTTTCTCTAGAATATATCAATTATAGCTTACCATAAAAGCTCTACTTAGCTCCTATCTTTAATAAGCCCCTCCCTTCTAAGGGTATTCTCTCTTTGAAGCCCCACTACTTACATTAAATGCAAGAGGTCACCCAAGGCTTTCCATTTATCAAGCTAAGCAAGTTTGTATGTTAATTTTGATGTAGCTTGGGATAAAAACATAAACATAAAAACAATGTCAAAATTTTGTATTAACTAATCTGTTTTGCAATCGTTTTGTAAAATTGTGTCTGTTGATTCCGCAAAATATAGGATGAAAAGAGCCAAAATGTTATAATGTATATCCTTGTCTTTGTGAATAAGACCGCTTCTTTAATAAACCCCCTCCCTTTCAAGCCCCCTCTGGGGTCTCCGAAATTAAATAAGCACTTTGGGGGCGTAAAGAGGGGGTACACTTACATCACGTGTTATTTCTCCTTTTCAAGTCGCTGTGCATATTTGAATTTCTATTATAATTGTCACATTACAGCCCTGAAGAAGTCCTGCATGGCAGGACAAAATAATGGCATCAAATAAATTAAACCATTTGCTGTTGTTTTTTTGTCGCATTGCGGTGTTTCTGCCTTTAAACCTATTCGTAAATTTACATACCATCTCTAATGAATTTTTGACTCGTATCCAATAGCACATCACATCCATCATCAATCATGCGTTCAATCTCAAGAGTATGCTTGATGCTCTCACTTTCACTCAGATGGACATGAAGGCTCTACGAGAAAAGAGATCGCATTATCATAGATACATCCCGGCACCGCAGGCAGGCCCACTGAAAGGGTGGCAGGAGGCAGATTTCTTCACGCCCCGACTTCAGAAGTTACGATACATAAAAACGGGCGCTAAAAAGGACGAGAAAAGTCATTTCTCGATCGTCTAGGTGCTTTAGCTGTAGACTTATGACGATGAGTCTCTTGTTTCCCTGTACTCTTTTACTTCAAGATGGCGCTTCGGTCAAGAGAGATTCATATTATTACTCTGAAAAAGCTGACCCTATTTAGGCCTAATACTCTGGGATTCCTAGCATACCAATCAGAATGCGAGATTTGGCAAAGAACAATAAGTTTCGAACACTCGATTCGATTGACGCAGTTGATTAGACTTACTGTTTCAATATGAGTCCCAACCTCGTTCCCAAGGGTATCTGTTGTTTTCAATAGGAGGCTAGACCTCAACAGATACCCTTGGGACTTTTTTTTTTTTTTTTTTTTTTTTTATAATTAGCATAATTTGGCAGACAGCAGGTACTTTCGAATCCCATATTCGACAATTTCGAAATGTAGATTCCATGGTTCGAACACCACTCATTGTATCCAGAGCCATTCGAATGTTCTTTATTTCGACTGAACGCCAGGGCTTCAAAGGTGAGAAACTTCTTTTGTTTCAAAAAGAGCCAATCAAATTGCAGAATAGCCTAACAGGCTCCAGGGTCAATGTAGGCGTTGAAGTTTACGGAAAACCTTCATTGTCACTGGGTACGAGGTTGTATGAGTCCCTGTTGAGCAAGGTACCGCAGGGATACAAGGGACTCATCGTCATAAGTCTAGTTTAGCTGAACACAATTTTCTTACAATGACTACTTTTCAGTCCACGATACAAGCAGTACGCCTGTATCTATTTAACGATTGATCAATTCACGAGGATTTACTTACACTGTGCAAAGTTTCTAACTTGTCCAATAGTGCTTGCAATGCGATTTTGATTGTTTCTGTTTCAGGAGTTGCTTCTTCCAATTCCCGAACTACTCTTGCGTATGTAGGAAGCTAAAATGAAGAGACAAGAGTAGTAGAGTGAAATGAATTAAATAGGCTTTTCTTTTGACATAATCTCGATAGCTTACTGCGTGCAAAATCTCCGTGATTTCTATACGGAAAAAAGCAATAAGGCGCTGCACACAAGCTACCCCGTGAGGAAAATTGAAGTTGTTCGTAGCGAAAAGTGACTTTGGAAGAAAGGGTTGCAATCTCCAGCCGATTGGATGTCGTCAGAAATAGTACAACCTTTCCAACCTGCACTTTTCTGCACGTAGAAAAGCCTCGAAAGCCCGTAAGATGAGACAATAACGGTTTTCTTGTCCCTGGAAGTCGTTTAATGGGCTAAAGATATATTTGTTCACGCACTTAGATGTGAAAGAACACAGGCTTCTTGCGCATGATTGTATCTACTTTGGAGAATTTTATGTATGACGAAACTATGCAACATACCAGTCCTATAGGATAATGTAGGAACTGCTCTATCGTCTGGCCATTACATTCTGGCTTACTTTCATACCAATTAAGCAATTTCATGAACTGAGGTCTCTGCTTGCACTGTGATAGAACCTATGGTCAGACAAAGAGACATTACAACTTCACTTGCCTGCAAAGGCAACTTGATAATGTTATATATTTTGCCTCCACCTCAACAGTAAATAAATCTGAGTTTTGTTTTTCGTCTATTTTAAATTTTGTCAATAAAAGAAAAAGAAATTGCCGGGGAAAGTCCATGCAATATCGATTCTTTTTTCTATAAATTCAATGTTCAAAATTTACAATTTACGAATTACCTAAGATTACAAACGAGCTACCATACAATACTACAGAAACGATACCAAGGGGAGGAAAAGATCATGACTACCCCAGGGCCATCACATGAAGGAGATAAACTAAAATACAACTAAATATATAAGAGGCCCCCTAGCTATTCAGAAAAGAATTAGAATTGAACGATATTTTGCAAATGGAATTTTCGAATGTACGCAATAGTGATAGAAGCTTTATCACCACTCAATCGAAAGTCACGTATGAAATGTATAAGAAAGACGCTCAATCCAATATGGATCATGAACATGTTAAATTACTTCTGCTAAAATCAGGCGTGAAAGTCAGATGAGTTTGAAAATTTTGTCACAGTTGTGATATACATTTCAATTCTTAGTTTATATGCTGCAAAATTGCACACTCCGTAGCTCTCGAAGATCACCTGTTTGCGTTAAATGCTGAAATTTCATTGGCGCAAGGTGATTGCATAAATATATTTAAAATTTCGGTTCTAAAATAACGGACGGACTGTCTGAATTAAATGGTTAACTTCTAGCACAGTCAAATCTCTTAAATAGCAGCAAGTTGTGGAAAAACTGCCAATAAAACCATTTAAATACCGGCTTTGGATGATAAAACATTTTGTTGACTTTATGCCGAACTGTAAGTGCCCAATGTTTTGATTAAATATCGAGAAAATTCGGATCTTTTTGTGCCAATATTGTTATTCATCGCTGAACAGCCGAATGCACTGGCAAAATAACTGCTTTCATAAACTGCGATACCCGAATGCCTAAATTGCAGATAAAATTTACTTTCGGTAGAATTTGACTAAAACAAACGATCAGTTGAAACGATTCTAAGTAAAAAATCCTTGAAATAAGTAAAAAGGGGAATAACATCCACAACAAAATCAGAGTCTCTGCAGTACCCACAGTAAACATGGGCAGAATTCTATTGTGCTCAGTACGTGCCCTCATTTCTATACACACGAATAGACCTGGATCGTGCAATATCTTCATACATTTCTATGCGAAAGGTTCACCTGAGTGGCGTTATAACTCCTATCACTGTTGTGCACACTCGAAAAATGCATCCAGATTTCAGCAAAAAAGTAAAAAAAATGCTCAATCCAGACGCTTTCATGTAACAGCTAAAAAGTCTATATTACATTTGATAATCAAACATTGTATCTTGGATGACAGAAAAAATAATCCTAGCTTACCTGTAAAGCAGCACTGTGATTTCGGATATATTCATGATAAACTGGTAACAGGGATACCATAGCTGACAAATAATCCTCTAAAAACGAAAAGAAAAAACACAAAATTATAGCAAACTAATACCAAATAAATTGCTCTAACAAATACCCCTCTGCAATAGACCTTTTAGCTATTATAAGGCAGAGTTTGGATCAAGGGTTGTTTTTACACACTTTTCTATGGAAGGTTCGAATGAGTGGCGTTACAGCTTCTATCACTGTTGTGCACATTCAAAAATTCTACAAAACTCTACCAAATATACAAAGATCGTTCGATCCAGGTTCTTTATTGGAATAACTAAGCGGTCTATTCTAGCTCATGGAAAAATAAATCCTCTGGGTCTTTTTAACACATATGAAGGGTGTAGTGATGAAAATATTATGTAAGAAATATGAAATACAGCTATGGAATATCATGTTTAATTTCAAGCCATCTTTACATTTTTTGGCACAGTAACCCCACCAGTCAAGGACTGCCTTACCCAATGCATATAAAGTATGACATTTACCCAAAGGGCTAGTATAACCAAATCTGTACATGATAATTCAACAGCAATTTCAAATCATCTCACAGAGGTGGTAGTTTCCATTTGTTGATAACATTGAAGCAAAGCAATAATTTTTATCATTGATAGCCAAACTTACCTAGTTTCACGTCAGGCCAATACCGTAACCGTTGTTTAATACCCTCTAGAAACATTTTATGGAGCATCAGTATGACATCACTACAAAAAGATAAGTTTAAGTTAAAGAATTTTAGGCCTAGATGGAGCCATTAAAAAAGAGCGCATTCGTTACCAGAACAAAGATTGCTAAATCACAACACAACACAGCACAACACAGTGCAACACAACTCAACACAACACATTACAACATAACACAACACGATGGTTTTTAGATATACCAAGAGTGAGTGGCCGAGCGGCTTATACAGTTTCCGTCAGTTTACTGCAGTTAAGCTCGGTCGAGTGAGGTCAAACTCCGGATGGGTGAACACTCGGAGGCCTGACCTCGCAACTCACCTCACCACTCACCTCCCCGTCCTTCGGAAGGGACGTATGTTAAACTAGGGGTCCCATGCCTGGATGCGGCATGCATAGTGGGCTTAAATTAGCTTAAATAGCAAGGAATTTTCCAGCCCACGTAAAATAAATTACTGAAAGAAAAAAAGAGAACGACTTTAAATTATCCCCTTTTTACTTTCTACAAGGACCAAAAGAAAAATAATTTTTGATTGGGTTACAGTAATTTTGACCAAAGAATCGTTTTCAGAGCTAAAAGGAACGTACTCTTAAGTGTTAACATCTTATATGTCATGTGCTCTTTAAGACATCAGGAAAATTAGCTTCTCTACTTACCTGTTTGAAAAGATCTGTCTCACTTCTAAATTTGAACATGCAGGAAATTTCGAATCAGCGGCCATGCTCAACGGCCGGTAAAATATTTTGATAAGAGTTGATAATTGTTGAACATAATCATCTTCTGAAATTACAAACTGCCAAATGAGCTACGAAGTTAAAAAAATTATTTATCAAAGACAATTTCTTAGGAATAAAAAGGTATCGAGGAATTTTATTAAACTGACTTCGTTAAACTTGCCGAGAAAAGACAACATCTGTTAAAAATACAAATGCATAAATAATCTTGCACCAAAGTATCTTGCTGAATTGGTCAATTACCAACACCTGCCGATGACAATTTGGTATTTGACACATCAAGAACAAAGCTTGTCAAAGCTGGAGATCGTGCTTTACAAGTGCCTCTCCTCATCTTTGAAATAGACTGCAATACACATTGAGAGCAACTAGGACCGTAGGAAGCAGCTTCTGATTGAGGGAAATTATTCTCAAAACAATAGAGAACAATACATTTATTCTTTTCATACTCTCAAGTGTAGATTGAAAACACATTTGTTTCAAGAATGTCTTACTTTGATTTTCTGTACCAATTAATTCAACATTCCTTGGAGTACTTTATATAATATCACTCTTATTAGTTTTATGAAAATCATGTGATGCGTCGTTGAGCCGTGCGAAGAAATGGCGCAATATAAATGCCTTTCCTGTTTTTATTCTATTTAAAACGACTAAGATCAACTAGCTGGGTAAAATCTATCAATCTAAATGATTCTGGGCTGGAGGCCCATATGGCAGCCTAATACAGAATTCCTAATTTTTTTGATACAGTACATACCCTATTTCGTTTGACCAACTGGTCCCCTTCAGGTGACAGGATGTATACATTTATCAAACGTAGGAATCGCTTTCTGACCAGCCAGCCACGAATGGCACATTGCAGCTAAAGAAAGTGAAAGAGAAATCTGAATTAAAAACAAGAAAGCAGATTTGAAAATTAGGAGATTGCTGTATAATTCTTAAACATTGAAATTCCCCAAATATTGGTCCTAAAATTTTGTGCCAAATTTCCAACATTTATAGTATATGTAGTATATAGTGTATATACTAATCTAGACAATAGGTACTAGGAGAAAAACGGACGCAAAAACAGACAGATTTTTCAGCACACTGAGGCCTTTCAAACTTACGTTATCATCAGAGTGCGACGAACTGTAGAGCAAGAGCGTTTTTACGATTTATAAACTAAATAGAGGATTACCGACAGCAAATATAAGATTATTGGTTCAATATAGCGTGTCCTCTGTTGAAAAGTTTGCTTTCGTATTCTAAGAGTGATTTATTGTCCTGAAGTTACTAATCTAGTATATACTATATAGTATATGTAGTATGTAGTATGTAGTATATAGTATATAGTATATAGTATAGTATATAGTGCATCTTTTTAATAAAAATTTTAAGGAAATTGAACCATGTTGATGTATACTTCGTCCCTCAATACTTCTTACTCACTCAATATTTCATCAAAAATATTTCAAACTTGCAGCAAATACCCCAAATTCTTACCTGGACAATCTTTTTTCGATCTTCTGGCGTATATTGTGCTAACACATCTTCATCAAATGGAGTGGCATTTGTCCCATATGTTCCTGCACCACTATTTGCACTATCACGTGAGCTGTCACGTGAACTATCTGAATTTCGACCACTGTTTCGTCTATATACCATCGTTTTGTCTCTAAGACCACTGACCTAAAACAATTAAGAACTTCAGCATCTTGCTATAATCTAATGGCTTTTCTACAAAAAGCAATCAACATAAAACTTTATCCCAAATTTGTTTCTTTTTCCCCCCGTTTCCCTCCGATCTTTGTCCAGCTATTTTCTTGTGATAACTGTCAAGCATTATTCAATCCTGTTTTTGAAATTACACAAATCTGACATCGAGATGTAGCCATTCTTCTTCAGAGGGTACTCTTTGAATATTGCACACAGTCCAGAAGAAAGGATCTTGATAAAGAAGTTTTCTTGCCTTAGCTCATTCGTTGCCAGAGCTTAATTAAATTGGCCTTGTGCTACATCTGTTTTCATCGGTCCAATGAGCTAGCATTTTGAAAGCGATATCCAGTGAGATGGCGTATAACTTATTCCATGTTTAACTCGCGTGTCTCCCCGGTGTACCCTGGGTCCTGCGGCATCCTAAAATCCACAGCCAGGCTAAGACGACTGACAGCCATCTCCTGCCCACAGCAGGCAAAGCCTCGACCAGTTGCTACTACGTTCAGCTAACAGACAGTTTTCCCATCGCTAGTATCAGAATAATCTTAGTAGCCTTGTGGTGTTAAACAAAGGACGTTGTCGATATTTTGGAATATCTACGCAAAGTAAGACCCTTAAACGACGTAAATTTCTGCATCTTTTTCACAAAATAATTTATCCATGGATAAAAGATTAAGTTTAGTTTATAGATACCTCTGCCTTGAGTCTTGCAACCTGCGACCATTGATCTGCACACTCTCTTTGGAGTCGTTCCTTCGCTTCTTTTTCTTTCACAATCTGAGACTCAAGTCCTTTGATCACTGACTTCATTTCATCATTCTTTAACTTCAATCCATCTCCACTGCAATTGAGTAATTTAGAGAATACATTAACAAGATTGATATAGAATATTGGTAAAGTAATGCACATTGTATACGAACGGGAATTACTGCACTTGAATTTGAACTGTTTATTCTCTCAGCGATAAAATTCCAAAACATTAAGACTTCTCTCCAGCAAGAATCAAGATAATATTTTCCTTTACTTACAAGGGTTATGAATTTGACAAAGTGGCAATTTAAGGGTCACGATGTGGCTATACGAAAATGGGGTGTGCAACAACGACCCAGAGTAGCTTTTAAAATCCAGAATAAGAAGAGGGCTGCTTCTCCAGGACCCATCAACAAATCTGGTGGGAAACAAAAACGAAGGATGGATGACAGCTTAACCTACGCCCAATAAAACTTGATGAATTTTAGCCTACGATTAGCATCTATCAATAAAGTGGTTAAACATACTTTCGAAACTCTTACCTGAGGCTACACACTAACGCGACATTCAAAAGCAAGGCATGCAACGTCAATATCATGCATTATAGTCTGTTTCAAATTCGATATCACCTGCAAATTCCCGCGAATAAAAACAATAGAAGTGTTTTGCAAAGGAATTTTGCGTTATCACAAATCTCAGGTAACATCTAATTTGAGACCGACTCTAGATCTTGATAGGACATAGCGTGCAACGTGCTCTACTTCTAGACTCATTACATAAGTCTCAGTAATCGCGAACGAGTATGAGGAGTCATGTCTTTGGTCTTACTGTATTGCTTACCTCCATTCTTGAATGGCCTCCATCCAGCCAGCTCGATCCTCATCTGTGCTTGCAACGAAGAAATACTGCCGATGGTCTCCAACTTCGCTGTCGATGATAAAGGCAAACTGCAGAAAAAGAAAGAAAGAAAGATTCAGAGCATCTGATACCGCCGCCATGTATTTATTGTTGGATGGAATAATTCAAATCCCTCAAAAGAGTACAGGGTCACTAAAAATCGAAGTATCGATGAAGCAAAAATAAAAAGTTGCCACTGTGTCTCAATCCTAAGAGTGTTCAAACCACGGGG